>CM030795.1:10145756-10513256 GCA_018127125.1 Rhododendron griersonianum
CCCATAAAGTCAGCTTTTGAGTTTTTTCTTGATTATTTTTTAAAAAATTTGGGTAAAATTCATAATTTTATTTTTTCGAGTCCTCTCATTGAGAGAAATCAATAATATATAAAAACTCGAAGCAAAACTAGCAAGCGCGAAAAGAAATTTGACTGAGGACAAAACAAAAAGTCTATAGTCTGCAACTTGTAGATTATAGTGGAAACATCCCCTTTAAGGGGTCTGGTCTAGGGGTTAATCTCAAATGAGTATCAAGTGATGAAGGATGATAAATGAGAGGGTATTCATGCAATTTACCCATTTAATTTGTATTGTATCTATATTCCCATCAAAAAGAGAATATATATATATATATATACACACACAACTGCCCCGCGAACTCCGGCATGGATCCGGTTAAATTGAATTCAAAATCAAAATCAAAATATTATTTTTCATACTAATATTTTTGATGCGCCTAGGCACCAGTGTGTAATTAATAGATTTCTTTTCCATTTGTTTAAATATCTGATCATATGCATTTCGATTTCGTACCACTCCCAATTTGAACTAAAATGAAGATGACGACAAGTGCATCTCTCTCTTTCTCTCTCTCTCTAATATAATCCACCTTCATTATTTGTTGTGTTTGATCTAGGCCTGTCAATGGGCCAGATCCGAATCCGATAAGACTCGAATCCGATCCAAAAATCAGAATTCGATCCACAAACTTTTGTACTTCAAAAATTTTAGCAAAAAATAAAAAAATAAAAATACAACTTCTTAAACATTTTTTTTTCAAAATAAAAAATTACTGTTTAAAACAAAAAATTAAGTTCGGATTCGGATTGATAACGGATTTAATCCAATCTGATCTGAATCTGATCCGATCCGTATTTGGATTACCGGATTCGGATTATTGGATCGACGTTATCGAATTCGGATTTTTCGGATCGAATCCGGTCCATTGACAGGCCTAGTTTGATCCATATATTGTGGCTTTTTTGACTTAATTATTTTTTAGATCTTTACTAGATATATAATGAGTATCGAAATCGTCCCAACGAAATATTACGTATCGATCGTCTATCCTTGTTCACCCTCACTAAATGAGGGTGAAGTGGTAAACATTACGTACCCTTATTTTTATTGGTTCATTTTTTTTAACTTTTAGGCTCCACAAATTTTAACCAGTGTTAGCATTAATAAAAAGTAGTAATTAAAAACTTATGGAAGTGATAATGACGGAAGTGATGGGGATCTTTTTAATTTCTTTGAAAAATTTATTCCCTGCATTACGGGATCTGTTTCGATCTCTACAGATTTTGCCTTTCCTTCTGTTGTTCTTGGTAAGAAAATGCTACTTACGTTCTTGAATGGGATTGGGGGTTGTTCGAAGAGGATCGATTAATATCCAGGTTGCTATGCGTGGACTCGGAAAATTATTCGCTCTGTTAAACAAAGTTGGATCTTGTTAATAGGCTAGTGCTAGCCCGTGCCTACGGCACTACGCATCCCGGTTGGAAGGGATGTCAGTTTTCCAACAACTTGTCCCCACACCCTTCTGTTTTATAATAGAGACTAGGGTTTGCCCGTGCCTTAAGGCGCGACTCGAATATCAGCATTCAAAAAATCGTCATAGCTCGAACCCTTTTTTTTTTAGCAAGTTTCAATTGTCTATAATCGTAAGAATGGCAACCAGAATCTAGGAATCCAATCAAAAATTCTCCATCGGCATATAATCAAACACCTGGAATGCGTTCCAAAAAATGAACGGGGAGGAGGGAGAGAGAGAGAGAGAGAGAGAGGAGTTTACCCGGATTGAGTTTGGAACTATATTTGCAGCAGGTTCAAACTGGGTTTCCTCCAGGAATTGCCGGCAGCAATTCGTCGAAAAAACTAAGGTCAAAGAGCCAGAAGATCGACCAACAGAGAGAAGGGTTTTTCTTACGGACAGAGAAAAGGGTTTCCTCGGGGAATTTACTGCATGTGGTGTTTTCACGGTACTAATAATAGTTTTTGAGAGAAGGGTTATTTTTATCTAATGAGGGAGTCCCAGCCGTTAGATTAGTTTAGAGAGATAACAGCCGTTGGATTTATGTAGACATAAGATTCAAAAACCCTCCTCCCTTATTATGTAGATATCAATTCGTTCTATTAAACAAACAAAAAAAATTGAAATCTTGTGCTATATTACGTCGTAGCATATATTAAACAAAAATTATGAAATCACACAAAATCTGCAAGACATCCAAAAAAAGAGTGACGGACAGAGGGATCGAGTAGGAGTCAATCTACTCGAAGCAAAATTGAAATCTTGTTGGTGGATATATTACGTCGTGGTATAATAATTTTTTTATCAAATCGAAGCAAAATTATTATGAGTATAAGTAGTTATACACGAATAGTTATCAATATCACTTATAAATAATTCAAGGAACATGACAGGTATAGAAACCACTAAAGAAAATATAAAGAAACAAGAACAACAACTGCTAATTCACCAGCTAATTATATATTCCCGAAAAATAAAAAACTTAAGGCTCCGTTCACTTGCTAGGAATATTGTGCAGGAAAGTTATTCTCAGAAAAAGTGAAGTAAAGTGAAATAAAGGAAAAAGAAATCTATTTTCCTGTAAGTGTTCATTTGACAAAAGAATTTTGCAGGAAAACTTAAATTTGGTTGTTCATTTGCCGTAAAAACACACTTACTAGAAACTTCCTTATTTTTATTTCCATGGCTAATTCTAAATAAAAGTAACTCTGAGAGTTAAATAATGGGCTACCATATTTCAAAAAATGGCAAATGCGGAACGTGTATTTTATCTAATGCAAAGCCTTAACATAAAATGGAATAATCGGTTTGCAATTCTCTATTCAATTTTCTATCATCTGAATGGTCATGCAAATTCCCCGTTCAAATTGACATAATCAACCATAAAAAAAAAACTTAAAAATAAGGAGATGATAACTAAAACAAATGTTAAACAATTGTGCTTGATTAGTTGTTGATAAAAAAATATCCAATGATAATTAGTTAGTACAAACCAAACCAAAACTAAACACTAATGACAAGATAAAATAAATATTTCTAAAAAAAAATATACTACCAATTTGGTGAGCAAATCAATTGGCGCCATTCTCTTTTTTCCTTGTACGTCAATTATTTTGGTGCCACACTTTCCCGTGACGCAAAATCTTGTGCTTTTGGCAGGATCACTTTTGCAAGAAAGTAAATCTTGCAAGAAAATTTAAAAACATGGATCCCAATATTTTCCTAGCAACTGAACACTAGAAAAGTTATGGGAAAGTTGGTTTTCCCATATTTTCCTGTATTTTCCTGACAACTGAACGGGGCCTAAGTGATAAAAGGTTTTGTGAAATCTTCTAAGATGTTAATGGGTAAAAGGATTAATGTTGGTTTGAATGTATTTCCCAAAATAAGTCAAAGCTTTTTTTGCCAAGACCCGCATAGAAGTATGCCATTGACGGGAAGTAAAGCCAAAGTAACAGTAGTACTTATTTTATCTCATTCTTGGACCATATTCTTTCCCGATTTCGGTACATCTCGAATGAATTCCAAGGTGAAAGAGGTAATTGCATGTAAGATTTTCCAAGGTAAAAGAGCTCCCCAGTCCTAACCACTTCAAAACAAAAATTAATGGAAACATAGTTCCAATAAGGGGTAGCAAAGGACCATATATTCTTTGGGGTAGCAAAGGACCATATATTCTTTCCCAATTTGGGTTTTACTCACATCTCGAACTCGAATGAATTCAAAGGCATATTCCAAAAAATTTCTGACCACGAGTTGGAATGGTTTGTGGTTCCAAACAATAGTGACAGAACCTAATACGATGGCAATTACTTAAGTACTTGGCATGAACTTGGAAACCTCCTATTTTCTACAGTAATAGAAATGTTGACCAGCTTCTGCATCAAATATTGCGTAGAAACCTTTTAGTGTATTTGATAGAACAAGGCAGAACGTTCATATTGCCCTTTCAGAGACATGTAACTTTAAACAAAATTATTGTGATTCAATGATCATCTCTTTGTTGACTTGCCTACTTGAATTGTATATTTTAAATACCAACTAATCACCGAATATCCCCAAGTAATTATTCCTTTCTTTAGGTTCACAACATAGTAATCAATTCCTTAAATCTACATAGTTTCCTAAGTAATATATTTATCTATTTAGCTTATTATTATCAAGGCTTTATTCTATCGCTAGAACAACCCTGACATATTGTCAAATACACTAATTAATTTGGTAAGAATGACTCGGATTGAAGCTCTAGTGTCATCATTCGCTTCGCCGGAATTGGAAAATCAACAAAGATCAGGGCCATAATTTGAATCGATTTAACAAAAGGTTGGAATTCTAAAACTAGTACATGCTCGAAGAGCCGTGTATTATTTGTTCCAATCAATAATGATTACAATATCGGGTAATCCCATCATATATTTAATCCCGCATAGATATGTTTACAAGTGGGATAATTTTCTTTTCAACCTAGTTTTTTGTCGTAATGTTTGAGATTAATTATTCATGTCGATAAGAGAAGTCAGTAAAAATGTTGATCGAGGTTACAAAAAAGCTCATATAAGATCACGACACTAAAAAGACAAAAATACAATCTTTTGGTAATTTTTTCGTCTTCCATTGAATTTTTTTTCTTTTAATTATGATTATTTACTTTTTAGATCCATATCGTCAACACGAATGATTAATTCAAAAAACATAACGTGAATCTAACAATAATGCAGAAAAGTTGAACAGATGCACCAAGGCAGATGTTAGTGCCACAGGAGTTTATTTTGGAGGTGGCAATTTCTTACTCGACCCATAAACTCATCCCGATCCATCAACTTATAATTCAGTCTAAATCCGCCCACGTTGTATTTTGGCTTATAAAATGGGTAAAACCACGTTAACTCATATACGTACGGGTTTAAAAATGAGTTCAAAGTGGGTAAAGAGAAAATCCATGAATAGTTGTTTACGGCACTAATCGTGGCTGTCCAAAAAGCGTTTTGAAAAAGTTTTATTAAAATTCGGACCGTTCAGAACACTTTTAAACAGTCGCGATTGATTGTTCACGGTTGAACCATGAATAAGTTTCTCTGATCGGTAAAACCAAATTAACCCATATATTTTGACTTATAAAATGGGTAAAACCACGTTAACTTATATACGTACGGATTTAAAAATGAATTCAAAGTGGGTTAAGAAAAAATTCGTGAATAGTTGTTTACAGCACTAATCGCGGCCGTCCATAAAGCGTTTTGAAAAAGCTTTATTAAAACTCGTACCATTTAGAACACTTTTAAACAGTCGCGATTGATTGTTCACGGTCGAGCCATGAATAAGTTTCTCTGATCCGTAAAACCAAACTTACCCATATATGAGATCCTCATTCTCGAAAACCTGGAAGCATTGCCAATGGAAGAACAATTTCCCATTCTATACAACCCTATACACTACACTCCCCTCCGGGCCTCCGCCGAATCACCCTCCAAAACGCACAACTCCAATCTCGGCCAACTGGACACTGCTCGCCATATATTCGATAAAATGTCAAAACGAACAGTTGTCTCATGGAACGCCATGATTTCTGGCTACTCGAATTGGGGACAACTCAACAATATCTTACTTTACTTCACGCAAGGTAGAACAGATTCAGTTTACTTTGTCGTACTGGTAATTTTTTGTAGTTCTGATATTTCAGAGGTTTGTGCTTACAAGAACAAAAGGAGGGGAAAAGAAAAAAGAGGGTGGGCGGGGAAAGAGTCGGTTTTTTGGATATGACTTGACTCATATTTGACCCGTTCATATTCAACTCATATTCGACCGGTCCATATTCAACTCTAACCCATTTCAACCCGCGCCAGCCACAATAGTAGTAAGATAGAATTAGGTGATGGGTACAAAGATGGTGGTCGGTTCAAAGGTTCCATGGTTGTGGTCGCAGTTAAATCTTATCCTGCGTAGAGAGTTTGGGACTTTGGGTCCAGGTTAGATTATACTAACGAGGAGAAAGAGGAGCAAGGGAAGCAAATGGTTTGTGGTCCTCAGAATTAGCAGGAAATTAGGAATGCGCGTAAGCTGGCCTAAACACTTGGTTATCAAAAAAAATAAAGAAGAGTGGACCGGTGAGAATGGTTGGGGCTTGGTGGTAAAGTTGTCACACTGCATCCGTTGTCGTGGCACTAAAAAATCTTTTCGTGGCATTAACGCTGTCCCTATACGGAAACAAAAATTTAAGAAGCATGGATCAGCCAATAAGGGTATACTATAAGATTGGGAAAATCAAAACTACCGTTGGCGCATCTGCGCGTCCGTGCGTTCAGCCACAAAATAAACAAACAAGCAATAACAACCAAACACGCCCTCATCCAATCAACGGGCTTCAAGTCCGGCAGTTTACTTATATAGACCACAGTTGAATCACAAACACAACTAGTCATGAGTTGGCCTATCCAGTTGTAGCAACCCAGAGTTTTGTCCCAGAGCATCCTGTCTTTCGTCAACACAACTGCCAAAGCAAAACAGAATGGAACAAATAACAGATGACATAGAAATTATGGAAGTGGGGGAGATGGGAAGCGGCAGCGAAAGGTCATCCTTGCTGCAGCAGCATCTTGCATCAAGTTTTCAAACTACTGCTGTGACTACTTCGGATGGAAGGAGTTCGACTGCTTCGGATTCAGAAGGAAGGAGTTCGACTTCGACTTCGCCTATTTTCAATGGAAAGTGGTGGTTCAGTGAACATGGTAGAGGAGATCACGAATTCGAATATGCTGCTATCAAGACATTACCCCCGACGGTTCAACTAAGAACATCCTTATCGTATCGCGACTACTTAAGCAGCGCAAAGGATAACAAGGGGAGGAACATAGCGGTGGTTGATATCAAAGAGCTTAGAGATGCAGAACGGCACTTGTTCGTCGACAACCTATTGAAGAAAATCGAAGATGACAACCACCGGTTGTTACGGAAAGTTAGCGAGAGACTACACAGGTAACCCACTTTTCTACAGCTTTAGTATGTAGAGTTTTCATACGCAATCAAACAGAGGTTGGCTTTAATTTGATATATAATCTGCTATGACATAATGGAGTTGGCCTTTGCATTGTTAGGGTGGGTCTAGACTTCCCTACTGTGGAAGTGAGATTCAAGAACTTACGTGTAAAAGCAGAATATCTACCTCATGAGGAGTCAACACCTACTATTTGGAATGTTCTGAAAAGCATTTTCTCAGTAAGTGCTTCTTTTTAGTACTTTTTGATGATGAATGTGATTACTCATTAATTACTTGTGTTGAGGAATCTTAGTCTCACCTTTAATAACAATAGGAAGGGTAAGAGTTTTAGTCTTAGTGTAACGGTATCGGTATAATCAAACGATACGTAGCAGGAATCATGTGTAAAAGTTGCGTTAAAAACCAAAATGACCAAAACCATTACCATTAATCCATTTCACATACAAAATGACCAAAATTCTGTTATAACTCGTATAAATGTCCAAAAAAAAACCACTAGATTTACAAAATGGCAAAAACACCCTTACGATGTAGAATTACCAAAATCTAACACATTCAAAATGACCAAAATACCCCTACATGTAAAATGATCAAATACCATTTCTTGACCAAAATGACCAATATCCCTACATCTATAAAATGACCAAAATAGCCCTATGGCCCTTATGTTGTAAAACGACCAAAATACCTCTATAGCCCTTATGTTGTAAAGTGACCAAAATATGCCTAGATATACAAAACAGCTTTGCTAGAGGTACATACGTCATGTACATATGCGTTTTTTACCCATCTCAAGTCCCAAAAAGTGATCCAAGCGGCTCGTTTTCTTCAAATGGGTCGTTTGGGGCCCCTATGAAAAATAAACTCTATCCGAAACCGGTAAAGACATATATGAAACATCGAACTTTTCTCCATAAGCTAGGCCTAGATTATGAAGCAAAGTTAGATGTTTTGTAAACATTTTTTTTGATATTGGATCGAGTTTATTTTTTACAAGGACCTTAAACAAACCATTTTGAATAAAATGAGCGGCTCAGATCATTTTTTTAGGACCCGATATGGGTGCAAAACACGTATGTATGCGATGTATGTACCCATCCAACCATTATAAAATTCCTAAAATCTTTATATAGACAAAATGATCAAATACCCCCATACACCGTAAAATGACGAAAATACCCTTCTATAGAGAAAATGACAAAAAAAACACTAAGAAATGGCCAAACAACCCTTGTATATATAAAATGACCAATATATCCCTATATGTAAAACTATGCAAAATACCCTTACATCCTAGAGTAACCATAATAGTCTTTTATGTACAAAATGACCAAACAATCCCTATTTACTAGATGATAAAAGTACCCCAACAACTTTCATCTATGCAAATCGACAAGCGTCATGTACCGTCTTTACATTTTGACGAGTAACTCTATCTTGATGTTCTAGAACCAGCAAACTAGATGATCCAAGGGTATTTGGTTCATTGGGTATGTAGGGAAATTTTGGGTCATTTGGTATATAAATCTCGTAGTGTAAAATGACCGTACAAATTGGCAAACATCATGTTCGGTGTATCTAACTTGTTTAACTAGTTAGAATGTCTTTTTGTCCTGGAACCAGTCAAGCTTCTTCTCTAAGCTAATTGTCCAGTATTTTTTGTTAATACCTCAAGCCTAATAAGATGTATAATGTTGAACAGGTTTGTACACTCAATTGTCTGGCCACCAACAACAAAATTCTACAAGATGTCCAAGGCATTCTCAAGCCTTCAAGGTTGATCTTTGAAATTCTTTTCCATGAAACTCTTCATCTGCATGCAGTTAGTTATTTGAAAACAGGAGTAATTGCTTTTTACTTAAACTAAAATTCCTTCATCACTTACTTGTTTGGCAGGATGACACTACTACTTGGACCACCAGGATGTGGTAAAACTACTTTGTTAAAGGCAATTGCAGGCAAACTAGATCAATCTCTTAAGGTTTTTAGTTCCTTCCCTGTCAGATTAATAAACTGTCCACATTCGCACATTGTTATATAAAAAAGGAGTCTCTGACTCCCTATTGACCTAAGATAGTAATGAAAGCTAGGTATGCTTTCTTAGTAGTCAAATAGCTAAGAAACAAATGACTGATCACTATTAGGAAATAAATCACTTAGCAATCCTCATGTGATTTTGATTTTAGGTCACTGGAGACATCTCCTACAACGGTTACAAGTTGAATGAATTTTTACCTCAGAAGACATCTGCTTATATAAGCCAATATGATGTTCACATCTCGGAAATGACTGTGAGGGAAACACTAGACTTCTCAGCATGTTGTCAAGGCATTGGAAGTGGGAGTGGTAAGTGATGTTTCGCAAAAATCAATCATGATTCTTATGGTTTCATAATGGATTGATTTCATGACAAATCTGTTCTGTTGTGAAAGAAATCATGATGGAAATCATTAGAAGAGAGAAGGAAGCTGGAATTATCCCTGACCCAGTTTTAGACACATATATGAAGGTAAAGACCTGTGAATCAGCACAACACATGTTTATAGTTTCCTACACTAAGAAAAGCAGACACAGCTTTGTCCTCATCCCTACTATCTATATTAAAAGCAAATTGTAATGACAGGCAACTGCTATTGAAGGATTAAACAAGACGCTTCGAACTGACTATATTTTGAAGGTAATTCTCTTCATAAGAATGAAGAATCACTCATCACTTAATAATCCTTGTTTAATCTACGATGCTTCAACAATGTTGCGGCAATTCAGATCCTGGGGCTGGAAAATAGTGCTGATACAATTGTTGGTGATGCAATGACAACAGGAATCTCAGGTGGCCAAAAGAGAAGGTTAACAACAGGTTGGTTAACAAGCAAATCTTTTTCTTTTTACTAGCAACTAGCGTAATATTCTCAATAACATAGAGTAAAAGATACATAAGAGAAATGAGGGAACAAGAAATTCGCAAAGGGGAGAATCTTGGAAGGGATAGAAGCAAAATCAAGCAATAATCCTAACTACAACTCGGGATTTAATCCCATAGACATGATAAAACTTTCGCCTCTAAATTCAATGGATGAATTAACTCTCGATGATATTATTAAATTGGATCAATATCAGACCTATCAAATCAATTCATTGTCGAGAATTGAATAGTATACCATAGGAAGATCTTTTATCCAGACCTAATACAAAATAGGATTCCTAATCCAATCAAGAATTCTTTTCTTTATCATTTTGTTCCATTCTTTTTTTTCTATAACTTACCCCACCCCTTCCTTGTATCATTATCAGATGAAGTATCTTCTGACCATCGTTCGACTTCTATTATTTACAAACCCAAATAAACAATAGAAGTGAGTGAAAGGGAAAAAGAAAGAAGTTAAGTTCTAAACTACGTTTTTTAATGATATAATTTTCTTGGAATACAAAGAATTGTGATAAAGATGAATCTCGGTAGAAAGCATCTAATATTCCATCAATTTTTGGGTTTCAATGAAACTCGTAAAAGAAATGGAAAATAGGAAGGAAATTTTTTTGCATTCCCTCACTAAGAGGGGTGAAGTCCTTGGTTGATTGTAGATGACTAAACCCTCTTCACCGACTAAGAATCAAAATCAAACGAATTCCCTCAAAAGCGAGGAGAAATCAATGGTAAAAAAGAACGCATTACCCACTGGAATTCAAGGTCAACAAACTGATCAAAAATCATATTGTTGGGCTCCAATCAAATAACCCAAAGTTAATCAGTACATTTTGGCACAAGAAGTCAATGCCACCCACATAACATCCACCAACTGGAAATCCAACGTCATTCTGATGAAGCCAAAGAACAATGCAAGAACATGTGATTAAAAAGTTCCTCATTCCTCCAACATATCTATTGAGGACAAAGATACAATGTCCCATTTATTCACAGCGATCTATCTTTAAATGTATTGATCTACCAGGGGAAATGATTATTGGCCCGATAAAAGTCCTCCTCATGGATGAAATATCAAATGGATTAGACAGTTCAACGACTTTCCAGATTGTTACTTGTCTACAGCAATGGACACACGCCATAAGATCCACCACTCTACTCTCTCTTCTTCAACCAGCGCCTGAGATATTTGACCTCTTTGATGACCTCATCTTGATGGCAGAAGGAAAGATTGCATACCAAGGACCTCGTGATAACGTCATAGAGTTCTTTGAGCATTGTGGTTTCAGGTGCCCACCAAGAAAAGGCATCGCGGATTTTCTCCAAGAAGTATGTTTATATCTATTTATATGCCTATAATAGTTGATAAGCAGGCATGTCACAATGAGTTTGTACATCTGTGCAGGTAGTTTCCAGAAAGGATCAAGAACAGTACTGGTATCATACAAACCAAGCTTATAATTACATCTCTGTCAAAGATTTCAGAAATGAATTTAAGAAATTTCATGTGGGACAGAAGCTAGATAAAGAACTCTCCCAGGATTTTATCAGATCTGACTTCTACAAGAACGCTTTGTCATTCAACGTCTATTCTTTGAGGCAATGGGAACTATTCAAAGCATGCATGGCTAGAGAATGGCTTTTTATGAGGCGCAACTCATTTGTTCATGTAGTTAAATCTGCACAGGTAAGCAATAGTTTGTCCATGTGTTTCAAAAAATTTGTGCCACGGATCGCCTGAGATCTAACAATGATAATCTGGAAGTTTCGTTCATGCAGCTCGTAGTCATTGCCTTAATAACAATGACAACGTTTTACACACGGGTGAACATCGATTTGATCCAAGCAAATTACTTCATGGCTTCTCTATTTTATGCACTCATGAGACTTATGACCAACGGAGTTACGGAATTGTCAATGACTATTTCCAGACTCGCTGTCTTCCATAAGCAAAGAGATATGTACTTTTATCCCGCATGGGCATATACCATTCCAACAGCTATTCTTAAAATCCCCTTTTCATTTGTCGATGCTTTTCTTTGGACGGCTCTTACCTATTATGTCATTGGTTATAGTCCTGAACCAGAAAGGTGTGTTTTTCTAGGCCAATTCTTCAGCTACATAAACTGAGTAGTTCCCTCTTGACTGAATTGAAGTCATATATGACTGCACAGGTTCTTTCGCCAACTCATGATTCTTTTCCTTCTACATCAAGTATCAATATCATGGTTTCGCTTGGTTGCTTCTATGTTCCCAAATCCATCCGTTGCTACATCTTTTGCTCTCTTCTCCTTAGTAGCAATGAGCTGTTTTGGAGGATTCATAATCCCACAACGTAAGACCATTCAGTTATGGCTTTATCTTAAATTGTCTATAGGAATCAATGGACCCTTATGCTAACCTGGTCATTACAGCTTCTTTGCCTACTTGGCTGAAATGGGGCTTTTGGGTTTCTCCATTAGCTTATGCTGAAGTAGGTGCTTCTATAAATGAATTCTTGGCTCCAAGGTGGCAAAAGGTGATTTTAAAAATGTAAAAAAGTTGATAAACATAAGTTCATTTTCATTCGACTGCAATGCTCATCATTCTCCTTCTACAGGTTTCACCTTCAAATGCTACAATAGGGAATGAAGTTCTAATGGTGCATGGCCTGAACTATAGTGACTCCTTTTATTGGATATCAGTAGGTGCATTGATTGGATTTTGGTTAATCATTAACGTTGGTTTCACATTTTCAATGAGCTATTCAAAGCGTAAGTTTCTCCTTGCCACACATGTACGAGAAGAGTATGAAAGAAAAATTGTTCAATTCTTTTGATACTAACATTTATTAATTGAAAAAAAAAATTTGTTCAGCCCCAGGAAAATCTCGAACTATTATTTCCCATAAAAAGTCCTTAGAAGAGCAGCTTCATTTTGCTTCTGCCAACGCTTCTGCAAAAGAGAAAAAGAAAGGTAACTGTCCACATTGTACAACCATTGAGCTCCATACCCTAATCTTTTCTTCACATGTTGCTTGTTTAAAGTGAGAGATATACCACTGAAAAATAGCGTCAACAAGTTCAAGTCATTGTCGTAATGCAACAATAATAATGATTTGATAATTCCACAGGAGTGGTGTTATCTTTTGAGCCGATGACGATAACATTCAACAATGTGCAGTATTTTATCAACACTCCTAAGGTAACTGCAATATCCAAGTGATAGTTAATTGCAACAACATCTTGATGAATTCAATTGACCAAATGCATCTACACATCTTCCAGAAAACGGGAGAACATGAATCCAAAACGGAACGGGTACAGCTTCTTAAAGATGTCACTGGAACATTTAGGGATGGAGTTCTTACAGCCTTAATGGGTGCTAGTGGAGCTGGTAAAACAACACTTATGGATGTCCTTTCTGGAAGGAAAACTGGCGGTATTATTGAAGGTGACATTAGAATTGGAGGTTATCCAAAAGTCCAAGATACCTACGCCAGGATATCTGGTTACTGTGAGCAAAGTGACATACATTCCCCACAGGTTACAATACACGAGTCATTGACATACTCAGCTTGGCTACGCTTGCCACCAGAAATTGATCAAAATACAAAATCAGTAAGTTAACTTTCTACTTGATAGTCACATGAAGTGGTGTTAAGAAAAAAGGGAAAAAAGTTCAACTCCAGAGATAAAGTCACGCAATGCCTGCAAAGAGACATTAGATGAAAATTTTACTTTGCTCTGCCCATGCAAATTCTTTGAAAAAAGCATCATGGTAACAGAAACCAACTGTTTTTTTTTTATATCAGAATGTTGCTCATACACCGAGATAATTTTGTATGAAATAGGAATTCGTTGCAGAGGTTTTGCACATGATGGAACTTGACGGCATTAAAGATGCCTTAGTTGGCTTTCCTGGTGTAAGTGGCATTTCAAATGAGCAGCGAAAGAGGTTAACCATAGCTGTAGAGCTTGTTTCTAATCCATCCATATTATTCATGGATGAACCTACTACCGGTCTAGATGCCAGAGCAGCTGCTATCATCATGCGGGTTGTAAAAAACATCGTCAATACAAGGAGGACAGTGGTGTGCACCATTCACCAGCCAAGTATTGACATATTCGAGGCATTTGATGAGGTAATTTACAGTGGATCTCATTGTAGATAACTTTTATGAAGTCCAGATAGAACAACCATACTAGTGCCCTCCAGAACAATCACTTCAATATACCGACATATGAAGAATGCTTAACAGGCGACCAACTTTTTATTGGATAAGAACATATTTCCTCTTTTCGGTACAGGAGAACACAATCCAAAGAAGAGTGATTAAGTTTTGAACTTCCGACCTTTCCTAGGAGAGTACTGGAGTAATGCTGCTTAGCTTACATTGCCGAAACAATTTACTTCACCTAAGGTCTACAACGAACAATGCACAAGCAAAATATTGTAAGCCAATAAAACCAAATATTTTAGGCCCAATACAGGAAAATGTTTCCAAGTAACTTTGTTCCACAAGACCAGGGTGATGCATACATGCAAAAGGTTCCCCTATGGTGGCCGAAGTTGAAAGTACTATGTTTTAAAGTGTGGGATCGCAAAATCTAGTTTAGCCAATCAATCTGTTAGATCGGTCTTTTATATCAACTAGCGTCGGGCTCAATACTGATCATCATATTCTATCAAAATTTAATGCCAATATTGCATGTAGGATGTTGTTAAGGAACTTACTAAAACTTTATGTTGACTAATAAGGTCAATTCTCTCAATCAACATCGATGGTTGTCATCATATTTGTCATATGTCTTTTTATTCATTAACCAACAAATACTTTAGGTGCACTAACTTTCTCCATAAGTAATTTAAGTTTTGTTCAACACTGTTATTTAATTTTATTTTTCATACTGCGTCCAAATACTTTAACACTTGGGCAAATTCATATTTTGATTTGTTTAATATCTTCCATTATCAAAAAAAGTACTAAAATTTGGTACATTTTTGCATATAACTTGATATTTCTTTTCTATTGTCGGCACTGAATCAGTCATGCAAAGCAGAGTACATGAAAATTTCCTGAAATTTGTGAGTAAATAGATATATAGTTTAACAAAGTACAATAAATTAGGCTCGATAAGTCTTCAAGCAAAGTAAATATAGTTATTTTATCGTGTTTTGTATGCAAAATTTTTTGTATAAATTTTTGTCACCGCTGAGTTAAAATCCTGCAGCCGCCGCTAGTGGGTCCCAATACTATTGTAAAAAGATGTTAGTCGCTTCCACCATCTTTTTTTCGTAGTTACCCCAAAACTAAATTTCGTGGGTCCTAGTATAGTAAAAGTTAAATATATTATTGTATCTTAAGTTTGATATTGAGGGGCTGTTAAAAAAAAAAGTTTGATATTGAGGGTTCCACGAAGCTTGACTAGTTGGTGGGTCCGAGTGTTGTGACGCTAATCTTAATACGAAAATTTTGCAATGCGGGACCCACACCGCCCACCCAATTTTGACAAAGAAAAAGGCATGCAAAGTGGTCTTTTACTATGTTCAGGAGAAACGCATAGTAGGCTAGTAATTGTCGAAAAAATCCCAACTGATTGAAAGTAGTAAACCATTCAATTGTTTAAGCATCTTTCTATAAGTATTCAAACAAACTGATCGGTAAACATTTGATGTTTCCTGCAGATAGTATTGATGAAGAGAGGTGGACAAATAATATACTCTGGGGAGTTGGGAAAGCATTCAAACAAACTGATTGAGTACTTTGAGGTAGGGAAAATCAAACAAGGGTACAGTGCAGGTGTTTCAGCATTATCCACAACTATTTCAAACCTGATTCCTTCATTTAGAAAATTACTCCAATATTGAACCCAATTCGTTTATCAGGCAAAACAATTTCCATAACTGCTAGTATTTAATCACAACTGAAGTGTTATGATCGTCAAACAACTACATTACTTCTTGGCAGGCTATTCCTGGAGTGCCGAAAATTCGTGAGAATTACAACCCTGCAACATGGATGTTAGAGGTTACAAGTCCATCTGCAGAAGCTCAACTTGGTTTAAACTTTGCCCGTGTCTACGATAAGTCTAGTCTATGTCGGTAAGCACAAGTGCATAATTGGTGGTTTGTTTGCTAGATGTGATACAAAAACATAAAATGCTAGCTACAGCCTAGCAATATCATTTGGTTAGTTACATTACAAACATGGAACTCAGGTTATTGCTTCGTTCTATGTAGGAACACCGAAGAACTCGTTCGAATCCTAAGCATACCAGCAAAAGGTTCAGCAGAACTATCTTTTTCTACAAGCTTTCCACAAAATGGATGGGAACAATTCAAAGCGTGTCTCTGGAAACAAAACCTGTCCTATTGGAGGAGTCCTAAGTATAACATAGTGCGCTTGGTGTTTATTACCATGGTATCTTTGTGTTTGGGAGCAGTGTTTTGGCAGAAAGGAAGGGAAATGTAAGTTAGCATTTTTTTTCTTCTAATTCAGTTTGAGTTCATTATGGCATCTCAGGAAGCTCTGAGAAGACAGTCTTCGAATTATTTTTTCGTGTGTGTGGCTAAACTACCATACAATGATAAAATGGTCACTTAGTCAAACAGAAGTTTAGACCTTAACTCAATCTAGTTTTACATCAGAACTGCTGATCAAAGTATAATTGGTCTTTGTCGAGGCAGTGTTTCTACAGGAGAGCTTATTCCACTCTCCTATAGCAATGCTCCATAGGCCTTTCCCATCACTCATTAGTGTGGGGTCCACACATTGTGCGATGGAACCCACCACAATTTTTGGTGGGGAGGCTCTTAGAGCATTGCTCTAGAAGCATGGAATAGTTTTCGCTGCTACAGATACTCCGCAGAGTACCGAATATTGTACTCCACACTCGCTTGAAGTTAGAGACCCACAAAATGACTAGAATGTGGAGCCTACACTGTGAAGTACTTTACTCGGTAATCGGTGTTTTATGGAATATCTGTAGCTTTATTCTTCCCGAGGACTAGAAAGAGAATTGCAAGATGACAAAGGCACGTTCAAATGATCACTCGTCATTGTATTCATACCACCAATATACCTTTTATACACCTAACCAAAATCTACAGAACCTAATCCATGCTTAGAAACTTCACGATAACATTAAAGAAAATGCTGCATCATACCTGTTTCACATATTGCACTTCTACATCCTGTAAGTTTCTTTCTGAAATTTCCAACACTACCAACTAGGCTGCCTACTCCTAAGCTTCCAAAAAGTCATATTGCACATCACAAGGTCCTGACTGGTACCATCAACACCCAATTCTTGAGCTATTTGATTTTGGAGTAGACCACCTAATCTCGAGCTAAAATGTTAAATCTACTGCATTTTGACCAAGGAAACCATTAGACTATATTAAGCAGTAATATATAGCATTCAATATGGCTTGCACAAAATTATTATGTAGTTTATGACTCGGATTGACCTTTGCTTTATTTCAAACAAACTATGCGAAGTGCTAATATGATACTTGTTCTCCAGAAATAGCGAACAGGATTTGTTCAACATTGCAGGAGCAATATTCATTTTCCTACAATTCTTGGGAATAGGAAACTGCTCATCTGTTATATCATTTATAGCTACAGAACGCCCAGTTATGTACAGAGAGAGATTTGCTGGAATGTACTCCTCTTGGGCATATTCATTTGCACAGGTGCATAAATATTCATAAGCATGTGTATGATCAAAATCCAAAACATGAAAGAGTCACTAAGTTTTTACTTCGGCTTACATTTCAGGTGACGATTGAGATTCCATATGTGTTCTTTCAAGCACTTTTATTTGTCTTAATCACATACCCAACCATAGGTTTCTACTGGTCAATCAGCAAGGTGCTTTGGTATATGTACATGATGTTTTGTACCATGTTGTACTTCACTTACATTGGCATGTTGCTTGTTGCGTTGACACCAAAAGTTCAACTTGCATCTATATTGGCCAGCTTCTGTTACACGATGACAAACTTGTTCGCTGGGTTCCTCGTGCCTGGACCGGTAAGACAATCTAATACGATAATCTTTGTTGGCATTCATCGCTTTTCACAATCTCCATCACTTGAATACCTATGAGCCAAACTTGATAAGAGCAAGACTCTATGGCCATCCAACTTTGTGGATGGTACACTTGTCACCTGAGTACATGTAATTTACTTTTCCAACTGAGTGGGAAACTAAAGTTGTCTTGAACTTGAAAGCAAATCAACATCAAGGGGTTTGGCCAAGTGGGTATGAGAAAGCATATGAAGGGCTTGCCGCCAAGAAGTTGCAAGTTCGAATTCCATGAAGGCCAAACATTCCAAATCTTGGAGCTACCGGAGGTTTGCCTGATCGTTAACTTCAGGGCCTCAGAAATAGTCGAAGATGCACACAAGTTGGCCCAGACATCTGGTTATATAAAAAAAAACTTGGAAGCAAATTGAAACACATTACTGCTATATGATATGACTGATTTTATTTTATTTTTCTTGCAGAACATTCCAAAATGGTTGGTTTGGTTTTACTGGATATGCCCAATGTCCTGGTCTCTAGAAGGCATTCTTACATCACAATACGGAGATATTGAGAGAGAAATAAGTGCATTTGGGGAACAAAAAGCACTCAATGCCTTCTTAGAAAGTTATTATGGGTATCATCTTCATCACTTAGGTGTTGCAGCATTAGTTCTTTTTGCTTTCCCACTTGTCTTCGCTACTTGTTTTGCGTATGCTATAGCGAAACTGAACTTTCAAAGGAGGTAAGAACACTGCCATTTTAGTTGTGGTACATGAATCAACATCACCAGTTTCAATCACAAGATCAGCAGCGGTGGCGACAAAGGGAAATTCAAAGGAAGCGGTAGGGCGGCAAACCAAATGGAGTTTCCTCTTGATCGGCGGTGGTTAAGGTGTTTCTTGGTGGGGGTAGGTTCTCGAGAGCAGTGAGATTTTCAAGGTCCTCCCAAGCAATGTGAGCTTTTTGGGGGTGTTGCTGCTTGGGTTTTCAAGTTTGGCACAGGAAGCATATTGTGGACAGTATTTTTCATTCTCATTGCTGTTTTATTGTCTTTAAAAGAATCGAGAGCCTGGGCGTTAGGATGAGTTTTCGCGAGTACAATTGTAGTAGCAGAGTCTGTGTTTACTTTTCGAAACTCTCTCAATGGCTCAATGCATTTCTTTTCATTTCATATTGATTTTATGAATGAAATTTTGTTTACCAATCAAAAAAAAAAAAAAAACTGTTGTGATGAACTTCAATATTAAAAAGTGTAGTCAGTATGGCGTTTCTGTATATTATAAATGCAGACATGAATTATAAACTAATCACTTAAATTGATTGTAACAAAAAATTTCCCTTCACTATATGTACAGTTGAGACCAAATAAACCCCATGGCACACCCCGAGTACAATTCAGTAAGTCAGAGATAGGAAAAGAGCAACATGGATTCATCCAGAATTTCTCTTGCTCCAAGAGCTTTTAAAAATTGTATTAGCTGTTATATTAAATCTGCACTAATTTTTTAAATCTTTCCAAACATGGCACGCGAGAATGTCGAGAATCATACGCATATAAACTTGCATATCTATCAAAAAAAGACTAAAACCCTTGTCTACTTTTTTACAGGAAGAACTTTTAACTTTATATGATGTTACCTTAGGGACCTCTCGGCAACAACTTGTCAATCGTTATCAACAGCCATCAAAAAAGAATTTAAATTATTATTTATTTGTCAATGAGACTTCACACTTACAGTCGTGCATCAATCCACATCTCAAGTCAAATCCAACAATATTCTTGGTCTGCTAAATAAATGAGTTACCATCTATGCATAATGAAATGAGTTTATACAAAGGTATGGCCATCTTCTTTCTGTGGGCGATGTCTTTGAAATGGACTTACAGAGGAGATATGGATGCGTGGCTTGCTAAGATCATTCATTTTTCATTTTTGCGCTTGAGTGTTGCAAGTGAGTTACCATCTTTTAAAAAATTGTTTCAAAAGTTATAAGGAACATTCTGTAAATTTATTCATTCTTTATGGTGTTAAATAATTAACAACTTCAATGAACCAAGATCTACATAATATTCCGCCGTGGAATTTTGTTTTAGAGAGAGAGACTCCAACCTCTCTCTAACTTCCCCTTCCCCTTCCCCTTCTGTTCTCTTTCCACCCCAACAGCCACCGGAAATCAGCCTCAGTACGGGGGAGGGGGGGGCGTGAGCCTCCCCTTCTCTTTTTTCGTTATTTTTGTTTCCTTTTTTCTCTTTCTCATTTGCTTTCTTTCTTAATAATGCTAAGATTTGCCGTCGTTCGCCGTCAAGATTGATGTTCTGTTCGAAGATGGTGCCGACGACGTCAAATGGTGTTGACGTCTCTTACAGCTAGGATATTGTCGATGACTTCATCCTCTGTCAGGCTAATAGCGCCGCCGCCGGTGACGAGGGGTTTGTTCTCGGGTTCACTGTTCACCTATCTCCGATCGCAGCCCAACCATTCGCTCTGTTATGTCTTCTGGTAGTTTCGCCCACAACCTGGCCGTATCAGCCGTGCATGTTCTTCCCCCCTCTGGTCACAACCGATCGGCTCCCCCTTCTGGTCTCCCCTTCCCCTGTCCGATCGGCTGTCCCTTTTCATCCCAATCGGCCCCCCTATTCCGGCTTCCCCCTCCCCGTTCGATTGGGACTCTCTTTTTTCTTCCCTCTCCCTTCTCCGATCGGATTTGGCTTCCCCCTCCGTTCTCCCCTTCCCCGTCTAATCCGATCGGCTTCCTCGGGTCTTGTATGTGCATGCATGTCTGGTGGGTTTGTTTGGTTTTGTGTTGTGTTGCAGGTTGAAGTTTTGGCCTCTTATCGCCGGCGTTTGATGCGGGTGAGGTTTTCTGCTGGTGGGCTTGGTTTTCTGACAATGGCTAACTGATCTGCGTCGGCCGTCGTTAAAATGGGCGTGATTCGGCCAGCGGTTTGGTCGTTTTTGGTTGTTTGTTTTCGTGTCAAGTGTTTGTTGAGATGGCTGCGAACTGACGATTGGGAGGTGATGTGCCTAGCTTAGGAGGTGATGCGCGTATCTTAGCTGCTGTATTGTTTGTTTCTGTTGTAGCTTAGGTTTGCCACACGCTCATGTGCTTTGATTTGTATTATGTTAGTTGAAACCCTTCTTGTACTCTTTTCTATTCATATATATGATGTTCTTCTTTGATGTCAAAAAAAAATGAACCAAGATCTAGAACTATTATGATAATCACAACACAATTATAAGCGGAAATTATAAAATCAAGAACGATGTACCCGTATCCATTTATGCGGAACTTGAGTGACCCGATAATTAATTGAAGCGACAACTGAAGCAACCATAGTTTTACTAGAGCATTAAGCCCTAAAACAAACCCCTTGAAGCAATGATGGAGCTACTTGTAGGCGTATCGGGGCCACGGCCCCCGCGCCCCCGCGTTGTTTCGGGTTTTTTTTTTCAAATTTTAATATTAATATTAGTTATTTTTTATTTGTTAAGAATTGTGTTTTCCATTGGGTGTTATTTAGACATTTAAATGCTTAAAAATGTGTTCGTTTTAGGTTTCAAAATTCAATTTCTCTCCCTGCTCATGATCTCCCATAAGTTTTTTCTTCAATTATTAATCTCATTTATCTTTCTATCTCTCTCCACTGATTATCCAAAAAACCTCAATCAAAATCTAAACCAAACAAACTATTCAATTTCCAAATCTTTTTTTTCATAATTCTCCCTCGCGTTTACGAAATCCTAACTCCGTCTTTGCTCTAAAGTAAGGTAATCCATGCATATGCATCTACATCTACATCTGTGTTTAAGTTTATTCACTATGGATGCGGGGATCGAACCCCATACATACTATGTTTAAGAGCATGTACACCAATAAAAATGTAAAATTGCTGGTGAACAGTGCATTTTTTTCATTTTACCTACTCACATCTCTCTCAACACTACACCAATCCTATCTATTTAACCTATTTCCTATTAAAATATTATTACTTTTTTTTTTCTTTACTGGGGAGAGAGGGGGGAGAGAGAGAACAATAATAAAATAATATTCACATGGTGAATAGTGCTTAGGTATATTTACCTAAGTACTGTTCATAAATGGGTTTTAACTCAGCCTTTACCTAATTTGGTGTAGTGCTCATTTGAAGGTTTTGCTTTTAGCTATTTTACCTCAACTGATAAAGTTGCTCAAGCATCAAAATTCACCATTAGGAAAAGGAAAAAAAAAACACACAAACAAACAGGAGAGAGAAGGAGACCTGTTGAGGAGAGAGAGAATGGAGAAGTCGATATGAGGAGAGAGAAGCAGACCTTGAAGCTTCAGCCGTTCTTCTAATTCGTCGAGGACGCGATCAGTGTCGGAGACGGCTTCTCGTGCTCTGATCAGCGTCGCGCTTCAGAGACGCGAGGTTGTTCAAAACGACGTCGACCGGGTTGGGTTTCACATGGAAACGACGACGTTTTGTGTTACTGTAACTTCGCAGTTGGAACCTGAGAAGTCCCATTAAACGACGTAATTGGTAAATTGTGAACTCATGCCTGAGTATTTTCATAATCTAAACTGTTCAAGTTGTAGATCCTTGCCAAGAACATAAACTGGATAAATACAGTATCAATATATTAATTATTAGTACATTATCGAAGATGATTTGAGTGAATTTTTTGCCATGAAAATAGAAATAGCCGCACTTGATAAAATCCTTTTCCCCGCGAGCAACCTGCCGTATCCTTCCAACGGCGTCGTTCCGACCCTTGGGAGACTGCAATGACGTTTTCTACTGATGTACTTCATATTTCAATGGATCTGACACGTTCACTTTGAAGATAATTTTAGACCACAAATCATGGTAGAAATTATCGTTGATTGGATGTAGATTAGTGCTTAATCTCAATGTATTTGTATTTCTTAAAATGGGATTGGTTTCACTGAATCAAAACCAGCAAACACGTACGGTCTTTCTAAAAACTGTGATTCTGCTCGGCCGAGAATTACATTAAAATCCCTTAAATTTAATCCGTGTCACAAATTACTCCTCTCATCAACTGTACTTTTTCAATTTCCCATTATTTTTGGGTCAGGTATCTTTTTGTTGTGATCTTTAGAATTAGCCATTCCGACAAGAGAAATTAGAAAAATATAAAAAGATGAACCAAAAGTAGAAAAAAAGTAATTTGAAAAATGCAGTTGTTTGGTATTTTTTTGTCTTAAGTAACCTTTATAAATTTTGGTCATATTTTTTCTTTTTTAGACTCCTCTCCTCTTGTCAGATGAATGATTAATCAAGAAAAAAATTAGAAAAGACGAACAAAAATACCAAAAAAGTTAGGTCTCCAAAGCAAATTAGTGTTGACTAACCATCTTCTCCGTTGCCATATATTACTCCTATCTTATTTCACCCCAAGATCCCCATCCTTGCAAACATTAAAATGCAATTTACTTCAAAGAGATGAACCATTCCTCTTTGTTTAACTTTTGACTGATGAATTCTCAATGCTTACTTAGCCAATCCTAACATACTATCGCCTTTGGTTGCCCAAAATTTTGGATACATCGGTTTGTTTTCAATTGCTTTTTTTTTTTTAGTTCATAATAGAGTTGTGCCCGTTTGATTCACAAGTAACAAAAAATTTCCTTTTTCTATTGTCATATGTATCGAATGGGCACAACTCTAATAAGGAAAGAAGTAGGATTTGGAACCACGCCATGGACTGACCCATAATTGAACGTTAATTTCTAATTAACGAATTTGTAGAGCATTAATTGACGGTGTTATTAGAGGAGATAAAAACGGTGGATATCGATAGATGGAAATGAGTGTAATAACGTAATCCAATCAAATATCTAGTCTAATTAGTTTTGTTGATTTGCATATCATTCTAGTCATACTTTCTGGGGGGAGAAAAAAACATTGGAATACTATTACGGGCTCTTTGATGGACGTTACACGACTAAAGGACTTTCAGCTGATGTAGTTTAAGATGGTCCACTGTCAAATTTACTAGTTTAGGGATAATATAAAAAGTATGAAAGTTTGGGGATGCAAGATGTAATTAAACCCAAAAAAACAAACACAACGTCGTTATCCCCGGGCACAAAGACGAGAGTCAGGCCACCACCCGATCATTCCGGCGACGCTGACTACGACGATAAGACTCCGATTCCGATTCCGGTAAGATGTGAAAAAAATAGGGTTTTGTTTATACTGTAATTGCATTTGGTTTTGCTTTGGATTTGGATTTTTTCGTCTCCATTTGATTTTTCACAAAAAAAGAAGAAGAGAATTTTGTTCTTATTTTCCCCTACCATTTGGCATCTTATGCAAACCGTTGCATTGGTATTTTTTTTTTCTTTTCGCTTTTCATATGCTTGATTCTTTGTGTTCTTGATGGCGGTACAGAGAGAAGGCTTTAATCTACCATTTATATTCATGCCCTGCGTATTCCAAGATTACGCTATGTAGAGTGATTTTTTTTTTGCATCTTCTAGAACAATTCACTGTGTCCACTGTTCATCCCATCGACAGGCAACAATAGTAGTTTTTCCGACTGTTGCACACTCATCTACCCCAATTCCGGCAATTCCCAACATATCGGTTCGGTTTCAGACTCGAGGAAGTTTTTTGGGTAATGAGTGGAGGGAGATAGATAGAGAAATGAGAGCAATAATTGAAGAGAAAATTTATTGGAGACCGTGAGCTGAAAGAAAAGGTTGGGTCTAGAGACCCAAAACGAACATGGTCATATTCATCAATTTCTGATACGATTTGCCCCGGTTAAAAACTCATATTCACATGTTTGTAAGACAATATCTGAACTAGGAATTTCTACTGAAAACATAGGAAGAAAATTATCACATTTCCCTCTCTGCCACCTTCCAAGCACATTCAAGCTTTATATACAAATATGTTGTTATCTATCATTTAAGCGACCTTCAGCAGTTGGGATTACCGACCTGATTATGTTTACATGTATTGGTGAATACTTTTCATTGCCTTCGAAGAAAAATCTGTTCATGGGTTGAAAACATGATTTTATGGGCTTGGGGAGGACCAAGAACAAGCAATGCTTGGATGGTGTGAGTCGTGCAAGAATTTAATTCATTCCCTTAGTAGTGTCCTGTTTTTTTAAAGCTTCGTGGGTACCATTTGTTGATTTTTTTTATGCCAAGGTTTTGCTTCTTTGGTGTTTACTTTTTGGACAGTGTTTCTGTTGCTATATCTTGCCAACAAACCCCTCGAATCATTTCCTTGTATTAGTATGTGGTCTTATATTCAAGTTAATGATACTTTTTCTTTCTTCGTTCTAAGACACATAAAGGGAGAAATGCTAGAAGAATGCTGATCTTTTTCTTTTCTTTTTTTTGGGTTGTAGGTCAATATTGCCATCATGCAAGCATCTGACTTTAGAGTTTTTTTCACGAGGTCTCCTTGAGACTATGATCGAATACATCATTTACGGTGCAGCACTTGGAGCAAGCTATAATTAAGGATTAATCCGTGTTGCTCTGTTCCCGCCTCTGACTTTTTGCAGGTCTTTCGAGACAGAACAGTACTCAAGGTGTACCATGGGGTTTATTTGGTCTCAACTGTACATGTACTTGAGAAAAATATTTTTGGAGTATGCTACATTTGTTAAAATCAGTTTTAAGTCATCGGTTGTAGTTTTGCGCCCACCTATATAATATACATGTATACAGTAGTAACTGAACTTTTTATTGATTAAGTTCATCACAACTTTAAGGGTATCAGTTGTTTTTACCTCCTCTGAAAGTTCACTTTTGCTATAGCATAGGCAAAACCGGTAGCAAAGACAAGTGGGAAAGCAGAAATAACTAATGCTACAACACCTAACAGATGATGATTATGATACCCATAATAACTTTGTAAGAAGGCATTGATTGCTTTTTGTTCCCCAAATATTGTTACTTCCTTCTCTATATCTCCATATTGTGAAGTAAGAAGGCCTTGTAGAGACCAGGCCGTTGGGCATATCCAGTAGCACCAAACCCACCATTTTGGTATGCTCTGCAAGAAAAATAAAATTATAACAGTTAGATCATTGCAACAATCTGTTTATTATTTGCTTCATAGTTCAAGATGACTTTAGTTTCTCACTCGCACTTGGGAAAGTACATTATAATATTATATTTATTCAGGTAACTAGTATTCTCACCACAAGCTCTGATCATTTTGGATCATATGTATTTGCATGATGCAGATTGTTAAAAAGTGATGAATGCCACAATGATGAGGATCAACTGAGTTAGATTGTTTTACCGGTCCTGGCATGAGGAACCCAGAGAACAAAGCCATCATGGAGTAACAGAAGCTGGCCAAGATAGACGCAACTTGGACATTCGGTGTCAACGCAACCAGCAACATGCCAAGGTAAGTGAAGTACAGCATGGAGAAAAACATTATGTACACGTTCCAAATCACCTTGTTGATTGCCCAGTAGAAACCTATGGCTGGGTATGTGATAATGACGAATAAAACTGCTTGAAGGAACACATATGGAATCTCAATCGTCATCTGAAACATAAGACGAAGTTACAAAAAGACCTAGCGGCATTTTTATCATTTGGATTTTGATCATACATGTACTGTGAATATTTATGAACCTGTGCAAAGGAGTATGCCCAAGAGGAGTACATTCCTGCAAATCTCTCTCTGTACAAGTTTGAGCGTTCTCTAGCTATAAAAGGTATAACAGATGAACAGTTTCCTATTCCCAAGAAGAATATGGACATGAATATTGATCCTGCCATGTTGAACAAATCCTGTTCGCCATTTCTTGAGAACAAGTATCATATTAGCACTTCATATATTGAAATGAAATGAAGTCAAAGGTCAATCTGAGTGATAAACTACTTAAATAGCTTTTTGGAACCCATATTGAATTCTATATATTACTACTTAATATAGTGCAACGGATTTCTGTTCTATTTGTTTTCTTGGTCAAAATGTAGTAGATATATTTGTTCTATGTGAGATTGTGAGGTCAATTTTTCCCTCGCGCATTACATAATGGGAACAAATGGCTGGTTTGGTTTTATGATCTATCATAAAAATAAATATCTACGGTTAAAGCATCTAACTCCAAACCAATTGGCAAGGAGTGGAGAGGCTGCCCAAGCTCATATACTAGTTTTGGAGGAGATAATTAACCGATGTGGGACAAACTCTAACACCCCCCGCACGTGTGACTCCCCGACTCGCACGTGGAGAGGTAAACAAATGATCCATAACACTTGGATCACAACAAACAACAGTGCACCTTATGGCACAAACAAGGGGGAACAAATTCTCCGAACCCTAGCTCCAATACCATGTTAAAGCATCCAACTCCAAACCAATTGGCAAGGAGTTGAGAGGCTGCCCAGGCTCATATAATTAACCGATGTGGAACAAACTCCAACATCTACTATTTCCTTTGAAGTAAAATTACAACCAACCAATTAGCATGGGACAGATTATATGTTACTAGTTTTGTTCTCCATTTTATTTTATAGTTACTACAAAATAGGATTCGATATATTTACACTTTAGCACAATACCTATGTTTTTTATTGCTCGAGATTAGGTGGTCCAGACTCCAGAATCAAAATGCTCAGGTATGGTAATAGCTAGGACCTTGTGGTGTGAATAAGATTTTTCGCATAATTTGGTAGGCATCCTACATCTGACAATAATTTGATGTGGTTGCACTCAGCGTTGCATGTATAGTTTGGTCGAATTGTTGATATAGGCGTGCAATCGGTGAAACAAGTATTTTCTGATGATGCATTTTTATGTTATCCTGATGTTTCTAAGCCCAGTATATTGGTATGAATACAATGATGAGTGATCTCTTGGTCATGTATTTGTTTACTTGTGACGCTCTTTCTAGTTCTCGAGAAAAATAAAGCTACAGTTAAAGTACTTCACAGTGTAGGCTCTACCTCCTAGTGATTTTTCTGCGTCATCATGCGAGTGTGGAGTATGGTATTCGATGTCATGTGGCGTATCTGTAGCAACTAGAATTTATTCCATGCCCTAGAGCAATGTTCCAGGGGTACTCCCCTCCGCACATTGGTGTGGAATCCATGATCCATCCCAAATTGTGTGAACCCCGCATTAATGTGTGGTTTGCAAGGTGCAGCATTGCTCCAAGAGGATGGAATAATCTCTCCTGTAGCAACACTGCCTCGAGAAAGACCAATTATACTTTGATCAGCGGGTCAACTGCTCGGATAAACATTGTCATGTTATAAACAAATGAATGCATGATATTTTACCTGAGTTACTGCTTAACTTAAGTTCCTTTTAAGCCTTCTGCTTAGGTGGTCAGCTGACGTAAAACTAGTCTTAGTGACTAAGTGAGCTTTTTATCATTGTATGGTACTTCAGCCACACACAATAAAAACTGCCTTCTCAAACTTCCTGAGATGCCATAATGAACTCAACTGAATTGGAAAAAAAGAAATTGCTGACTTACATTTCCCTTCCTTTTTGCCAAAGAACCGCTCCCAGAAACAAAGATATCATGGTAATAAACACCAGGCGCACTAAGTTATACTCAGGACTCCTCCAATAGGACAGGTGTTGTTTCCAGAGGCATGCTTTGAATTGTTCCCACCCATTTTGTGTAAAGCTTGTAGAAAAATGTAGTTCTGCTGAACCTTCTGCTGGTATGCTTAAATTTCTAACAAGTTCTTTGGTTTCCCTAAATAGAATGGAGCAGTAACCTGAGTTCCTTGTTTGTAATGTAACCAACTAGATATCATTGCATATGGTGTAGCATTGGATATGTTCTTATATCAAATCTGGCAAAAAAACACCAATTATGCACTGTGCTTACTGATATAGATTAGACTCTTCGTAGAGACAGGCAAAGTCTAAACCAAGTTGAGCTTCTGCAGATGGACTTGTAACCTCTAACATCCATGTTGCTGGGTTGTAGTTTTCTCGAATTTTGGGCACTCCAGAAATACCCTGCCAAAGTAATGTAGTTGTTTAACAATCATAACACTTCGGTTATTAATAAATATCAGTGATGGAACAGTAGCACGTGGTGTTGTTTTTTCCACTTTTGCCTCGTAAATGAATTGGGTTGCAATATCATTTTTTCTGAAGGAATGAATCAGCTTTGGAACAGGAGAATGCTGAAAGACCTGCACTGTACTCTTGCTTGGTTTAACCTACCTCAAAATACTCAATCAGTTTACTTGAATGCTTTCCCAACTCCCCTAAGAAAATTATTTGCCCACCTCTCTTCATTAACATTATCTGCAAGAAACATCAAATGTTTACCAGTGATTTCAAGAATATACAAGAAAGAGGTTTAAACAATTGATCGGTTTAGTACTTTCAATCAGCTGGGGATTTTTTTACAATCACTAGTCTACTAAAAGTAAAAGAGGCAGTTGATTTTTTCCTGCACACATTAAAAAACTATGATGCCCTTTTCTTCATTAAATAGGGTGGGAGGTGTGGGACCCGCATTGTTAAAGTTACAGTTTAATGTTAAATTTAGCGTCACAATACTCAGACCCACCAATTAGTCAACTTTTGTGGGACCCTGAATATTAAACTTAAGATACAATATTGATTTTTGTATAGAAAGAGTAGATGCAATATGAAAGACTAAATGGTGGAAACCACTAACATTTATGGATAAAAACATTAGGACTTGTGAAATTTAATTTGGTGTTTACTTCGAGGAAGTAGATGATATAAGTAACCGACATAGATAATGGAAGAGATTAAAAAATCAAAATACGAGACTGGTCTTGGGGGCACCCTAGTGGTAAAGCATTTAGATGCAATATGAAAAATTAGAAAAAAGCATTATGGAGAAAGTTAGAGCACCTACAATATTTGTTGGTTTATTAGTAAAAAGGAAAATTACAAATATCATGGATGCTCATTGACCTTATTGGTCAGCAGAAATAGTGATATCTTGTTTTAAATTGTCGTATATGTAACATTTGCGTCAAAATTGTGATAGCATATGGTGACCACTATAGAGCATCGGCTCTGCACCTGCTCAATGCTAGTTGATCGTGTAAAAGCCGATCTAAGAGATTGATTAGGTGAACTAGATTTTGTGATCCCACGTTTTTTACCGTAGTACTTTTCAGTTCGTCCACGATGAGGAACTTTTTGCATGCAAGCATCACCTAGTTTGCGTGAAACAATTTTCCGCTTCAAGGGCTTAAATTTTTTTGTCGTAATCTTATATTATATTTTGCTTCTATATCGTTCATCATTGACGTTAGGTGTCCGTGCAAATGGCATGTAGGCAGGCTAAATTGCATTACTCCAATACGCTCGTTGGCAGGCTTAATGTTCTTCTCTTGTAGAACCTCCAAAAGGAAATATGTTCTTATCTAATAAAAAAAGGTTGCATGTTAAGCATTCTTGAGGTGTTGGTGTGCTAAATTGACTGTTTTATTGGAGTGCATTAGTATGGTTGTTCTATCAGGATTCAGTAAAAGGTATGTGTATTCAGATTCATTGTCAATTACCTCATCAAATGCCTCGAATATGTCAATACTTGGCTGGTGAATGGTGCACACTACTGTCCTTCTTGTATTGGCAATGTTTTTTACTACCTGCATGATGATAGCAGCTGCCCTGGCATCTAGACCAGTGGTAGGTTCATCCATGAATAATATGGATGGATTAGAAACAAGCTCTACCGCAATTGTTAACCTCTTCCGCTGCTCATTTGAAATGCCACTTACACCAGGAAAGCCAACTATAGTGTCTTTAAGGCCGTCTAGTTCCATCATTTGCAAAACCTCTGCAACAAATTCCTGTTCATAAAATTTGTTCTGGTATATGAGAAACATTCTGATGCAACAAAACAGTTAGTTTCTATTACCATGATGCTTTTTCCAAAAAACTTGTGTATAATTTGTTCCCTCTTTTCTTGACACCTCTTCATGTGACTATCAAGTAGAAAGTCATCTTACTGATTTTGTATTTCGATCAATTTCTGGTGGCAAGCGTAGCCAAGCTGAGTATGTCAATGACTCCAGTATTGTAATTTGTGGCGAATTTATGTCACTTTGCTCGCAGTAACCAGATATCCTGACGTAGGTATCTTGGACTTTTGGGTAACCTCCAATTCTAATATCACCTTCTATAATACCGCAAGTTTTCCTTCCAGAAAGGACATCCATAAGTGTTGTTTTACCAGCTCCACTAGCACCCATTAAAGCTGTTAGAACTCCAGCCCTAAAAGTTCCAGTGACATCTTTAAGTAGTTGTAGCCGTTCTGTTTCAAAACCTGGTTCTCCCTTTTTCTGGAAGATGTATGGAGGCATTTGGTGAGTTGACTTCATCAAACTGCCATAGCAATTAACTATAACTTGAATATTGCAGTTACCTTTGGAGTGTTGATAAAATATTGCACATTTTTGAATGTTATTGTCATTGGCTCAAATGTGAACACCACTCCTGCAGAATTAATCAAATCTTTATTGTTGTTGCATTACACCAATGATTTGGACTCATTGCCGTTATTTTCTAGTGGTATACCCTTCACTTTCAGCAAGCAACTGTTGAAGAAAAGATAAGGGTGTGGAGCTTAATGGTAGTAAACAATGGCTACCTGGTTTTTTTGCCTTTGTAGGAGTGTTGGAAGGATCAAGATGAGGCTGCTCTTCTGAGGGCTTTTTATGGGAAATGATAGTCCGAGATTTTCCTGGGGCTGAACAATTTATATTTCAACAAATACAGGTTAGTATCAAAAGAATTGAATTTATTTTCTTTCATATTCTTCAAGTAGATGTGTGGCAAGGAGAAACTTATGTTTTGAATAGCTCAGTGCAAGTGTGAAACCAATATTAAAGATTAACCAAAATCCAATCAATGCAGCTATTGATATCCAATAAAAGAAGTCACTATAGTTCAGGCCATACTCCACTAGAACTACCTTCCCTATTGTAGCATTTGAAGGTGAAACCTGTAGAGGAGAATGATGAGCATCGCAGTCTAATGAAAATGAACTCCTCCTCGAAATTTTGTTACCTTTTAAGTCTCACCTTTTGCCACCTTGGAGCCAAGAATTCATTTACAGAAGCACCTATTTCAGCATAAGCTAATGGAGAAACCCAAAAGCCCCATTTCAGCCAAGTAGGCAAAGATGCTACAATAACGACACACTAACCAGGTTAGCACAAGTGTCCATTGATTCCTATAGACAAGTTTAGTTGAAGTCATAATTGTGCGGTCTTACGTTGTGGGATTAGGAATCCTCCAAAATAGAACATTACTGCCATGGAGAAGAGAGCATAAGATACAGCAACGGATGGATTCCGGAAGACAGAAGCAACCAAGCGAAACCATGATATTGATACTTGATGTAGAAGGAAAAGAATAAAGAATTGGCGGAAGAACCTGTGCAGTCATATGACATCAATTCAGTGAAGAGGAACTATTGCGTTTACATAGCTGAAGAGTTGGCCTGGAAAAGTGCGCCTTTCTGGTTCAGGACTGTAACCAATGACATAATAGGTAAGAGCCGTCCAAAGAAAAGCATCTACAAATGAATATGGAATTTTAAGAATAGCTGCCGGAATGGAATATGCCCATGCAGGATAAAAGTATATATCTCTTTGCTTATAGAAGACAGGAAGTCTCGAAAGAATCATTGCCAATTCCGGAATTCCGTTGGTCATAATTCTTATTAGTGCAAAAAACAAAGAACCCATGAAGTAATTTGCTCGATCCACATCGATGTCCATCCTTGGTTGTAAAAAAGTTGTCATTGCTATTAGAGCAATGACTCCGAGCTGCATGAACAAAACATCCAGATTGGAGCATTGTTTAGTCCTCAGGCCATTAGCGGCACAATTTTTAAGACATGGACAAATGTAACACTTACCTGCACAGATCTGACTACATAAACAACGGAGTTGCGCCTCATAAGAAGCCACTCTCTTGCCGTGCATGCTTTCAAGAGTTCCCATTTCCTCAAAGAATAGATGTTGAATGACAAAGCCTTCTTGTAGAAGTCAGATCTTATGAAATCCTGAGAGAGTTGTTCATCTAGCTTCTGTCCCACATGAAATTTCTTAAATGTCATTTCAAAATCTTCCACAGAGACGTAAGTGTAAGTTTGGTTCGTCGGATACCAGTACTGTCCTTGATCCTTTCTGGAAACTACCTGCATGGATGTAGAAATTCATGGTGACATCTTTATTCATCAGCTACTGTGGACATATTAATCAATGTATACCTACTTCTTGGAGGAAATCTGCAATGCCTTTTCTTGGTGGGCACCTGAAACCACAATGCTCAAAGAACTCCACGACACAATCACAAGGTCCTTGGTATGCAATCTTTCCTTCTGCCATCAAAATGATGTCATCAAAGAGGTCAAATACCTCAGGCTCTGGTTGAAGAAGAGAGAACACAATGGTGGATCCTGTGGTGTGTGTCCATTGCTGAAAACATGTTACAATCTGGAAAGTCGTTGCACTATCTAATCCAGTTGATATCTCATCCATGAGGAGGACTTTTGACGGGCCGATAATCATTTCCCCTGGTAGATAAGGATACATGCAAGGATAAATCACTATGCCGTAATGGGAGGTTGTATCTTTGTCCTCAATGGAGCACCATTTGTAGAAGGAATGAGGAATCTTTTAATCACTTGTTGTTGCATTGCCCTTTGGCTTTGTCATTATGGCGTTGGTTGTTTCCACTTGGTGGATGTTACGTGGGTGTTACTGACTTCTTGAGCCTAAATACTGTTGATCAACTTTTGGGTTATTTGATTGGAACATTACAAAGTGGTTTTTGAGGACAAGTTTGATGACCTTGAATTCCAATGGGTAATGTGTCCTTTTAGGGAATTCATTAGGTTTTGATTGTTAGTAATTGGAGCGGGGTTTGTGAGTTGTAGTTAGAGGTATGGCTCAGTTATGCTTCTATTCATACGTAGATTTTACCCTTAGTGATCTTCTTGTTCCCTAGGTCTCTCGTGAATCTTTTTCTTTCTGTTATCAAGAATATTATCCTCATTGCCGGTAACCAAAAAAAAAAAAAAAGGTGCCTGTTTACCCAACCTGTTGTTAACCTTCTCTTTTGGCCGCCTGAGATTCCAGTTCTCATTGCATCACCCGCAATTATATCAGCACAATTATCCAGCCCGAGAATCTGAATTGCCACAAGATTGTAGAAGCATGGTAGATTAAACAAGGATTACAAAGTGGTTAGTGACTTCTTCTTTTTTCCTGAACATAATTACCTTCAAAGTATAGTCAGTTCGAAGCGTCTTGTTTAATCCTTCGATAGTGGTAGCCTGTCAGTACAATTCACTTCTAATATAGTCAGCAGAGATGAGGACAAATCTGTCTCTGCTTTTGCACTGTAGTAGACAATAGAGATGTGTTGAGCTGGTTCTCAGGGATTATTTACCTTCATATACGTGTCTATGTCCCGTTCTGGAATAATTCCAGCTCTCTTCTCTCTTCTAATTATTTCCATCAAGATTTCTTCACCAACAAAACAGATTTTTCATGAGATCAATCCTGTATTAAATCGTGCAAATCATGATTGAGTTTTGCAGAACAGCTCTTACCACTTCCACTTCCAATGCCTTGACAACATGCTGAGAAGTCAAGTGTTTCCCTCACAGTCATTTCAGAGATGTGCATGTCATATTGGCTCATATAACAAGATGTCTTCTGAGGTAAAAATTCATTCAACTTGTATCCGTTGTAAGAGATGTCTCCAGTGACCTAGAATCAAAATTACATGAGGATTGATCAATAATTCATTTCTTATAGTGATCAGTCATTTATTTCCTAGCTATTTGACTATTTATGAAACCATGGTTTAGCTGTTGTGACTATTTTAGGTCGATATGGAATATTTTTTTATATAGCATTATATGAATGTGGACGGTCTATTAATATGCCTGGAAAGGAGCAAAAACCTTGAGGGTTTGGTCTAATTTGCCTGCAATTGCCTGTAACAAAGTAGTTTTCCCGCATCCTGGCGGTCCAAGTAGTAGCGTCATCCTGTCAAACGAGTAAGTGATGCAGGTATTTCATTATATGTGAAAAGCTATTGATCCTCTTTCCAAATAACTAACTACTTGTAGATTAGTAGTTCCATGGAAAAGAACTTCAAACATCAACCTTGAAGGCTTGATAATGCCTTGGACGTCTCGAAGAAGTTTGATTTTGTTGGCATGAGAATCAATTCTAATAACCTGTTCAACATTATACATCTTAGTAGGCTTGAGGTATAAACAGAAATACAAGGGAGTTAGCTAAGAGAGTGCATGGCATCAATGAATTTTGTATAGGTTAGTTACACTATGTGTGTGACTTGCGAGGCAAAATTATACTTCTTAGTAGGCTTGAGGTATGAGTCGTATGACCAGAAATACAAGGAAGTTATCTTAGAGAGAAAGCATGGCATAAATGAATTTTGTTCATGTTAGATACACTACGTTTGTGACTTGCGAGGCAAAATTATTGAGGAAACAAACAATAACAACTTTTGTTTCTCGCACAAAATCTTCTGTGGAAAATATTTTTCTAAATACTAGTTGTGACTTGAAAATATTTTTGCGTTCGCACAAGAAAACACTAATGTGATAAAATGGCCCTAATATTCAAAAACTAATCACCAAAATACGCTTACATGTTTAAAATGACCAAAATACCCCTTCACGTGAAATAACTAAAATACCCTTTGATATGCAAAATGACAAAAAAAAATCTACGTATACAAAAGACCAAAATACCTCTACAACCCGTGTAAAATGATGAAAAGACCCTACATATACAATGACCATAATACGGCTACAAGTAAAAAATGAGCAAAGTTTTGTACGACATAAAATAACCAAAATATCCTTGCATCATAAAGATGACCAGAATACTCAAAATGACCAAAATACCCTCGCACATACCAAATGATCAAAATACACCTACATCATAAAGATGACCATTATACCCGTTTATGTACAAAATGATCAACATACCCTTATACATGCAAAGACAAAAGAAGCCACACATTCCAAAATACTACCAAATTCCCTACGTATGTAGCTTCTCCCCTGGGGAGACAGGATAGAACGCAAGTTATGTAGAACTCAACGCATGGTTGCCAAGTGGGATTTCCTTTCTCCTCGTCCACTGTTGTTGTTGCAGTTGATATTGTCCAATATCAGCTGATATATGACCGTATCACCGGTACCGGTACGTTTTCCGATACCGCGATTTCAAATAATACAACGCCCCCGCATCATAAGATTAACAATACCTTTTCATATACAAAATGACTAAATGTTCCTACATCATAAAATTATCAAAATATGCCTACATCATCAGTAAAGGACCAAAATACTCTTAAAATCTTGATTACAAATGGCCAAAATGTCGTCACATAAATTTGTGAATTTCATACTATATTGAGTCGGTTTGGCCAGCATCTACCAATTTTCAAAAAAAAAAATCTGTTAAATTGTACAATGACTATTTTTCTGCCCAAGTAAAATACTTGTGGTTTTCTTCAATTTTGTCGGCATAATTTATTACTGGCTCTTCTAGTAGCTACTAACAAAACAATTCTTTCACGTTATCTGAGACCACTACTAGTCCTTTAGACTACTAGCATAGTGTTATATATTACTCCCACCGTTCAAATATCTGTCTTCCGGGATCCGTACCATTTTTATACTGCCTATATCACAGAATGTCTTACTATGTGTATTTTGAAGACTTCGTTTAATAGGACTAAACAAGATTTTGTTGATGAAGGGATTTTGGTCATTTTGTAAGTGAAATGGTATTTTATATCATTTTACATGTAAGGGTATTTTGTGTCTAAAAAAAAATACTAGTAAACTTTTAATGCCATCAATTAGTTTTTTTGTTGACCATGGAAAACATTATCCGTTGACTATTGTTTCCCGTCGCACTAAACTGGTTGCGGACAAAAAAAAATTCCCAGAAAACGTTTTTCCCTCGAAATAAATGGATCGTATATGAAAATTCATCATCATTGGTCATCTATGCCGAACCGCTTTTCTAAAAGCAACTTTTTCTTTACATGTTTAGCTTTTAAATTTTTTTGCCCTTTTTTTTTTTTTTTCTTGGAGGACTTTGTTTTCAAAGAACAGCTGAAGCTAAAAATTAGGTTGCAAGATAGAATTTTTACGTGTCTTAATTCTGAAAGCTCTGTTTCTTTGTAGGTCCTAGACTAGTTTGGCATGCATCACAATAGTGCATGTTACCAATACGGTTGAGCTTCATCCATGTTACGGGAACGCATAGACCTGTGTTCTGGAAAAGTTCTTCCAGAACACAAAACGAGTAAAATCATTGCAGGACTATTTTTACATGGAAACAAAAGTAAGTGTGAAACTATGTAGATTTCATTTATGTTCTGGAAAAAATCATATCGAATCGTTCGTCATTAAAGATTAAAAAGAAGAACTTACAGAGAAAATGCCTTTTAGGGCGTTCCAAAGAGTAGGTGGTGACTCCTCGTGAGGCAGATATTCTGCTTCTACACATAAGTTCTTGTATCTCACTTCCACAGTAGGCAATTCTAGACCCACCCTGAAAATCCAAAGGCCAAATATTCCGTTATGTCATAGCAGATTATAGTATATGAAAAGGCCAACCTCCATTCTAACGAGAGTGTAAATTTTAGATATTAAAGCTGTAGAACAGTTGGCTACCTGTCTTTTCTCTCTCTAAGTTTTTGTAACAAGCGCTGGTTGTCGTCTACGATTTTCTGTAGTAGGTTGTCGATGAACAAGCGCCGTTCTGCAGCTCCAAGCTCTGCGACATCAACCGCTGATATGGTCTTCCCCTTGTTTTCTTTTGTGCCTTGCCGCAATCAAATAAGCATGTTCTTAGTCGTTTCAACGAGGGTAATTTCTCGATGGCAGCCCATGCTTTTTCATCTTCTTTATCATGTTCCTCGAATAACCATATATCCGAAGTAGGCGAACTGTGTGAAGTACGTCGTGGTAGTTCGGGAACTTCGTGCAATATGATGCTGTAAGGTTGAGCTTATGCTGCCTCCTCCTATCTCCCCCGCTTCCATTCCAAGGGATTTCATATCTATGTAATCTGTTTCTTGTTCCATTCTGTTGCTTGGCAGTTGTGTCTGATTCTGTGACTTGAGTTTTTAAATAGACCTCTGGGACTTGAAAAGCCGTTGTAATCGGATTTCGGGTGTGTTTCGTTGTTGTTGTTTATTTGTTTATTTTATGCGAACGGTTGCACCAAGGATACCAGTATTTTTATTTTTTTATCATCATTACTATTTTTATTATCATCCTTAGTTTTCTACTCCATTTTTTTTGTGTGTGAAAATTGGGTAAATTATACCGAGATCCCTTCATCTATCAACTCTTTATTACGTAACTCCTCTTATCTAGAAAACCCACCAACCAAACCCCTTCAACCTTGATGATGTACTGCTTTACACTTCTTTTATCACAAAAAAAATAAGTAATTATCATGTTCGCCAACAAATACCGCCATAAAAAACGTACCAAAATTATGGATGCAGCAACCATGTAACGTTTGTACATGTTGGAGTGTAAGGTTTGTGTTGTAGGAATTGGTTCGATTGGAGAGAGAGCAAGAGAATTAAATGCAGAAACCATTACTGAATGATGGAAGAATCTTTTGATAAACGCAAAATTGAGAGGGGCGTGACGGATTGAAAATTTTAGACGAGGGCCACTTGTCATGGCCTTGAGTCCTAAAAATATGGAGTAGTAATTTTTCACCATCCAAGTTTTATTTTGATGATGAAAATAAATAATCTATTGTGCATGTAACCCAATTTCTATAACTGACAATCCAAAAAGATTTTGCTCCACCAAACGCCCCTAAGCTAATTATGTTCTAATGCCTTAAAAACAACTTGCAAACTCATAATTGTGCTTGTGTAATCATCTCTCTTTCTCTCTCAAACCCTAAAGAAGCTGCCGCCCCCATCTCCCTCCTTCTTCTCCCCTCAGGGTTTTACGCCCCAATGGGTGACGGGAGGGGAGGGATTTCTTCCCCTCGTGGGGTTTTTTCGTCTTCGATCCTAGATATCTTAGGTTTTCTCTTCTTCCCCATTCACCCCCATCCTCTTCCTCCCCAAACTATCATCCGCCGCCCCTTCTCTGCCTCTTCCGCCATGTGTCCGACGGCTTTTCGAGGTAGTACTTTGTAGATCGTGGTCGCTGGAGGCGTCCTACCCCGCCGGAGTGGGAGATCTAGGTTGGTGGATGAAGTCTACACCGATACGCCAGACTCGGTCCGTCTAGTTTTGTTACCAGTTTTTCTTTTTTTCTTTTTAGTTCTCTTCTTTGGTGTCCCCAATGTGGGGTTTCTCTCCATTTGTGTGACTTCTTTCACCCCTGTGTGGGTATTTTTGGTTGTTTTCTGCAGTGCTCCGTCTATATGGAGAGATGGGTTTAGTTGGAGTTGGGTGTAGTCATTGGACTGAGTCCCTCTTGTTTGGTTTCTTAATCCCTTATTTAGGGATGGAGTTTACTCTTGATGTATTGTTTATTGGATCTATAATATCATCTGTTATCGTTTTGACAAAAAAAAAACTAAAAAATCTTATTTAAACTTAAACGAAGATGGCGGTACCCTCCCAACCCAATACATCCTTCCACCTTCTTCATTATTTGTCATTTTAATGTATTCTGCTTTTTTTTTTTGTAGTATTTAATTTTTTGATCTCTACCAAATACAGTAAGTTTTAAAATCATCCCTACAATATTTTACGTACCGACTACTGATTCTTACAATTTACTAATACGGATTGCAATGTTGTCCTTTTCATTACCTGATGGAGTAGTAGTAAACACGGATTCAACTAGCTGTGGGATGGCAAGAACAATTACAGTAATTGATTAGTCAATAGATTCTGTAAGATCGACTTGACACATTCAGAGAAACCAAAAATAGTTGATAAGTGCAACTATTATACTACTCAAATTTTGACTAAGCCAACAATGATTACCCACGTACAGTACAGAGGCTACGGCAAATCTAGGGTTTAGTTATTTAAAAAACAGAAAGTCTACACACACATACAATCTGTGCACAGATTTCGTTGTGGGGCCCACCACGGGTCCCACACAAATCATCCGAGCCGTTCATTAAATGTAAAACATTTTTTCAAGGGTCTCCGTAAAAAATATGCTTAATCCGATACCTATAGGTGCTCGACCCAACCATATAACTTTTCATTATCCGGAAATCTGAATGAAAAGTTAGATGGTTGGATGAAGCACCTATAGGTATCGGATTGAGCTTATTTTTTACGGAGTCCCTCAAAAAAATGTTTTACATTTAATGAACGACTCGGATGATTTGTATGAGACCCGTGGTGAACCCCACAATAAAATCTGTACACAAACTATGCACAAATTGTCTGTATGTGTAGCAAGACTCTTTAAAAAAAACATACTAGTAAAAGAATTCCTTCCTCTGAGAATATCAAGTTTTGTTGCCATATAAAGTTGATTCCTTTTTACAGCTAAGCTAATACAACACAACATCTGTCATCTGGGAGTGTCAGCCCACAGCCCACAGCCGGCCGGCCCGCTACAGCTTTGCTCATGTGATGTCAGTGCCCTTTTTTTTAGACTCGTTGAGTTGGTAAATTTAATCTCCAATAGAATCATGGACAGCTACTAGTATTTGATTTCTTTTTTATTCTACTCTCACATGGTGTAATTTGATCATGTTGGTATCGATGGCAAGGCATTTGATGATGAGGTCGACAAAAGGAATAACTACAGTCAAACCATTAACACTTGGACGTGGGAGTCGGCCTCACCCGAATCCGGATGCTGCCGAGCGGCATTCTTGCAAAGCGGCGTGCCGAAATGAACGGCCGCTTGACACCAGCTTTGTAGCAGGGGGTGCTTGGCAGCATCCCCGTTGCCCCGAATCCAACCATTGGTACCCAAATAAGGGTACCGGAAATATACATACAATTTTAGGGTACAAGAAATATACATACGGACACGGAGTCCACTTTTGTATCCCACACAAATTATCAAAAATTCTAAATGAAACTTGAAAGATTAGATCATCCACTTACTCATAACTAGTTGAGCTTATTTTTTGCAACTCCATTGAAAACTTATTTTAAAATTAATGAACGATTTAAACTATTTGCACGTATGACCAAAAAAGTGAGCCCTGCGTTATGTATGTACACTTTTGGCACCCCTATGTTCGGTACCTTTAGCATTTTCGGCCTCCCCCTCTCGTAACATCACATCCTCCCTAATCCCACGACAGTCCCTGACCTTTTAGTCTTTTTCGTTGTTCTAATACAAAATAGGGAGAAGGAATACCAAAAACAAGTAATACATATATTAACTGTGGGACTAGCTCAGCTGGCAGGATTCTTTCATCTTAATAGGAGATCAGGAATTCGAATCTCTCCACATGCGTTAGGTGTTCTTCCCTTAAAATTGTTTTTCCTTTGTTTCTTTTATATCTTCACTATGATGTGTTTATTTATTGTATTGGTTGAGTTGTTGGCTTGATTATCTCGTGATCTTTCACAATTGATGGAGGGGAATTAGCTGTGCACAATTATTATACCATTACGGAGTGAAATGATTTTTGTATTCCCATTTTATCTTTTTAAACTCTTTTTTTTATGTCTTTATTCACTTGAAATTAGGGGTGTGCACGGATCGGGCGGGTCGGGTTTGGTTCAGACCCGGCACCCCTACCCGATAAGTCGGGTTAGGAATTTCTAGAACCGAAACCGCCCCGTGTAACTGGAATGACCGTCCGGGAAACCGATGCTTTTCATCGGGTCGGGTCCGTCGGGTTGGACCATTGAAGGCAGAACAAAATGCAGAATCGCAGCAAAAAAATGCAGATCGAAGGAATAGAGTCAAGAAAATGCAAAAAATATATGGATTGCGAGGTGGGAGAGGGAGTCTGAGTTTGAGAGAGTGAGGTTTTTGGCCGTCGATTATCGCCGTCATCGGATAGAAATTGCAAAGGAGAAGAGAAAGAGAAGGAGTCGTTTGCACTGTTGACTTGTGAGAATAGTATCCCAGATCCACTTTTCACGCTGAAAAAATCTGAAAAGGCATGTGATATAAGAGACAAATGATAAGATCCTTTGGTATGTATTTTTTTGAGGATATCGTGATAAGAAGAGAAGAGAAGAGAGAGATTCATTCATTTCTCTTGAAAAGTGAGAACTGACGCAGAGGGAGAGAGAGAGAGGGTATTAAAGATAAGGCAAATGCTAGAGACAGCCTCGTGGGTTGTCAGGAGTGAGGTCACGCGCGCGTGAATGTGCAGATTCTGACTTGGCTCAGTACCGGCATGTTTGTACACACTCAACGGTCTGCAGAAATGATAAATGCAAAGTGTAAATTACGAAAGTAGCCCCTAAAAGTTTTTCCAGATTTTAGTACTCCACTACTCAACCGAAGACCAAAATTATGAGGGGCAATCTCTCTCGTCCTCTCTCAAATTAGTCTCGTTCGAGTCTTCCAGGTTGGAAAATAAGTCCCTTATTTAAAAAAATAATAATTTCAAACTCAAAAATTATCTTGTTTTAAAGGTTTCGATAAGATCTTTTATATAATGCAAAAAAATTCAAAAATTATTTTTTATTTACATTACTTTTGAGTTTGAAAATGTGAAATAAATATTTACTATTTTTTAAGAAGGTGTTCTGGAACGGGGTCTCACTCTCCAATCTTCATAGACTTCGCCATAATTACCGGAGCTAAGCCATACGACCAATCCCATCGCCGCCAGGGCATTACGGAAAAAAATTATAGAGTAAATTGAAAAATATAAACAAGATAAAAATCATGAGTTTACGAAAATAAATAATACTTATTTTTTAAGAAGTCAATTTCAAGTTCAAAAATCATCACTTTGTTTGGTTCTCCTTTCAGAAATAATCTTTCCAAATCATCACTTTGTTTATACTTTTTGAATGTACATAGCGTACCTCTATTCAAAAAGTAAAAGAGTTTGTTAAAATGTTAAAAAAATTACTAAAGACAAAAAAATACACAAACCTATAAAAAAAATTTATCTCAAAAACGACAACTTCTGCCGTCTTCGGCCTTGATCTCTTCCGTCTAACTGGTTGTGGAAGCTGGGTGAGATGTGAGAGAGAGGGAGTCTGAGTTTGAGAGAGTGAGGTTTTTTGGCCGCCGATTATCGCCGTCATCGGATAGAAATTGCAAAGGAGAAGAGAAAGAGAAGGAGTCGTTTGCACTGTTGACTTGTTTCAAACCCGAAATTGCAGAGGAGAGAGGAAGGGAGAGGGAGAGAGAGAGAGAGAGAGAGAGAGAATAGTATCCCAGATCCACTTTTCACGCTGAAAAAATCTGAAAAGGCATGTGATATAAGAGAGAAATGATAAGGTGTATCATCCTTTGGTATGTATTTTTTTGAGGATATCGTGATAAGAGAGAGATTCATTCATTTCTCTTGAAAAGTGAGAACTGACGCAGAGGGAGAGAGAGAGAGGGTATTAAAGAAAAGATAAAGGTAAACTTCTTTTTAGGCAAAGTAGGTGTACGTTTTGGAACCTGCAGCATTTGCACCTATCATCCAAACACTCTACTAAATTCAAAATACATTATAATCATAATTCAAAAATAAATGGTGTAGGTAATACACATGTACTATATGTATATTAAATGGTCGGGTCGGGTCGGACCCGACGGGTAATACACATATAAACCCGAACCCCGAACCGAGAATAGTTTTTTAAACAGAATACAACCCGCACCCGACCGAACCAACTGATCGAAACCGCCCGAAACCCTTCGGGTCGGTTCGGGTCCGCTGGTAGACGGGTTTTTTGCACTCCTCTACTTGAAATGACCAAAATGCCTTCTATTTGAAAAGTGAATTCATAAGCAAGGATAGCTTTATAACTTTATGTGAATAAAAACAAAAAAAATTAGAGTGCAAGAGGATAAAAGAAGGGAAATGATTTTGCCACTTTCTTTTTTGGTAACGCCATTCCCCTGCAAATATATTTTTGGTGCAAAAATACATTTGTAGGGGAGTGACATTAGCAAAAAGGGAGTGACAAAATCAGCAACATAAAAGAAATGTACAAAAACTATTTTCCTATTATGTACTACATGCAATCAAGAGTATTGATATAGATGACACATGTATTGCCACCCACCAGGGCTGGCATTGATTGATGATAGACCATTGATTGTGTATTTTAGGTTATTGATCAGAAGGGTGACACATGTACATTAATACAATTATATAAACTCTTTCGTATGAGTTGACCCCCTATACTCCTCTTAAGAGAGTTTTTACGATTTTTTTTTTTACCTGAACTTTTAATACGATTGTTGGTGCAAAAGTTCGTAGTTGTAGCAAACATGTTTATTAGTCTTTGTGACAAATCCATTGGCCTTGAATTGGCGAATCTAGGGGAATGGAGAAATGGTACTTTTCGACAGCACTAGGCCAAGTAAAAAAATTCTTCCATTGCTTTGTTTTCTAGAGAAAAGAGATGGAAAAGTACAAATAACAAGTTCAATTTTCTCACCAATTTCTCCTAAACTTTCCCTCTTTATTATATTTTCTTGGCTTTTCTCTTTCCATCCCCAAGTTCCAAACAGAGCCAAATACTAATGGATCACGGCCCGAAATCCGAACCAACCAGTAATAAAAGCCCAGACCGTTTAGCCCATTAGAAAGGGAGTATATCAACCACTAACCACTGAAAAAGCCCAACAAGAAATGAACGGACAAATTCTCAGTTTTACAGTTCACCCCTCTCACCTTCCCGCCGGCGGGCTTCAGGTATTTCTCTCTCTCTCTCTCTCTCTCTCTCTCTCTCTACCGATCTTTCTTCGGACTTATTGTATGCACTCTTCTTCGGTAATTGATTTGTCTATGTATGTTTGTCTGTTACGGAGTAATTAGCATGAGTTTGATTCTGAGTCGCCATGTCTCTGAATCTGGAAACTCACAGTGTACGTTTTCCGTTTCTTAATTGCTTTTCGATTTTCTGAATTCATGTGATTTCTGTTACTGTTGATTAAGGTAATTAATAGTGTAACGCTATTTCGATGACATCAGTTTGCATGGTTGATGTATCGATTCTCTGTCTCGCCAGTTACTCTTCTTAGGTTTGCGAGATTTGTAGTTCTCGGTCCTCCCCAGGCCAATAATTTACCTGTTTCAAACTCATAAGGGGATTTTTTTCGTCGACGGCCATGAGAAATTTGGATCAATCCACATAAACATAATTAGGTCACTCACCAGTTACTCTTCTTAGGTTTGCGAATTTGGAGTTCTCGGTCCTCCCCAGGCCAATAATTTACCTGTTTCAAACTCATAAGGGGATTTTTTTCGTCGACGGCCATGAGAAATTTGGATCAATCCACATAAACATAATTAGGTCAATAACCACTTAATCCCCAACTACTGAGGGTAGCTAATACTGAAATGGCATTACCAAAGCTATTTTTTGGCTTGCTATAGTGTCAAAATGGCATTACCAAAGCTTCTTTTTTTTGGCTTGCTACAGTGTCAAAAAGAAAAAAAAACTATAGCATTTTTCCAATGCTGGTTCGGTGCCATTTGGCACAATCTTAAATCCAGACCATTGGATTGAACTCATCTCATTTATTAAAACAAATCCAATGGCTCAGATTAAGTGGGAGAAATGCCAATTCAATATTTGTGCCAAATTTAGCACCAAAAATGGCATTGCCATTTTTTGGCATCAACAAATGGCAATGGTTTGCCAAAATATATGTTGAAGACAAATGACTGTGGGGTGGACTAGCTCTAAAATACGATTATGTAAAGCTTGAATGGGCTTGCAAGATGGCAGAGAGGGAGCTGTGATAATTGTTTTCCTATATTTTCAATAGCATTTCCTGGTTTGGTTATTGTAGCAAATCGTATTAGAAGTCAATGAATAGTGAAGTGTTCGTAAAAGATTTCATGATTCATGTGTTAGGACAGATGAGTGTGCAACAGTTGGAAAACTAAGATTATCAATGGGGTAAAAGTAAAACAAGGGGACACAATGGGTAGTACTGTAGCACAGATGGGTAGTATTGACCTGAGCACAATCATGTCCAAAAAAGATTGGTGAGCACAGTATTTGGTGGGTGCACAAAGAATAATTAGATGATAGGAAGTTAATTTTTATTTTTTTTATAAATCACATGGTGTAAATGAATCGTGGATTTTGTTGTGCTCAAACAGCAGAGCATGTTTCATGTGACTGGTCCACGGTAACTATACAAGAGCACTGTGAGTTGACTAATGTTACTAGCCTAGTAAGTTGTAGCAGTGACTTCACTGATTCCTGAATATAAGGGGTTATATCATGTGTATGTTAGCTGGGTAGTCCCCAAGTCTTTTCAAGACCAAACTGAGCATACCAAAACTGATAATTTCAGTCCTCAATATCCTACTGAAGCCTCCAATCGAGTGAATTGGTGAAGAAGGAAGAACTAATGCCTTTCGGATAAGAAAATGACCCTTGCTTGCTGTCTGGTGCGACTTATTAGGGCAGTTCAAATCCAAGAACTTTAGCCTTATATGGTAGGCACAGAAAATAAATAGCTGCCACAATCTTAGTTAGTAAGTTAGCACAAATCTTTGCAGAATCTTACCTGGTCCTTTAGCGTGGCTTCGATTGGGCATATCAGATTGAAAAAGTGCCATGTACTTTAGTTTTAAAGATTACTGATGACCCTTTCACTTGAGTACCTCCATGCACTTTAGCTTCTCTTTTCCTAGCATCCAAAGGCCAAATTCTTCTATTTGGAAATCAAACACTTGCAGGAAGAATATCCCTTTCACTATCTGCAGTCCACTTGCTGACCTTTTCCAGTGGTGGAATGAAATCGATAACAGGAAGGTTCTCAGTGCTTACTAAGTGGGGAAAAAGAACTGATGCTTGGCAAATGGCTGTTTAGTAATGGATGCTGAAAGGTCCCTGGATTCAGGAGGACCGAGGACCTCAAAGCAAAAAGCTCAGCCAGACTGAGATGATGTCTACAGCAAACACTTGGTATCAAGCATTAGCGCCATAGTGTGCTTCCTCATTGACAGGGAATTTTCCACATTTTTTTGTCTTTTCATCTTTTTTTCTAAAGGAACTTTGCATCCACAAAAACATGCAATTTGCTGTACATTTTTCATTCTTAGGACAGGACGGTATCAAGTTTGTTGGATAAAGCCCGTATTACGAGGACTTTGTGGTGTGATACTGAGATCTTAAGGCATTCCAGTATATTCAAGAAACGTTAGGTAGAAGTAAATTTAAATGAGTAGAATGAACTCCGTGTAGTGTTTCAACTTTGAAACAAAGACCATACAATGTTAAACAACCACTTCCCGGCCGGTTCTTTAGGCCCCAATTTCCATTATCAAGGATTCAAGGGGAAGAAATAGCAAATATTGGGCTAAAATAACAGTATAGTTATAGTACTTTGAATAAGTGGTGGCTTTACATGAAGAGCATATTTATAATATTCCATTTTAGATATCTACTATAACATGAAGAGATTATATTTACAAATTCAAGGGAGAACATATCTGCTATAGAATCAGCCACCCCCCCCCCCCCCCCCTGCCTACCCTGTGAAGGACCTTCCAAACATAGTCAATAGTAAGGGAAAGTCGATAAAATTATTGCAGTAAAAATACCCTTAGCTTTATGTAAAGGTCGAGGATATCCACATTTAGTTTAAAAAATAGAATATTAGCTAGATCAGCATGGTTTTAAATTAAATCCACCAAACCAAGAAGTTGGACTTCAATTTTCATTTATCCTATAATGTGGAGTGCAATTTTGTTCTCCCTCCTTAAAAGAGGGTGAACGTTACCCTCCCTCTTATTGGTTAAAATGGTGTAGGTCTCACCCCTGTAATACACTTTTTGATAAGCATGACATCACTTTGTGATGGGATCCACATCATTTAAACCAATAGGAAGGAGGGTAATGTTCACCTCTTTTAAGGAGGGTGAACAAAATTAAATTCTGTAATTTGGGAGGGGTCTAGCAGGGATGCATAAGTAAGTTTTATTTTTTATGTATAAAGAGTAAACTTATGTTATCAACTTGCTAATCAATTGCATTGGGAGTAAACAAAGTAATGCAGCTCTGATGATCCTGTGATATGACAGATACCTTGGACCGAAACAAACAAAAAATTCTTTATGTACTGGTTCTTTACCCTAATTGTGGTATCAGGTGTATTTTACATGCTTTCCTTCGTGGATATTATGATATCGTATTAAGCCGAATGCCAAAGTAATGTAGAATACTGTCAGCAAATATTTGAATTTCCATTCCTTCCTCTTTGCGCAGACTTGGATTGTTTTTGCTTATGTTTGGTGTGGAAACATTGATTCAACTAACACAAGAATCCCATGCTGAATTTTCAGTGGAAAAAAGAAGCACCAGGACTAGCCAGTTGGCACTGCTGAATTGGCTATTTTGTTTGAAAAGAGCAAATTTCAAGTAGGAAAGACCATGGTATAAAGCAGAAAGTTAATCTAAGCTCTAACAGCATATGGAGGATTTACAGAGGTTTCCGGTGATGCGATGTTCTTCCCTTGGAGCTCCTTTATTACTCCTTTCTGCCTGAACTGCTGGCGCTTTGCTTTATCCTCCGAAAAGGTATCGCATCCTCTCCAGTTTTGGTGGACTTTATTTATCAATATGGTTCCTATCCTTGTATCATTTAGGCCTCAAACTTAAAGTTCAAAAAACTTAGAAAATGGTTATTGTGATTGCATGGAAATGACTCGTAAAGTAAACGAGATCTCTTTCTTTCGAAGGGGGGGTGGTCGAACTTGTTATCAATATGGATCTCGGAGTCTTAATGCAATTTTAAGTGTAGCCTGATTATCATTTGAAACCCAATCAAACTTGCAGTTGTATAGTGATAAATTTTGGGATACTGTGTGCAATGTGATGTCGAGATTTTATTTTATAGCAGTCTTTGCATGGTCTACTATAAACAAAACTTGTGTGGAGTATGAGCCTGTAAACCTGTGCAGGCGCAAAGTAAACAATATCTCTTTCTTTCGAAAGGGGGATGGTGAACTTGTTATCAATACGGATCTCGGAGGCTTAATGCGCTTTAAGTTGTAACTGTTACTGGTGAAATCCTTTGTATCCTGATTGGCTGGTTCTCATTTGAAACCCAAGTAGAGTGATAAATTTATGGACGCAAATGAGTAGGATTAACACATTGCAGTGTTCGCAATCCCTGACTGGGCAATGGTAAGAAACATTTGGTAGGGGGTCTCATTTGAAACCCAATCAAACTTGCAGTTGTTCCTGATTTTTTTATTATGGTAGGGGGTCTGGTATTGGGATGCATAAATAAGTTGTAAATACAAGGTAATCTACTTGAGTTGTGATCGGACAAGTAATCAGATACGTAGAATAAAACAAATAAAAGCTGAAGTTCTTCAGTATGCATTTTATGTACCCTAATGAGGTCAAGTGAGAATTACATGCTTTGCTTTCTGGATATGATTCTACTAGGGTTTTTATTGCCTGGCCAATGAGATTTTTGCCATCAAATTCTGTCAGCAAATAATATATATTGGCCATACCTTTCCTTCCAAACTTTGTTTTTTGCTTATAATTGCTGAAGAAACATACATTATTTTGAAATACTTGTCGAAAGTTGATATTTTTAGAAGTAAGAATCTTGTTAGAAAAAACAGTCCTCTTTTTTTTTATCCGACAAAAAAAAAAAACAGTACTTGGACTAGCTAGTTGAAATTTCTGAATTGGCTGTTTCATTTGAAAAGTGCAATGTCCAAGTACGAAGGACCTTGGCATAAAGCATAAAGGTAATCGAACTCTACTTCCATCCCTGACAGTCAAGGGAGTTGAAGAGCTTTCCGGTGATGTGAGGTTTTTTCCGTTGGAGCTCCTTTATTCCTTCCGACGTGGCTGGACTTGGCTCTTTATCCTCAAAACAAGGTATTGTATCTTTTTAGATATATATACCATCTTTACTTAGAGCAGACTCCTCATTTTTCCCACCTGTATTGATCTATTTGCCTTTTCATCTCACTCAAAATAGCACAAAAGTGCAAAAGTGCTGTTGGAATTTCATGGAACTAATCAACAAAATTTAAGGAATACAGGCATTTAGGAGAGAAGAGAAACAGGAAGAGAATTTACGGAATTAGTATGCATATTTTCCATTACTAGCAAAACAAATTAGATTAAGGGAGATACAGTAACAACGTAGCTTTAGAAATAGTAGCTGGTAACTCTCAGAGAGCCCCCGAACAGCACCACCGCGTGTGAGGCCCTTGTTTCCAGATTTAAAATGATGGAACGATGCCATATCCACCGTCTACCATTAGTGTTGTGGAAAACATCTGGTCAACTTCAACTTCTACATCTGTTCTCTTTGCAAATCGGCCTTTAATCCGAGGTCTTGTTTCTGCGTACGCCTTCCTTGAGGCATACCTAATTGTCTTCTCAAACTTCCGCGTCTTCTTCTTCTCCCTATATCTTAGGACTCTTGCTTCCCTGTCCATGGGAGTTAGTTGGGTAGCCATATGAGTAGGAGGGCTCGAGAAAAGTTCAATTGTTCCTTTGGGAGGTCTCGGGTTTGAAATTGAGACATCACTCATTGTGGATTCTGGAACAACACCAACATCCATTGATGACATGGAGACCTGATTGTACAATCACAAAATTCACCATTTGTCAAAACAGAACGAGAATTTTAGGCTTCATAAATGGTTAAAGGAATATAGCAAAAAAGAGGGATATTTGAGCCATACAACAACATTCCCCCAAATTGTTGTTCGTAGTTCAGTCAATTTAATTAACTAATGAGACAGGATTAGCTTGACTTATCTTTACACACATTCTCAAGATCTTTCTTTTTGGGTTATTCAACAAATTAACTCAGAATAAAGTAGAGATGAAAGGACATGATAATAATATGAACAAACTCTTGGGCAAACAAAAACATCAAAATTAGGCGTTGCTTAGCAGACAGTTCAAAGATTAGAACTTCCTGAGAATTGAATTTTGACAAAAAAGGAAAGTGTGGAAAGCGTGTTTTTTCTTTTATTGATCGGCGTGTGGAATGGATATTGATGAAAATGAAAATCTACGGCAATAGATTCCTCCCTTTTAAGAAGAAAGGATAACAAAAGTGGGAAAAGAGCTGATAAAGGGAAGAATAAACTGAAAGGATAAAACGCTTTTGTTCTTTACAAAACTTTAGAATGAAAGGGTAACATACTCAGAAAGCTCTATTTTTAGAGATTTTTCGAGAAAATAGGTGCTTTGGGAGGGCGATAGCTGAACCAAATTTTAATAATACTTGTGTTAAGTTCCTGAGCTCAACCAAATAATCCAAGGAGAAAACATTGCCTGAACCCCTAGAAATATAGAATTTAGGTTTTAAATTGGTTAAAATAATATAATAAGCAGGAAAATGAACCTAGAAATGAACTACAATGAAAAAAAAAAAGCAGGAAAATGAACTATAACAAAAGCCAGCAACTAAGGAAACATATTGGAGGTGATATAACCCATGAATCCTAGAAATTAACCATAGAGCTAGTACTGGTAAAATGATACCACTTGTATGTTATCAGTTTCAGCTTCTGAATTGCAAGAAAAGCATAAGAGAAATTTTGTGATGAAGGAAAAACTTACACTGTGACTTATTGATGCAGGGTAGCCATACCCAGTTTTGGGGTTCTCATACTCCACCATCTCCATCTGATAACTAAGATATTGCTGCTGCTGAATCTGACCCTTTGTATCTACACTCTGAACTGGCACAACACTATCACCTCCATAGCGCTTCTGAGGAACAACATTACCATACTTCAGCTGCTGCTGGTTATTGTACTCTTCTGTGCACTGATGATTCTCTTGACCCGAATTGTACTCCTCAAGGTCCAGGTACTCATCCACCACTTCTCCTCCGAACAAAAACCCAGTACCAGTCTGGTTATTAGTATTGTTATGCTTAACTGGATTGAGCAACAACCACGAAGATGCCTCATCTTGATCGTCCTCGTCGTCGACCCCCTCATGGGTCAAGAACCCGTCATCGGCATCAGGCCCAAGGCATGGATCCACAGCCGGGGGCCTGTATAGGCATCCGGCTACGGGCATAATAGGGACTCGGTGGTGCCTGCGAGCAAGGGGGTTGGCAGAGTGGATCTCGGCGTCGCAGGCGACGCAGAGCGACGCGGCGTCGGCCTTGCAGACGAAGGCCGCCGGGGCGCTCTCGCATGCCTCACACACCCATGCACGGTCGTGCGAGCGGGCCCACTTCTTGCCGTTGTTGCTTCCCAATTCCAGAACACTAGTAGTGGTACTCTCCTCCTTCAACATTTTTTTTTTCCCTCTCTAATTTTCCTCTTTGGCTCCTGCCTTGTGTGGGCTACTTGTGAGGGAGGAGTGGGGTGGGAGGGAGGGGTAACTGTAGGCAAATTTACAAGTGGGATGGAGGGAATCAGGGGCCGACACGTGGATGGAAACGAGTGGTGAGGAAGGTTGTCGCGTTATCTCTTATGGTTGGCTGTGCTGGTAGCTAGTAGGCCCCTACTAGGGGGTAGGGCTCTTTAGGGCCCACGTGGTTTTGGCTGCTTTTTATAGGCGGAAATATTGTTTTACTCTCCAGAGTATAACTAGATTTTGAGTACTCGCTCTGTGGCTCCGGAACTTTACGGAAGCTTGCTATTCCTGCTGAGTCATATTGGATACAACTATACAAGGTATACTAGTCAGCTATACTTACATAACAGGTGTCAGCCGTGTGTCATAAGTCGGCTGGTTTGGCTATGTTTGGCAGCCGCGTGGTACGGGAAAAAAATTAATGCAACGATTATTTGTAACGTTTCTCTCACATGGTGTGGTAGCTGTGCATACATAGGGCCCATATCATGTAAGAGCGTGTTACAAACAATCGTTTATTGAAGATTTTATCACGTGGTACCCCTTTGATAAAATGCAAGTACAGCTGATAAACGAGCCGAACATATAGTAGTTAGTTACAAGTGATTTAAAAGTTTTAAGGATTTCAACAATAAGATAGGAAATGCGGATTTGGAAGCTTAACGAGCTTGAAAAACATTTAAGGTTGGTTTGTTAGTGTAATAAGGTAATCTTGAATAGACTTTTAACGAGTATACGAGTTCGACCTCGAGTAAGTTAGCTAGTTTATGACCACAAACACTAGGGACTCTAGGGCGCACGTGGCCTCCTGGATTTCGGAAACTCCCACTTGTATTATGGAGTATATATATACTTATAAAAGTTCATACTCCCTCCGTCCTTAAATAAGTGTCCGGCGCGCAAACTTAGGCCTTCAAAAAGATGCATTTGTTTCGTTAAGAAAATCAATTTTTTTCCACAAATCAATACTCCAGATAGCAATGAATTCTATTAGATTGTGAAAAAAACTTAAATTTTTTAATAAAAAAAATGTATGTTTTGTACAGCCTAATTTTGTGCGCCGGACACTTATTTAGGGACGGAGGGAGTAATACGAGCTCATCTATTAATTACTCTTGTAAGCTTCAAAAAAAGTAAGAAAGCAAACACATTGATTGTCAATCAATGTGTTCTTCCCTAACTTCTCTCTTTATAAGAACAAAATTTTTGCGTTCTTAACTTGATTGACTTTTGTCAGTAGAATCTATGACTTCAATTATTAAACTCTACAACTGTCCTTGTTTAAAGGAACGCAATCGCATCAGTTTTTTCCTTTATCATCAAAGCAATTGTCTCAGTTTGTTGCCCTTTATCATTCAAAGCGATGAAAAAAGCGTTGGCCTTTTTCTTTTCTTTTTTTAAGCTAATTTCTCTGTGAATGACTACAGGTACAGGTATCATGGACAACCATATTAACCGCCTGCAAATTTTTTTTTTTTTGGCCATCTTTAGTACAGTAATTAATATGTTAGCACACAAGGGATCCAGATCCAGAGGCTATTTATAGCCCTGGACACTAGTTGTGCCTCCTGTGGGACTCAAACTCACGCCTCCATTGGGGAGGCAAGTGAGACAACCATCTTGACAAAGCATGATTTCTCAACCGCTTGCATTTGATTGCCCCCCACACCCCCCCCCCCAAAAAAAAAAAAAAAAGAAAAGAAAAAAACCCTTCCTGATTCACATGAAACTGATGAAACTGACATTTTAATAGCTTTATCTGCTCTCTCTTGTTCAGGGATAGAACCAGGATTTTACCTTACCAGTGACGAAATGTATACTAAAAAAATAAAAAGATGAATTACAATATTAATAGTCATAGACTCTACAAAAAAATTTAAAATAACATAACAAAAACTATAGTAAATGATATTTGTCATTGCACAAGGAGTACGAAAATAGACTAACTTTAATTTTTTAGGTTAAGTTATTAAGGGTTAAAGTGTGGAGGTTTTTTTTTCCATAATTATACCTCATCCTTTATATTATTTTACTTTAGCCCATTGAATTTAGTTTTGGAATACTTTTTACTTTTTTTGGTCTCATTTCTTGAAAAAAAAATAGAAGATTTAGGACTAGTATATAACAAAAAATAAAGAAAAAAAATGTAGCGGTGGCGAGACTATATATATTGGGGATAATTTTTTTTTATACATATAATAATTGCAATTTCTAAAATTCTTGTCGTGGCGGCCGTCGCCACTAGATCTCCTTGGTTCCATCCTTGCTCTTGTTCTTTTTGGTTTTTGGGATAAAGTTTTTATTTTTCAGGATTAGTAATCACGTGCAAGCCCATGTGTCCTCCATTAACACCCAGCAATACTACCGACAAATCGGGTCATGCCAGGAGTGAATTGGAGGAGACTTGGATCCATCTCCACCACAAGTTGGCGGTGACACTGTTACTGTATGAAGCTTGACCTGACCCAGGTGGGCCATGTCACGTGGGCTTTTGGGCCCAAGCAGGAAAGTTATGCTGATGTTAACTCAAGTGCGGGTCCTGTTGATTTATTGGTTTGCTCCACAAAGTTGATTAGATTGATTGGTTTGCTCCACACAATTGATTAGGTTCGATTCTTAACTTTAGGCCGCAAGAAAGAGGTTTCTTGTGAATCTCTAGTCTTGGCAAGGATGGCTTGCCTTTGAACAGACCAGAGAGTTGGCCCGGCTCTGGGCTTAGGCCCACCAGGCGACCGCCGAAGGTCTCTAGTTTTTGGACCAATAATTGGGCCTCCGAAAAGCGGAATATATTATGTTTGTGAAGTGTTTTACAAATAGGCAAATGTGGTACAGTGGTTAGAAGCGCGTGTTTTAAGCATGAGATCGCGAGTTCAACTCTTGGCCTCTTCAATTTTTAACGCCAACAATTTTGTAACTCGTATAAAAAATGGTTTTGAGGCTCGAACTCATGACATAAGGTACTAAAGAGGTAGTACAACCAATTTGCCACTAAACCACAAGGCATCGTGCTTCCTATGTCGAAGAACTAATTAATATACAAAAAGATAAGAGGCCCCGTTTTCAAAACTTGCTTGGGGCCTCAATCTCAGGGCTGGGTCTGTCGGGGAGGGAATTAGTCAAAGTACGCATTAGCTGACCCGAATACTCCAAGCCGTAGGGAAAAACAAAAGTGAGTTATGCTGATGTGCCTCATGAGTCCTTTTACTTGCCCCATCCCATCCGCTAGTGCCTTCACAAATAATTCACTCTGCCTTGTCATTTTCATCAATCATGGCCTGAATGAACCGAAATGAGTTTAATGCACCATAAAGTCGAGTGAACCTTTGGCCCTCTCCAATGGTTATGCTAAAATTTTGTTGTTATATTATGAAAATAGACTAATTTATATATGTGTTAATAGGGAAAAAAAAAAAGTTTTCATCAGTTCAATAAGTGAATGATTGATGCAATAGAATTACGGTCTTACTATTGTCAGCCCACTAGGTTGACGATAAATACACTAGAAAACAAGTAATTCTGTGTACTTTTTGCACAATTTAATATGCATTTACACACTTATTATTGTCAGCCTATTGGACTAATTTTAAAATTTTCCATAGAATTATTAGCGTCTATACGGAACAATTGCTCTGGTTTTAATTGGGCTCCCCAAGTAGTCGGTGGGATTGAGCTTCCTGAATTAGTCGAGGTGTGCATGTAAGCTTGTCCGGATGCCAGAGTTAAAGAAAAGTTGTTATTGAAAAATGTTACATGTATACAACCAAGCATGTGATCCCTCCTCCCATTTTCGTCCTTAAAATAGTACCGAGTGACGGTCAATTAGGAAACAGCCTTTGTCACCTGTCAGCATTGCTGTTAAATACACAAGTTGAAACACAGAAATGGAAAGTGTTATTTTCACCCACTCATATGTCTATCATCTTTCTTTGATGGAAATTGATTTTGCACTCCATAAATTACTATCCGAACTCCAAAAGTGGAGTATGAAAATCAATCTTTACAAGCAATTGATTTCTGCACTCCACTTTTTGAGTGTGTATAATAATTTGCGGAGTGCGAATTAATTCTACAGACAAGTAGCAAAATCCAACCAATTCTTTTTTTCCTCTGTTTTGGTTCGCTTATGAGATATATAGTTTTTAGAAAACTTCATTTTCTGTTTTAGAATTAGCACTCCTTTTATTTTAAGATATTGCCTTATAGTATATACCTTGTATGGGGAGAATTGGGTTTTCGCAAGCTTGTAGTTGATAATTAGAAAATAGAAGTGAAAACACATTCCTTTCTCAGCTTTTCGATATCACTTTTTTCAGCATTATGTAACATTTCCTCCTTGCAAGTATAAGCAAAAGTTGCACCAAACATTTAACACGAGATACAAGCAATCTCAATAATATGAAACAAAAACACTGCAGACACCCACTATACAGAAGGTGGAGAATTTCCGGTTTGGTATATCAGCACCAGACATTAAATTTGGCATATTAGATCCATACTAACATTGAGCAAAGTAAAAATAAATAAAATAATTGTGGAATTTATTATCAGAGATGAGAATGGAAGCAATCCCTACACTACGGGCTCGCTCTGCAGCTATGGTGGAAGCCTTGGGGTTTAGAATGGTGGCAGTCTCGTTGAGGACGAATGCAATGGCAGACTACATATTGGAGGGAGATAGATGCTCAGGACATCATCCGAATGCTACGAGGGAAGAATGCTATCAAGAGTCAAAACCAACTTGTAAGTTATCATAAGGGATAGATACATTAGACATAATTAGAGATTTTCATTCATTTTCGTTTAATTTTATTACTGTAATTGTAATAGGGCAGCTCATGTGATAGTACCAACGAATGGCTTGGTTTGGAGATTTTTCAAACGGGGTGCAAAGGGAGTTCTTATCGGATATTCGTTTGGTTCGTTAATCAATAAAGTTTATCGATTGACTAGAAAAAAAAACACACACACACACTATCTGTTGGGCTCTATACACTAGCAAACGAACTCAGGAGTTCAATTCTCACCTCATTTCATTCTTTCGTTCCCTATGCTAGATGAGAGTAGCTTTTACTAATGTAGAAAAAAATGAATGTTTGTTGGATGAAAGTAGGTATTAAGTATGAGAAACACGACAAATTACTGGTGCCCTCGCCACATTATGCCTAACACCTTAGAGCATCTCCAATGGTGGGGGCTATTTTTGCGGGTGCCAAAGCCAAATTTGGCATGCTACAGTGTTTTTGACACCCACATTTGGCTAAACTGCTCCAGCGGCAGGGGAGCCAAAATTTGGCACCCTTCCTCGACTATCTTCCAACAATCTTTTTTTAACTAGTTTTTGAAATATCAATTAATTTTTTATATACTTTAATGATTGTTTAACTACCTTCTAACCACGATTTTAGGGTTCTACCTAATTTTTTCATCTACCTCCCCCTACTTAATTTTGTTGATTGTACCTAATCTTTTTATCTACCTCTCCTACGTACGTTTTTATTTACCTCATGTCTTTACCTGATTTTTTATCTACCTCTCCTACCTACTTTTTTATCTACCTCATGACCGTGTCATTTCGCAACAAGGAGATCTATAAGTGTCGCCTTTGAGTAGTAATAGTAATGAAGTCAGTAGTCGAGGTACGTGAAAATTTTTCGGAATTAAGTAATAAAGTCAGTAGTAGAGGTACATGAAAATTTCATGAAATTTGGTGGATTTTCTCCAGCAGAGGTACGTGAAAATTTCGGAATTTTCTCCGAGAAGAAAATATGTAATTTTTTTACAAATCCAGCATCTCCATGGCTGGAGGTATGGGCTCCCATGATTTGGTAGTTGATCAAATGGGATGGGATTTGGTAGTTGAAGATGGGAGGGGAAGCCTACATGGCACAATCCGGCCAAATTTAGCCACAGAAATGGCCAAGGCCATTTTTGGCCGGAGATTTGGCATGACGTTGGGAGACTGAAAAATGGCATGGAGCCAATATTGAGGGTTTGGCAGGAGGGATGGCTGGGCGTTGAAGATGCTCTTATCCATCACATTTCTGTGGGGCACCACGTGGCGATGCACCACGTCCACACGAGTAGAACAAGCTGAAATTTGACTTAGGATATGCTTCAGGAATTGAGTCAGCATCCCCTTGTAGCATGTCACTTGGGGTTTTTGCTCTGCCACTAGGTTTTGCGGCCACAACTTGCTGAGTTTGGGGCTACAAATGCTTTGGCATGTAACTGTCAAAGATGTTACACATCATCCAGTAGTGTGGTGTCTCGCCATCTATCTCAGTAATTTAAGCTGTCCATTTTGCAGATTATGACAACTAGATAATTCATGCAAAAAAAGTGAGATTGATCGGATATGAATAGCTAAACTGCCTGATAAAGTCGATAGACGAGTGTTGAAAATTAAAACGGCACATTTTTTGCAAGACTAGTGAGATTTTTTAATTCCTACCGAAGTCCAATTAAACTGGTTTTATTTTATTATACATCGAATGGTTTACATGTTTGGACTTGCGAAATGAAATACTTTATATTTAAATCGTTGTAAAAGGATGTGAACCTCATGCAATTAGGTGATCTGTTTTGAAAGGTGTGGAGAGAGAGAGAGCTTAGGACTGGGGGAGCTGCTGTCCCGGCCAAAAGAACCCCACTCCGGTCTTGCTCCGATGATCGAAAACGTTCACCTCGTAAAGCTCGTCGAGTTGAACAAATATATGAAAATCAGTTTGATCGGATATCATTAAGTGCCTGATCGGAACACATATAACTTGCCAATAATGGGTTCTAGTAGATTTGATCCAGTGTTTCGGATCCATTCTTCTCAAGACAAAAAAGTTTCGATTAGGCACTTAATGATATCCAATCGAGCTGATTTTGTACATACTTGTTCAACTCAATGAGCTCTACGAAGTGAACGTTTTCGATCATTGGAGCAAGACCGGAGCACAGCCCTCTTGGCCGAGACAACAGCTCCCCCAACTCCGAGGACTGTTTGCATCAGAGATAAAAACGAAAATGGTATAAAAACAGATGTTTGCATCAGAGATTTAAAAAAAAAAAAAGGGTATAAAAACAGCATTCGTTATTACGATGCAATTGCTATGATTGATAAACAAGTCAAGCAGTAGATTTGCTCAAGTTTAATTTAACAACTTAAAAGCTTCGAAAAAACTATATTCAATTTTGATTTGATATTAGGCGAACGAATTTCAAATGAGTTTTAATCGAGTCAATCTCAAGTAGTTTAAATTTTAATACTCCTATGTTGAACTAGTAACTTGTTCAAATTTGGTTTGAAATAGTATTAATGAGCTTCAAAAAAATTCAAGCTTGATTGTAAGGAGTATAAAAAATCTACCTCGAACCAGCTTTTAACGAGCTCTAACAAGCTTTCAATGAGCGACCTCAATCTGAAAGTTTGGCAATTTGGCTCGTTTATCAATCGTAGTTGTTGCATTTTTAGAGGAAAAGTTACGTCTACAGCTTGGAGTGGACAAGTTGTAGCTCAACTAAAATCTTTTGAATAAAAATAAAGTGGATATTTACCAGTAAACATGTGCAAAATTATTTTTATTTTTCTTGGAAATTCGATGGCTAAATGAAAAACATATCGTGATACTTATGCATGTTAAAAACACTAGGGAAGTAAAAATCATATTTATTTGGATTGATGAACATTTTCGTTTTAGTAAGTAGTGAACATTTTCATCTTTATTTAAAATTAGTCGAAATGCGCGCAAGTTAGTCCGGACATCCGGTTATCCCAAAAAAAGAGTAGATTTTATGGATGAGATTTTATACGGCACGGAGCGTATGAAACGAAAATTGTGATCTTCCGCATTTGGCCTAAATTTTTTGTGACTTTTTAGTACGGTCTTTTTTATTGTTTCTTCCTATTATTATATTCAGGGCAATTTTTTACATTGTATAGTTTGTCTCGACAAGAGAGGTCAAAAAAGTATAAAAGTATAAACCAAAGTTGAAAAAAAGTTAAAAAAACAAAGAAAAGAAATCCAAATGGTTAGCCTAGTGGTCAAAACCTGGGACTCAAGGGTTTGTTCCTTTCTAAGTCCTACATGGCTCTCAAGTTTGAAACCTCTAATATGCTATCAACTTCTTTAAGATCAGTCCATACGGTGCATTTTGCTCCGGCTTCAAATGGGCCCCCCACTAGTGGACAATGGGTATATGGTCCATTTGATTAGTCAATGTGTGCGTAAGCTGGTTCTGAACACCTAATTATCTAAGAGAACAACGACGAAAAAGACCCAAAAGAAAGTCTTAGGTTTTTTTCATTGTTTAATATGAACTTTCTCAACTTTAATTTGTATTTTATACTTTTTTGATTGCTTTTATTGAATCGAACGATGTGATGTAAAAATTACTATTCAATCTAGTAAAAGTTTAGCGAAAACAACCAAAAGGACTATATGCCAAAAAGTCCCCCCGAAGTTTTACTTGTTTGATAACTACTCTCACACCAACTGTGTTGAGGCCAAATAACAAATAATGAAAAGCCGTGCTACTTGCACTGACCAAACCTCTACTGATGGGGTACCGACGGGCACACGAGTCCCATTCCGGATCTTGCAAGGATGATTTGAGCCGTTCAATAATTTTTTTAATAACCCTGAGGGGCCAATGAAAAATTAGCTCAATCCGATATGTATTGGTGTAGATATTCGATCCAATCTTTTATTTTTTTCATCCAGATTAAAGGATTCTAAAATCTGAATGAAAAATAAAAGATTGGATCGAACATTTTACACTTATCAGATTGAACTGATTTAAGAGGGTCCATTCGATTTTTTTTTTTAAATTATTGAATAGCTCGAATTCTTCGTGCGAGATCCAAAGTGAGCCCTGCCCTGCCCTGCCCTGCCCTGCCCTGCGTGCCTGTCGATAGACTCGATACCCATCGGTATGCACATCGTCGGAACCTTTAGCTTTTTCGAAAGACTGGGCAGCTCTGTGCATTTTGGTGCGGGAAGAAGGAACGAGGAAGGGTAAGCCGTAAACTTATTTGAGTATTTGCCGCACACTTTTTGTTTATGGCAGCAAACTTTTGCTTTCTTATTGGCTGCTGATTTTGCCACTCCCGTTTTTTTTAACGCCATTCCCTTACAAGTGTATTTTTGGTGCAAACGGAGTGGCAAAATCATTTCCCTTTTTATTACCCATAAGCGCTTATGTAGAAACGCATATACGCATCACGCTTTCCCTGTTAATTGGGAAAGCGCGACCCACAATCGCGCCTACGCATCACGCTTTCCCTGTTTCCCTAATTAATTGCCTCCAACCCGCCGTAGAAGGGAAAAAGAAATAGAGTAATAGGAAGAGGAAGAGGAAGAGGAGGCAGCAGGACAAACCTCTTCTGCCCGTGAACCTTCAGCCGTTCGCCGCCAAGCCACCACGTAGGTCTCTCTCTCTCTCTCTCTCTCTCTCTCCATAATTCATAATGTATCATATGTATACGGACACACATACGATTACTCATTTTTCGTTGGTTTGATCTTGGATTGGGAACTCGGTTCCTATGTTAACCCATAATGCATCTTTAGATGGTTAATTTAAGGCTTTTTAACTTTCTGTTCAATAGAATTTGGAAATTTGCCCCCCTTCTTTGTTGAATAGCAAACGAGGGTTCTTGAGGCATCTTATTTATACTTGGAAAGATTAGGTATTTTCAACCGACGCAGGGCTACGAGGTCAGGTAGTTGTTCAGGCCGCGTTTGCGCCCTTACTTCTTTCTTGTCTTTCTTTTCTTTTTTTTCCCCGATAATTCAGGTGTCTTAGGCCAGCTTACGCACACCCCGACTAATCCTGTAAGATGCTACCTAGCTCTCCAGGTCCCGTTTACGAGCACAAGCAAACCCCGACTAATCCTGTAAGATGCTACCTAGCTCTCCAGGTCCCGTTTACGAGCACAAGCAAACTGCTGCTCGTCGAAATGCTTCCTAGGTTGTGCTCTTGTACCCTGAAACTAGGGCTTGAAAATGAACGTTTAGGTCTAGTGACTAGTGTTATTACATAAGCTGGAGGTTTCGACCCAATAGAAAATGATTAATTATGAGGATAAGCTTGTAGTATACATTTTTCGGGTCATTTAAATGGGCTTGCTTAGTTTCGCGCAGTTCAACCTGTGCCTTTGTAGATTTTTCTAGTGTAATTTGCTATGTGTGGCTTAGGATGTTGGATTACTTCGATGGTTTTCGGAGAAATTGAAGCCTAATGCCTTGTTTCTATGCTCCCTGTATTGCTTTCAAAGTCTCTGTGTTCATTTTGCTTTCAAACCACGAAACGACTGACGTTGTTATGGCTTCTTTTGATATAATTCTTACTTTCCATCGGTGCACAAATCTATTTCAGTATATCTGTGGTCAATTTCAAACAAGTGAACTCCAATTTCCTCTTGCCATTCCCGATTGGTTCTTTTGGCAGTTGACTCCATCCGTTGAAGTTCAATCAAAAGCATGGGTAAGATTTTTCTTTTGGTGCTCTTCATATCTATTTGAACTTCTTTTTTTCCTTTCATTATCTTTTGCTTCTGATTCAGCTGTAGATGAAAAGGTGGGAGAAAAAGTTCGGCGAGATCGTCGTAAAGAAGCTCGGTTACTTAAGAAGAAGAAAAAGTTTGATTCATGGACTGAACATCAGGTAGGAATTTTTGTTTTCCAATTTTCTTCCTTGTGCTTCTTTTTCTTGTTGCCTTTTCCTTCTTCGAAATGCTATTACAAGTTTATGTGCGCAAAAATTGTTACTGGTTATTGAATATCAAGGTCTTTTAATGTCCACAGTTACATCGCAAACTGAAGAAATGCTCAAGGGATTCAAATCCAATAGATGGGATGAAATCAAAAGATCCATCTATTCAGAGTCTCAAGAAAAGAGAACTTTTGCGGACAGATCTTGACTCTGAAAGTGATCATAGCTCAGAGCAACCTGCGAAGTCGAAAAAATCTGACATTAGATTGGATTCTTCAAGATTTCCCAAATCAACTGCATCAAAGGCCATAGAAGGAGAAAAGGGCTTAAAGAAATCAAAAAGCAAGTTCAATGATTATCTTAAAATGGAAATGCAACACTCTGGCATCCCTACTGAGGATGATTTTGAAATGGAAAGGAAACTTGCAAAGAAACTCAAGGTGAAGGATGGGAAATTAGGGGGAGCGGATGACGATATGAATATGTTGTTTGAAGGAATTCCATCTGTTATTGATTTTTTTGAGGAAGAACGAAGTCCTGTGTCTGAAGAAATTGTGAAAAAGAGATCTGAGAACAGTTCATCATCCAAGAAAAGGAAGAAGAGAGAGTCATTTGAGAAACAACTAGAGGGCGGCAGTGACATGGCAGCAGAGACAATGGTTGGAGTATTTAAGCCAGTTGAAAGTGGCTATGACGTAGATCAAAGTATGCAACAGGCTTCCAAGCCAAAGGAATTCAAGACTAAACTAGATTGTCCAAAAAGTTCTGACTCTGCTGCTTTGATGGAGGTGAAAAGAAAGAAGAAAAAAATGTCAGAGCGGGAGCCAGCAGCTGAGGTGGCAGGTGACATGGCTGTTTTAGTGTCTGAGCCAGTGGAAACTTTTCGTGCTGAGGTGGCACCCGGAAATGTTCCTGCCAAGACACCTGAGTTGGATGCAAATGTGAAATATGTAGCTCCTCATTTGAGATCTCGTACGCGGAATGAGTGTGAAGAGTACTCCCAAATTCGTAGACGGGTACGAGGTATGGAGATTGTATGGTGTGTTGAACTTTGGCATATAACCTTTGAACTGAGATGAGATGTCTTAGTTAAAACTTAACTTGCTCCAGGACTTCTGAATCGGTTATCTGAATCAAATGTGGAATCAACGACTGGCGAAATGTCCACTATATTTCGTGTAAGCATATATCCTTTGCACAAACTAAATGATTTAGTCATACTATATGCAAATGACCTTTTCAATTTATAGAATGAATGTTAAAGAAATGAGATCATCATGAATATGTCTTCTGGATGTTGTAGTGAATCACAACTGCTGCAACTGCTACTGTAAGAGCTATGTTTCTAGACACTGATTTTGGTTTGGTCCGAGCAACACAGTTACGATTGTTTTCCATCATTTATAGGAATTGCCTTGTGACCTTGAGATCTGTCTAGATATAAACTTGGTGCTCTACTATTTGTAGCTTATTTATCTTCAAACTTGAATTCACATGATTACATAGTTGTATTTCAAAAACGGTGGGCTTGTACTTGAAGAATTTCTGTTGCCCCTTCCAATTATTTGTTGTCCTATATTGCAGTTTCATGCTATTAATTTCCCCATTTGCAGTCTGTTGCTCGCAGTGTCGGTTCTCAGATTATAACTGAAGAGGTCTTGGCATCATGTTCTGGAGGTCCTCGTGGCAATGAACAGTTAAGACTTCAGTCTATTCTTCAAAACTTTAGTATCACTCTTCTTTGCCCACTCCCAATAAACTTCACCTCTAATTATGGAAAAGTAATGTAGAAGAACTTTCCAGATGATACTTAGATTTAGAAATTAATATCCTTACCTTCTAAATTCATACCCACTTGTACTCTACTAGCTTTATTTACCTTTTGCATTGGCAACAGCATAAGAACAGCTGCAGTTTAGGTTGGACATTTTTAGTTTCGTTGTGGATCACCAAAAAAAAGAAATGGCGTAGAACTGGGAGAGTCTTTTGAACTAGTTTTGATGTCATGGCATTCTTTGAAGGTTTCTCAATAGAACCTGTTGGCGAAGGAACTTCTATAATAACTCTTGTTTTTGGTTATCTATCTTGTGAGATGCCATAAACTTCTGTTGTTTCCCCCCTGTTAATATGACTTCCATTTTTTGGTTTGTCAGTCCGTAATTTAAATGGGAACCCAGATGGACAAACTGTGCTAGCCAGCAACTTTGTGAGGGAACCAGGATATGTTTGTGTTTGTGCTGGTGTAGATTTGCTTATGTAGATTTAAGGCTTTTAAGCATCTGGATCTTTGTGTCAAACATTCTTTATATATATTTTATAATAATAATAATTCACAGTACTAGGTTATAAAGCTCTTTTCATTTGCTTTTACATATGTGCGTACTAAAAACAAAAAAAGGGAGAGTTGTTGTACGAAGTTGGACTGTTTGAAATTTTCAAAATGAACTGCGTAATTCACTAGGTTATTCCTTACATTCCTCGCGTTCAAAAGAGTCCCTCATTCTAGGTTCCGTTCCTTTCTTTGCTTTGCCAAAGAAAGGAATGAACCAAGTGCCATAGCCCCTTCTTTCCTACCTGAATCAAGGAAGCCAAACCCTCGTGCCAAAGAATGCGGAATAATGTATTCCCACAACAGCGGAGAAAAGAGCGGATGCTAGCATCGGGTCTAAAAGAGCTCCTATCTATCGGTTGCCAAGCAAATCGGCAACAAAGGAGGCGGAGGAAAGTCTCCAAACCGTTGGACTAAGCTTTGGGCTAGGTTGGGCATTTGACTCGTTGGGCCAATAAGGCAGCCCTCGTGCTTACGTCCTGTGTTCCCCCTCGTACACGAGTTTGATTCTCGTAGAAAGGTGTTCCTGGTAACTAGTGTTGGAATCCAGATATTGGATTAACAAGTTGGGCCAGAGCAAGTAATAAACAAAATATATCCTAACAAGAAATAAGTCTAGTCTTAAATAACAAACAAGATAAGATTAGTACATAGTAAATAATCTAACAAAGTAACAAACAAGTATGATGCTCATCTAGTCCTTCTAGTACCCCATCAACAGCTTTCCCTTAAACTGCTTGGAATGCATGCCATGCAGATTTTATTGTTAGCTCTACCTTAGGATGTAAAGAAACTTCATTTTTTTTAAACATAACAGCATGCTAGATCTGATAGATTTTCATGCCATGTGTGCGTTCCTTTTTGTTGCACTACTTTATTTATGCCATGTCTTTTTTTTTCTTTCTGGTTTATCTGTTAATCTCTCTCCTATTGTTGTTGGGATTGATGTTTTTGTTTATTTCTATGCGTAGGTATGCTGCTGTTTTCGCAGCTTTTGTTGCAGGCATGGCTTCTTTGGTTGGGATTGATTTCGGTGCAAAACTTCTGGCTTCCCTCGCTAAATGTTTCGAGGTGCTTCAATTATTTATGAGAATTGTGTTGCTTGTGATTTCAAGTATTTAATTCACCAACAAATATACATCAAGGTTTACAAAATTTGCCAACCATTTGTGACAGCTTTTAGGACATTTTTTAGACTCACACAGTCAACCAGATTAGCTTTTTGTATTGAAATGCATACTTTAAATCTCTTCCTTTCTGTTTCTGGAACTTTCAGAAAAATGTAAGAATGCCATCTGTTTATTTCTTCAGGATGAGTACCTAGAAGAAGACAATCTTTCCCTGCGGAATCTGACACTTCTATTATCTTACTTATACATTTTCGGTGTTTGCTCAAGGTGAGTAACTTTTACTACATTGTGACATCCTGAGTCTCCTGACTCTGCCACAAATGACAGTAAACAAGAAAATTAAGAACCTGTACTATTGCAAAAGCATTTCTTGGGACTCCCTTTTGAAGGTGGCTTTTGCAGTTAAGACTATCCTCGTATGTTGCATGTTACTCTGCTCATTAAACTGGAAAATGTATGTGAATCATGAACTCAGCAGAACCTGGATTATGCTTTCAATATATTATGCTAGCAATTGTATATGCTGATCGCCAACGATGTGGTCAATGCAGTGGCACCATGCTGCTGCAAATGAAAACCTTTTCCATGCTTGCGATTAGCATTGGTGGTTTCACCAGCTGATTATTTTGTTTTTTTCACTTCCGAGAATATGACCTGGGCACTTCCCATGGTCAGGCATTTTTGTAGTTAGCAAGGACTAGATGATCACCTACTATCTTGCTTCCCCCAGCTATTTTTATATTAATTCCTTTACCATTACCCCCCCATTACCTGAGAATGGTATTTTGAGATACCATTATTTGGGTCCATGGTGTTTAGCAACCCCCATCTCAGAAGTCGTTCCATTTGTGATGTTTTCAGTGATTTGATATATGACTTCATGATTATGCTGAGCAAGAGGTTGAGGGAGATAGACGTTTCTACCATCTTGACAATTCTGCAGTGTAAGCCAATTTGAATAATTGGTACATCGAGATTCTATCTGTGTTATTCCATTAACAGGAACAAAAATGTTGTTTGACTAGGCAGGCTGTGGGATGAATCTAAGAGGTGAGGACCATGCTGCCATGAAAAATTTTGTGCTGAGTGTGCAGAATAGGGCAAATGAGTTGAAGGCCTCTTCCGGAAATGGCTTACATAGCAGTAGCAAAAGAGTATGCCTCAATGAGTATTACTAGAATGGATACCCTTTATCCGTGTTTGTACTTCTTTTTGAAACTTATTTACTGGGTAATCGTCACAGATGGAATTCATGCTGGAAACCATATCTGATATCAAGAACAACAAAAAGAGGGCAAAAGAGGATACTCCACAGCATACACGGATGAAAAAGTGGCTACAAAAGGTCTTGCAAATTGATGTTTGGACAAATATCTATGTATTTTATTTACTGCATTGTTTATGATCCGTGAGCCAAGGCCATTCTGTTGTTCTCTAGCGGTTAATTAGGGATGGAATGATGCCATGAGCACTCTCCATCCGAATCCTACAACACTAACCATGTGCTTAGGGCGCATATCACAGGGTATATATTTTGTAGAAAACTGAAATTACTGCCTGCAGCATGGCTTACCAGCTATGCAGGATGAGACCTATCTATCCCTGTTTCCTCCTATCGTAGTGATGTTAGCTTAACTTAGATATTTGAAAAAGAGACATGTTAGAGACATATAGGGAACCAGTTTATATACCCAAAAAATATGAATTCTTTTTTTCCTGCGGTAAAACCACAAGAACTGGCTGTGGTTGTTTCCAAACAACCTGTATCTTGTGATATGTCACTTTAACTTTCTTCTTTTTCCTCGGCATATGCCAGCGCGTTATCTAGATTTTTTACCGTTAGATGTTTGTCATTGGGTAGCTTGCGACGTTGGACTTTTGGACTTGCACATTGTTTTTAGGTCTCTCTCTCTCATTTTGAATATACATGGACTGCAAATTGTGAAAGAACTCGAATATACAACTACAAAACCTTTAGGCGGATTTACTTGATTTATTTTTTAGATGTAAGTTTTAGTAGTGCCCTTGGTATGTCTATTTGTCCTAATCTTCTTCAAACTAAATTATGCCAACCTGTGCTAAATTGACCATATCCATATCTCGTAGTTGCTGTTGGTGTTAAAAGGGATAATACTGTTATCAAAAGGGCTTGAGGTTTATGTTTCTCATTTCTCGTCTCTTCCTTTGCTATATCTGTTAGTATGCTCAACTATCTGCTGATTGATTTTCACAAAAAATGGTAAGAGTTAGTAACATTACTGCCCGAAGTCTCAAGTGCAGAGAAGGAAAATAACCAGGTTGAGACAATTTCAGAGTTCCTTCGAAGCATCTAATTTCTTAGTGAAATTCAAATGGTTCAAAAAAAAAAAAAAAAAACTTGTTTGTGATGACCATGACAACAAAAATTATTGTTTTTTTCATTACCCTTGTACGCATTGAACTCATTTTTCACAGGAAGGTCTGACTAGAATTTGATTCCTTTTTCCAAGTTCATGTTTGGTGGCACGTGTCTAAGCACTCTTAATTCTGTTACATAATTTTTTTGTTTGCAGCTAAGAGTAGAAGAAATTTTAATTAGAGGGTTGAAATGGAGCAAGCTTCTGGATCCTGACAAGAAAGGTCAATGGTGGTTGTCTGGGGATGTGGTCCCCCTAATAAGTAATGTTGAAGAGGTTGCCAGCACAATTGAGGAGTCACTTGAAGCCCAGAAACTGCTGCAGCTTGCTAGTGCACAAAGGATGAACACGGATGTTAGAAGAGCAATCTTTTGTGTAATAATGAGTGGGGAGGACTACATTGACGCTTTTGAGAAACTTCTAAGGTTGAATTTGCAAGGGAAGCAGGTAAGCATCTTTTATTTTATTTTATTTTTTCCCTTTATCTTTAAGAGGATAGTGGTTTATTTACTTTTTGTTGTTTTGCTGTCTTCATTACTTTTTTTGTCCCCATCTTTTTATCTACAGGATAGAGAGATAATGCGAGTTCTTGTGGAGTGCTGTTTACAGGAGCAAGTATATAACAAGTACTACTCTGTTCTCGCTACCAGGTTATGTAGCCATGACAATAACCACAAAGCGACTTTAAAGGTACTGTTATTTTTGAATTTGGATTTATGTTGCCCCATTGGTTCTATTCACATGGAAAAGAAGCACAACACAACAACATGTGCTAGAGATGATGTGTGTTTGGTCCTAAAGTCGCCCCACAACCGTTAAGACTATGTTTTGGACCATCTCCATTAGAACTCTTAGGCACCCTTCCCTTACAAGTTGGTTTCAAAGAATGAGTTCTACCTTAGCATTTGTGTCATGTGGTGTCAAAGCCAGCCACCAACCCAAGCATGGGATCAGATGCAACTATGTGACCATGGGATTGGAAGTATTGGGGCTTTGCAGTCCGAAGCCGCGGAAAGGAAGGACACTTGTATTGGACATTGGCGTTTCCCTCTTTATTCTTCCAATCATTTCTTGCTCTTTCCCAACTCCGGTATCGGGAAGCAGAACTTGTAATGTGGAATTGATTTGACAAAAAACTTTGAATGGCTTTTTGTTTTTTCCATCCTTCTTGTATAAGAAAGTTTCACTGGGCATTTGTAACTCCGTATATTGACCACCTCGCGTTTTTTAGAAGTTTTTTACCTCTCCATTATCTTGCTTATATTGTTTTTCCTCCTGATATTACTTTTCAGTATTGCCTCTGGGACCACTTCAAGGAGCTGGAGTCGATGGAGCTGAAGAGATCAATGCGCCTTTCAAAGTTCGCCGCGGACATGTTTGTCTCGTTCACTCTCTCTCTTGCAGTATTGAAGGTGGTTGACTTCACTGACACCACGCAGATGATTCCCAAGAGAATAAAGCACTTCCAGATGCTATTCGAGGCCATCTTTGAGCATCCTGATAGCCTTGTTTGGAATGTATTCACTCGCATAGCTGCTAATCCCGAGTGTGAATCTCTTCGACAGGGTATCGAGTTTTTCATCAATAAGTATGTCGTCAGTAGCCGAAATTCCCTTGCCAACAAATCCAAGATTGTAAAGAAAGCGCTTGCGAGTGTTGACGGAGCTCTCATGGATGTCCGATGATTAAGTTCTAAATTATGCAAGTTTTGTAGTTTAAAGTTACATGTGAGTCAGAGTTTTGGGATTTACGAACTTTGTAGTTCACATAACATGTGGCTCTTGATTTTTTAGGAATCCAATTTTGGGATGTGCTTGACTTGTTACCGTGCTTTCTGTCGTTAAATGAGTTATGATATTTTGTTTACGTATAAGCGTTAGAGCCAGGAACAAAAACATTTGTGACATTTTGCCGATTATAAGCTCCATTTATAAGTTTTCTTGTTCTCATGTCTATATCCTATATACCCCACATCCGAATGCGTCATCTCCAAGATTTCCTCTGGGTGACCCACTTCCGGAGGAGCGAAGCTTCCACCATGAACTTCACCTCCGGCGGAGCAAGTCTTCCTCCGTGAACCTTGCCTTCGCCAAAGTGTAGCTTTCTCCATGAACTTCACCTCCACCGAAGCAAGGCTTCTTCCGCGGACCTTGCCTCTGTCGGAGTCAGGCTTCCTCCATGGATCTTGCCTCCGCCGAAGCAAAGCTTCCTCCACGAACCTTGCCTCCACCAAAAGTTGATGAGATTTGACGAGACAAAATGGACTAATAAAGATAAATTTTTCGATGTTTGTTTGTTTGTTTTCATCCTTTCTCACCTTTTTTAGTCTTCTTGACTATCCAAATAATGATACTGCATTATCATTTTTCTTCTTTTTTCTCTTCCTTTCCCACCATTCAAAAGGGGCAGGGATACAATGTAGCCTAGATATGTAAGGGTATCGGGTGCCATAGAATCGCTTGTCGCACTAGATTAGGATTATGCATGCACAAGTGATATCTTATGGTTTCTGTAACTTCTTGTAAATTGTGTTGTGATACTTGTATCTTCTCCTTTACAAGACACCTGCTTAAATTCATCAGAAAGAAGGAAAAGATGCTGACTTGAACTCAGCAGACTCATTTGATCTAGAAAAAGAAAACCCAACAGAATCACTGGTCAAGTTAGCTCCTTAGTGCAACAAGAAAGCAACCAACAAGACTAACCAAGGGACAGCTCTCCTTATAAAGACAACACCCGTCACTCATGACATTGTTCCAAAATAAGGATGGTTCAGATCATAAAAAACGGACCGTTATGGGTCCGAAAATGCACCAACCGTATGGTGCAGTCCACTTAGGCTGCTGAGAATGGATGTTCGAGCCAATTTCCACTTAAGTAGACTGCTGAGAATTGATGTCCAACCGTATGGTGCACCAACCGACATTTTTCTTGTATAAGAGCCAGTTTGTGCATACGGCGTACCTTGACAAAGTTTGAGGTCCTAAAGTTTGCCCGGGGCGCATAAGCCCAGAAATTGTGAATAACCACCAGTCATTGTGGATATAAAATCCACCAAGTTCCGCAGCGAAACATCCAATGAGTCTTGAGACCAGCGAAGTGGAGCTCCTCCCAGAGTACTTCCCAGCATGCATCAAACAAAGTAATATTGATCCAGTGTTATAATCAGCCTCAGTAGAACAAGCTGGTAACGACCGCGTAGATCCTCAAGTGGCCCCAAGGTATGTAATGTTAGGCCGTGATTTGAACATACGACTCTATGGAAGACAAACACTTATTTGTTTTTTTACGCTCACTTGACCAACTTGGGTTAAGAAATTAAAGGTTCCTTCACCGAATATCCGGAGCTGTTAGTATTTTTTTTTGGTATAAAAATTTGACTTACCTTAAGCATGTATTTCTTGATTTGGGCCTAACCCAGTAGAAATTACTTTTAATTTTCTGTACCTACACGTAAATGGCCCGCAAATAAACAACTAGTCCCCAAAACGAGATCACTGGAGCCTGCCTTTATCAATTGAAAATTTCCTTATGGCCAGTTCATAATTCGTTGGAACTGTTTGTTATGCCTAGAAGCTCACATACTCGTACAAATAAGTGGCCCGGTGGTCAAGGCTTGGGCTTTAAGTATTTGTTTTTTTACTGAGGTCTCGTAATCGAAATATACATGGTGCTATTGACTCTTATTAGTCAATTCACACGTGACTTTGTCCTTACCTTAATTTGGATTCTCCGTTGGTGAACATTGGAATCGAATACCTCGGACATTTCGAGTTATCATCAAATAGAAAGATCACAAGAGAGGGAGAGGAGGGCGAAAAATAGTACTTTAAAAAATCTTAAAAAATTGGTCTAGGGTCCACTGTAAAGAACTTGTAATTCAGTTAGCCCACTTCTAATGTTTATAACCCCTCTAGTCCACTAATACTATTATCAACCTTGCTACTGGTACAACAATTTGTACACAGATTGTGCACATATTTTTTTAAGGGGCCCACTACGGGTCCCACACAAGTGATCCGAACCGTTAATTATATTTAAAACATTTTTTGAAGGGCCTTCGCAAAAAATTAACTCAATCCGATACCTATAAGTGTTTGATCTAATCATCTAACTTTTCATTCGGGTTTTTAGAGAATGAAAAGTTAGGCGATTAGATCAAGTATTTATAGGTGTCGGATTGAGCTGATTTTTCGCGAGAGCACTTGAAAAAATGTTTTAAACATAATGAACGGTTTGGATCACTTGTGTGGGACCTGTAGTGGGCCCCACAAAAAAATATGTGCACAATATGTGCACAGATTGCTGTACCAGTAGACTTTCTGTACTATTATTTAGTAAGGCCTTAAGTCCATTTCTTTTAAAAAAGAAATTAAATCAAGACAAAAATGTCCACTTATATAAGCTGCCCTAGACCAAAAACAAATCTGGAGCACAGTCTCCTCCCTCTTTCTCTCTCTCGTAGCCGCCGAAGAAAAGTGTGGAGAACAAAACTGACCCCTCTGACAGTCGTGATAGGTCATGCAGTCTCGGAGTTTCAGCAATTTTGATCTCTGTTTTTGTTTTTTCCTTTCTTGGCTTTCTCTCCACACCTTTCAGATCGATGTCGAGTGAAATTTTCTACTCTTTCTTCAATTTTCATTTCTATTACCCATGCATAGAACGATACTCGTTTGATTTCTCTCTTCTTTGTTTTTTTTCCCGGGCACCTCTGTTTGATTTTCTTGCTAGTTTTGCTTGATGAAGGAATGGGAGTGGGGCTTCTATGTGATAATGTGCAGAGGAGGGTGTTGGGGCACCATGGAAGAGGGTGTTGGGGCACCATGTGGCGGTGCCCCAGTACCACTAAAGATAAGGCTAGTTTAGTTATACACTCACTACTCACCTGTACATAATTTCAATTTGTTTGCTAAAAATTTCAAGTGTAGTTTTTGATTTCTTTGTTTTTTTTTTTTTTGAATATGTCACCTTTGATTGAAACGAAAAAGATTAGTACATATCTTTACGCAAAATAGATTCTAACTCGGGCGGAATACAACCCGTATGAAATGAGATTTTTCTCTCAAAGCACCTATTAGCAATCCAGTGAGCAGCCTTATTGACAGCGCGATTACACCATGCAAAGGTCCATCTTCTTGTCTGCACCCATTCCTTGACGTCCTCCACCATAGTAGCTATTTCCCAAGGGCATTGCTTCTTCTGATCATTGAGATAACTGATAAGGTTCTTACAGTCAGACTCAAAAATGACCTCCTGCCAATTCTGCTCCTTCGCCATACAACAAGCTATTCTAAGAGCCCACGTTTCAATTGCCAAAGCTGATAAGACCATCACTCTTCCACATCGCCACACTAGAGCCGATCCACCACAATCTCTGACGACGACGCCAAAGGCAGCTAGACTGCGGGAGGATTTAAATGCTCCATCACAATTTATTTTCAGAACGGAGGGAGGGGGGGCTATCCACCTTTCCATCCGAACAGAAGTAGGGGAACTCCTCTGAGACTTATCGCAGACTGCTTGAAGGTAATCTACCTGAGCTATCTGAGCTTGCTCTATGACCTCATCCGGCTTTGGTCCTTTGTTCTCGAAAACAAGTTTGCTCCTAGCTTTCCAAATTGCCCAGCATATTTGGAACATAGCTCCCACATCTTCTCTGCTTGTTTCCTTGGAGAGACAGCCACATAAGATATCTTCCAACCATTTCTCTACTGCACTGATCTCTTTTTGAAAAACCCAGAAAGCTCTGCCGCTCCCAAACCAAACAGCTCTACTCCATGGGCAGTGAAATAGCATGTGTTCGACCGTTTCACTAGCATTTTCACAAATTGGGCAGAGGGGATTGGGGGCACATTTCCTTCGAAACAAATTTGCCTTGCATGCTAGCCAATTACGGGCAGCTCTCCACATAAACATACGAATCTTGGGGGCTGTTGGGGCTCCCCAGAGCTTTGTCCACATTGTTTTTGAAGGGGTGAAGGAGCTTGATGCACTACTTGGCATAGATTTTGAGATAATCATCCTCCTTTGAAAATATCCAGACTTGACCGTATACTTCCCTGACTTTGTGTGCCTCCAAATGAGATTGTCAGTGGTTTTGGAGAGGCTAATTGGGATTCTGCACACTGCTTGGACATGTTTTTCTGAAATACAAGTTCTGAGTTTCTCTCTATCCCATTCCTTGGAGATTGGCTTGATAAAATCAATTACCCTAACTGGTTCGACCTGGGCATTTTGAAGAGGAACCACCTTCCCCTCTGGAATTTCAGGTACCCATTGATCACTCCAAAAGTTTATAAGGTCACCATTACCCACATTCCATTGTAGCCCTTCCTTGATGAGATTTCTTCCCTCCAGCAAACTGCACCAGATCCAGGAAGGCGTGGACCCTCTGGCAGCCTCTATGCACTCCTTTTTGGGAAAGTATAGACCCTTGAGAACTCTTGCCCATAAGGAGTTTGGTTCTTTGGTCAAACACCAAAATTGTTTTGCCAGTAGTGCAACGTTGAAAGACTCAAAGTCCTTGAAGCCCATGCCACCCATTCCTTTTTGATCCGTAAGTTTCTGCCAAGCTCCCCAATGTATCTTGTTCCCTGTATCACTCCTACCCCACCAGAAATTACTGATTGCCGAATTCAGGCACGAGCATAAAGATTGAGGAACCTTAAAGCACATGAAGGTGTACATAGGGATAGGTTGCAAAACTGATTTGATGAGCACATCCTTTCCAGCATGATTTAACTCTTTGTTTCCCCAACCTTGGATTTTCTTCATAATCTTGTCTCTGATATATCCCAATGACTCCTTTTTGGATTTCCCCCAAAACAGAGGCAGCCCCAAGTATTTAGCATCCCCATCCATCTCCACCATTCCCAAGATTTCTTTGATTTCCTCTTTCAGGCTATCCTTTATGTTTGGAGTAAAGAATAGGCTGGATTTTTGGACATTAAGAGATAGCCCAGAAGCCTCACTAAAACATGAAATTAACTCCATGAAGTTAGAGCAATATTGAGGTACTGCTTCTAAAAAAACAAGGGAGTCATCTGCAAATAGAAGGTCTGTCATGACAGGGCATCTCTTTTTCATACGAACTCCTCCAATAGATTTCTTGAGGAGAGCTTTTTGCAAGAGGGTGGAGAACACATCAGCCACAAGAAGAAACAGGTAGGGCGATAGAGGGTCTCCCTAACGAAGGCCCCTACCAGGATTGATTGAGCACACTTGCTTGCCGTTAGCCATGAAAGAGTACTTCACTGTACACACACATTGCTGTACCCAGTTGATCCATCTCCTGTCAAAGCCCATTTTCTCCATCACTTGGAATAGAAAATCCCAACAAACACGATCATATGCCTTATTCAGATCCAATTTGAGTGCCACAGAAGCCTTGGGGCCCTTCTTCTTATGTTTGATATAGTGAAAGACTTCATGTGCTACGATAATGTTATCTTGGACTTGTCTCCCGGGAATGAAAGCAGATTGGTGCTCCGAGATAATATTGCCAATGGTTGAAGCCTATTAGCTAGTACTTTGGAAATAATCTTATAAATAAATCTGCAAAGACTAATAGGGCGAAGATGGTTCATACCTTCGGGATTAGGCCTCTTGGGGATTAGAGTAACATTGGTCTGGTTCATCTCCTTTAGTAAGCAGCCTTCTTGAAAGAAATTTTGGACAGCTTCAAACACTTCCTCTCCCACAATATCCCAATAAGATTGGTAAAAAAGGCCTGGAAATCCATCAGAACCTGGTGCTTTAAGAGGCCCTAACTGGAAGGCTGCAAGCTGGACTTCCTCTCTGGTTACTGCTCTAGTGAGTTTGGCATTCCAGTCCTCTGTTATGACATGATCAACAAGGCTGACCATATTCTCCAAATTCCTGCTTGGAGGTCCTCTGTACAAATCTTGAAAGTGGATTTTAATGATCTCGGCAATCTCCTTATGCTCAGACTTCCAAACCCCAGAGCTATCTTTCAACCTCATGATTTGGTTCCTTTGACGCCTTTGTATTGTGGACAGATGGAAAAAACGAGAATTCTTGACGCCCATTTGAAGCCATTTAATTCTGGATCTCTGATGCCAGTACATTGCATTCTTTTGCCAGAGGTCCTCCAACTTTTTTATTAAGGACTTTTCCAAAGCCAACGCATCAGGGTTAAAACCATTTTGGATCTGTTTTTGAACTTCCATCAACTAATCCTTTGTAGTGGCGACCATCAACTTCAAATTTCCAACTTTTCTGATGCTCCACGCCTTCAGTTTTTCCTTGCATCCGCGGAGCTTTTTGCAAACTGTGTACATCTTGGAACCCTCACCATTCTGACTCCAAGTTTCTGAAACTACCTCCTTGCATTCCTCTTCTGTCACCCAAAACGATTCAAACTTAAAGGGTTTTCCAACTTTATTGAGGGGCTCTTCAGTATTCAGGATAAGGGGACTGTGATCCGAACCAATAGCAGCTTCAACAAAGACCATTGCTCTATCGTGTAGCTCCCTCCACTGTGCATTGGCAAAGGCCATATCTATACGCTCCATAATAAAGTTGTCCCCATACCGGTTGTTCTTCCACGTGAATTGTGGCCCTTTGAATTCCAAGTCTATCAGCCCACAGTCACTAATAAGGCTATGAAAGGATACTATTGAGCTTTGGCTTGGTAAGTTACCCCCCATTTTATCTTCCACTCACATTACTTGGTTGAAATCTCCCATACACAACCAAGGTAGTCTTTCCGATCTGGCAATGTTTCTAATACTTTCCCAAACTAGATTTCTTCCTGACCTCAGAGGGCAGCCATAAATGAAAGTTGCTGCCCAACAAGAAGGAACTGATTTATCTGAGACTATAACATGCATAAAGTTTCTGGTAGTATACTCCACATCAACTTCTACATCATTATTCCACCAGAGAGCTAGACCCCCAGAGAGCCACTCTGGATCAACATAACTACTATCATCAAACCTGAGATTGCGACGGATGGCCTCCAACTTTGCCTTATTGTTTTTTGTCTCCATCAGAAAGACGATGGATGGGCGATTTTTCCTTACTAGATCACCTAAAGCCTGGCTTGTCAAGGTATGCCCAAGGCCTTGACAGTTCCAGGTTAGGATCAGCATTAAGAGTGTGGCTGTTTCGGGCCAGCCACGAGCCCCTTTCCGTTTAAATGTAGAATATCCTCAACATTTTCCATAGGCTCCACAGATGACAGTGGTTCAGCAACACCATAGCTATCCTGAGATTGCTGGATTGGTATCTCCACCAATCCCTCAATATGCAAAGATTCATCAGTAAGGGTACCATTCCCCTTTTTTGCAGATTTGAGACCACGAGGAGATTTGGAAGGTTTCCGGTTTGAGCGGGTGGTTGGTTTAGGGGTAGATTCAGGGAGGGTGGGGGGATTTGGTGAGCAAATACGAAGAATTTTTGAGCTATTTGGTTCTTGTAAATCATCAAAGGATTTCCTTTTGAGGTTTAGGGATTTGAAAACAGTGGCTAGGGTAATGTCAAGGTTTTTGGGGGATGTTGGTTTGTTTGATTTGAGATTGGTGTTTAGTGAGTTTGGAGTAGGGATTATGAGAGCAGGTAAAGGTTGAGATAGGTTGAAAGGGGTGGGGATATGTTCAGTAGTGGGGTGAGGGTTTTTTGGGCTATCCGGTGGTTCGGTTACGAAGTAGGCTGGGCTTGAAGTTGGGCTATTTGAGGTAAGGTTAATTTTTAGGCCAGGCTGTATCAGGGTAGCAGAGGGAGTGGGCTGAACAAGAGAGTCCGACCCGTTACCCAATAAAGAAGCGACAAAGCCAGTTGAGACAAATTCAGAAATTCCTTTGGCACCACTAAAAGGTATATTGGGGAATTTAGTACCTGGCTTCTTTGGAATGTTGACACCTGTCCCAAGAAGGACATCATCGCTGGTCAGCTCTCCTTGTCGCCTATTGGGATTCTGCACGCGCTCTACCATGGTACCATCCACGCACTCACCACTATCATCATTCAGCTGTATCTCCGACCGCCGTGAGGGGGAAACTCCAGCCCTATCCTCGGTTACCTCCTCCGCGTAGACGATTTCTTCGACCGGAATAGCTATTTTTCGAGCTCTTCCAGTTCTCAGCTCCGGTCCGTACCCAGACTGGCCCTCGGCACCTCTTGGAGTAAAACGACAGCTTCTATTATCATGTCCAATCCGGCCACACGCATAGCAGAAATCTGGAAGCCTTTCGTAGAGATATGAAATCCACAGATCTTTCCCCGTTTTTCCCCGAAACCAGAAACCCTTGGGTAAGGGTTGAGAGATATTGATTTCAACCTTCACACGAAGGAAGCTGCGGGATAAGAGCATGGTATTCGGGGCAGCTTCAATGGCTATCAACTTACCGAATCTCTTACCAATGATCTCAGCGTTGGCCCTACACATTTTTTCCACTGGTAACCCATGAATCTGCACCCAGAAGGGGCAGAGCTGGAACTGGATCTCAGAAACCACCACGTCTTTCTCCAGTGGTCGGAGCACCAGGAGACTATTCATTACGGACCACGGCCCGTCTTGCACAACCAAGCGTTTATCCTCAGGATCCTTAAACTGGAAAAGGAAAACGTTGTTGTTCCAGTCGCTCACTTGAAAAGGGGCTCTGGTTTTCCAAGCCGCCATGAGAATGTTGGAGACGACGGAGGCATTTAGGGTTTTTGCCTGTATTACTTTACCAACCAAACACAGATTATTTGGAATCCCTGAATCACCGGACCCCTCTTCGAGATCCAAAATATCGAACTCTGCCATAGAACAAGAAAACAGAGTGGGAGAAAGGTAAGAACAGAGGTAGATGAAAGGAGAGGAAGTGAGGGAGATAAGGTAGGATGAGGAGGAGGCGGGGGGAAGAAGAGGGTAAGGAGAGGGGGAGAGATGTGGGTGGAAGGGAGGGAGAGGGGAGGCATAAGGTGGGTATGGAGGTGTACTATGGAAAGGAAAGGATACGAGCCACTTTTGGGGCAGGAACTCTCATTCTAGAGAGAGAGGCTCTCATTCTAGAGAGAGAGAATTTTGAGAGCTGTTAATCACACCCCCCCCCCCCCGTGTCAGGGGGGTCTGACACCGGGCCCAGTCATTTCCCGTTTTACCCCCATCCACCTTCTCTCTCCCCGCTTTCCCTCTCTGACACCGGGAGTATTTTATTTTATTTATAAAATTTTAAATACTAATAACTTTTTGTTCACATATTTTTTTAAAATAAATTTTATATTTTTAAAATCTACTCAACGAAACCTATCAAACGAGTCTAATATTGATGATGAAATAATGTAAAACGGAAAAACTAATTTTTGTGATAGTTTAAACTATCTAAAGAGGTTGAAAAATTAAGTGTTCCAAATTTCAATCCGTTTGAACAGGTGGAAATATTTTAGTTTTCTGATTATTTTATCCTGAATGGTCATAATTAAATTTTGACTATAGGGCTCTCGTTGATTAATCCTAAAAAAGTCGTAGAATCAAATATCTCTTAGGGTTCATCAACGAGAGTCCTAGAGTCAAAATTTAATCATGACCATTTAGGATAAAATGATCAAGAAACTAAAATCTTTCCACCAGTTCAAGCGGATTGAAATTTGGAACACTTAATTTTTTAACTATATTTTTTAACATATAAACTGTCTAAAAAGGTTTAAAAAATTAGTGTTTCAAATTTCAATCCGTTTGAACCGGTGGAAAGATTTTAATTTTCTGATCATTTTATCCTAAATGGTCATAATTAAATTTTGACTCTAAAACTCTCGTTGAATAACCTTAAGAGATACAGTATTTAATTCTACGACTTTTTTAGGGTTAATCAACGACAGCCCTTGAGTTTAAATTTAATTATGACCATTTAGGATAAAATGATCACACAACTAAAATCTTTCCACCGGTTTAAAAGGATTGAAATTTGGAACATATTTTTCAACCTCTTTAGACAGTTTCAACTACGTAAAAAATATTTTTTTTTCATTTTACATTATTTCACCATCAATATTAGGCTCGTTTGATAGGTTTCGTTGAGTAGATTTCAAAAATATAAAATTTATTTCATAAAAATATGTGAAAAAAAAGTTATTAGCATTTATAAATTTATAACAAAAAAATCAAATGAGAGAGAGAGAGAGAGTGCTGGGAGGGAGGGAGAGAGAGAGAGAGAGGGGGGTAAAAAGGGAAAGGAGGGCCGTGTCAGGGGGGGTCTGACCCCGGGGGGGCGATTAGTAATGGCCGAGAATTTTTGATTTCTTTGTTCACTCACCTCTTTCTCCATTTAAGCGACTAATCCGTGTCCGGTGTGAAGCCCAAAGTGGGATGCTACTGCTTTTTCGATGAATTGGTTAATTGCTTTTAACAAAAACTGGTCACTGGTTATTGATAATTGCTGCTGCTTCTTTTTCCTAAGAAAATTGGTAGTAATTGCTTATTCTTTTGTCTTTTGTGCTTAGGTAATTGATTTCCACACCCATTTTATATAATCACACTCTTTTTTGTCCGTGTTATGAATTTATAAAATTAACCTTTCATTTGTATACACTTTTACACTTGAAGGACAATAGTGTAAATTCACATCACAAGAGAGAAAAAAAAAAGAGTGATTATAAAATTTAAAAAAAAAGGAAGGGTAAAAATCACTATCCATTTTTACTTTGCTGTTTTGATTTTTTTTAATAACCGGATGTCCGGATCAATTTGCACAATTGCACGCACCTTGACTTATTCCAGAGCTACCCCTTAAGGTAACGACCAAACATAACCTCCAATGACCCCAATGCTTGGAATGTTAAGGCTCCTTGAGAATGGAGCCTCTGATCTCATGGAGGAGGACTATTGATGTTTTTGCTCGCTCTTTGTCTGACCAGTGACCACCTATTTTCTCTTGTAATGGGCCGGAATGGACGAGTTCCTCTAATTCTATGAATTTTTCTAAAATATTCTTTTATTGAATATCAATCAAAAGAAGTTGATTCCACCAATTAATAACACAAGGTTTTAGACATTTATTAAATGAGAGAGAAATCCACAAACAGGCCACAAAAAGAGTTTCATTTTAGAGTTGTTTCGTATACGTCGTTTGCTTGGACTCGAGTGAACGTTCTGAAGAAAGTTCAATTAAGTGAAAAAAGAGGATTATTTGCTTTTTTTCTCTCCTACTGAGAAAACCTTCATTCTTTAGTTCATTTTTATCAAAAAAAACTTCAATCGGTAAAGGCAAGAAATAGGCCAATTTAGCAGTTTTTCGGTAAGATACTCATCAGTACAAGTCAAGGGAATGAGAAATTTTTGGGTACCTAGCGGGTACCATGCTCGAGCAATCCATCCGGGCCGTCCAAAAGTGTGTTGGACGGTCCAGATTAAAACCCTCTCTCTTCTCACCTCACCACCCTCTCTCCTTTTTCTCTCCTCAAATTCGAGCTGTCCAAAACCAAAATGGACGGTCCGGATGTGCCGAGTGGACAACACATGGTACCCATCCGGCACCCAAAAATTTCCTCCAAGGGAATGGCCAATTGGCCTCTGGTTTTCCATATATAAAGAACACGTTCAATATTCAAAAAGAAAAAAAAAACGGGGTTATTCTAATTCTTGAGAGAGAGATGTGGCACATGTTATTGGATTTTCTTGAAAAACTTATGCAAGCAGTGATTGTCTGTGTCTTGCTGAAGGACAGATTGGTCGCGCCCGGAGAAGACCGGCGGGAGCCATACTTAGAGAATCTAAATTTTGCAAGGGAGTTCTTCGGAGAAGACCGGTCGGAGTCATACTTAGAGAATCTAAATTTTGCAAGAGAGTTCTTAGTGGAGGCAGTAGGGGCTTTCAACGGCCGTCAGTCCTGGTTCGCGAGAGCTACACTCTGGGTCCTCAAGAAGACTGTCATTCTTGTTAGGTTTTTATGTCTGTTGGTTCGCGAGAGCTACACTCTGGGTCCTCAACAAGACTGTCATTCTTGTTAGGTTTTTATGTCTGTTGGAAGGGGAGGGTATCTAGTATATATTTGGACAAGATTTTTTGAAGAGGAAGAGTATTTGTATTTCACTTAGAACTTGAATTTTTGACATAGTACATAATAAGTAGAACCCACCCATATTTATAGTGTTATATGGAAGGTTTTAGATATCTTTTCCAAGATAGTTTATACGTACATTCTAGATTTTACACATGTGACTTATACTTACAACAAATATCTAGATACTTTCCAAGGATGTTCTAGAACTCTTCTAGAACAAAATCTTCTAGAAACAACTCCTCCAATAATATCTTCTATTTGGGCTTGTCTTGGATTTTATTTTTCTTAATTGGGCCAAAATACAAAATCAAGTTTATGCTCCAACATGGTCAAAGTCGTTATCAACTTGTGGAGGTTGTTGGGTCTTTAGAGGAAATCTCTTCCTCCAAAAATCTTGTTTTTTTTGGTGTTTCCTTTTTCTGGACTGGTTTCTAGACATTTAATGGGATCAGGGGAGGTCTAGTGGCGGCGACCGCCACGACAAGAATTTTAGAAAATGCAATTATTATATGTAAAAAAAAATTATGCCCAATTTATATAGTCTCGCAATTACTAGATTTTTTTAGTATACATTTCGCCACTGCTAGAGTAAAATCCTGGTTCCATCCTTGGACATTTTGGATGACTTTCTTCGTGATTCTACGCGCAGGTTGATAGTGGAGAAATCAGGGGGTTCGAATCATGAGCAAGCAACGCGGCGTGGATTGTCTGAACAATAAAGAGAAAGTACTGATTCTTTGGTCTCCCTCTTGATAGCGATGTAAAGAATATAATCTGGAGTACTTGTCACGTGTTGCTAACTTGGGGTGGTCTACATCTATTTACTAATCTTGATGACTTCCATGGTGGCCATAGCTCCTCAGTTTCGCATATTGAGTTTTCAGAATTGTTAAGCTGTAATGGTGAGAAGAGGAATCCTAATAACTCGATCATTTTGGAAGAAAATTGGACTGAAGGAGCTTATCCCAGAGATATTGGACAACTCATCTTGAATCTTGATCATTCGAATGCAGAAACTGTTTCTTGCTTATGCCGTTATTGTGGGGAGTCTTGTTTCTCTGCCTACTCAAATGTAAGCAATATGTCTTTCTCCTCACCTTTCTTTCTTTGTTTCTGCATCTTTACTTGCATTCTTGTGTAGAAAATTACTACAGTATTATGTAGAAAATCAGTTATATGTCTGTCTATTTTGGAGCTTGTCGTCAATAGAACATCGACTCGTCTTCCCCTGGTAACTTTAGCATTGTTTTGGATAAATCTTAGGTATTAAGGAAAACTATACTTTTGTTGCCCTTTGCTAAGCTTATGCTTGCCTATTTTAGAATCTAGTGATCTTGTAATCTTTGTGTTCTATGGTTCATTTGCAATTTTTTTTCAACGGCTTGTTGTAAAATTTAATTTTAGTTTTTGAATTAGTCGTATAGACGAGGACATATATCGTTTTCCTTGCTATCCTGGATCTCCATTTATTGGAAATAAAAAATTGTCAAATCCAGATAGAGCTCTATGATTCAGTGAGGAAAACGATGGAACGAAAACAAGGAGGAAGTGAGAATTGAAAGAATCCAAATTATGGAATGGACCTCCAAGGAGAACAATTCGCGCTCATTTTTACTCTTGAGTTTGAAGACCAGTAGACCACAATGGTTATGGAGTCTGTATATTCGTGGATTTAGAGGAGAGTTTGGGCTAATCTTGATGACTTCCATAACCTTGGCTCATCTTTTTGGCACCTGCAACATCTCCCGTGAAGTTTGGGCTAACAGTTCTTTCCCAGCTCCGTTCATGACTCTTAGAAATGATCTTAATTTCCACAATTGGTTGATGGACTCGATTATTTGCTTGCCATTTTTCCTAGCTGCAAAATGGGCTTTAACTTACAACTACAATTCAGTTCATATTTTTTCTGATTGTTTAAATGTTATATATATTGCAGTTAGCAGGGACGACTGACTGTCACTACGCTGACAGATTTTGTTGCGCAACCTGGAGAACGAGATTGCCAAACTCTCTTTTTGCAGGATCTCCAAGGTTGACCGCAAGGACAACAATCAAGCCCACTCTTTGGCAAAGCGGGCATTGCAGTGCTTTACGCACCCCACAGCTGCAAGAGATCAACAGTTTTTGCATAGAGCCACTGCTTTTCCATTTCAATTGTAGCTCTATTTTTGGGTTGTATTCTCCCGTTATCTGTTTTAGCTTTTTTGGGTTGTATTAATTTGCTTCTGAATAGTTTGCCTTGTCTATATATATTTCTTGCTGTTCTTCCAAAAAAAAAAAAATGGTACTAAAATGTTTCATTGTTGAATAAGAACACTAGAGACGTACTTCTTTTGTCAACTATATATAAATAGGAGATATTCTCGATAATTTTAAGGATTCCCAATACATGAAATCATATCCTACCATGCTTCAAATCTTCAAAATGAAAAATCTTACCTCTCCAACCGTAATTCATTTTGGAGTCCAAAATAAATACTCCATTTTGGTTCTTCCCATATGGGGGCTCGTTTAAATTATGAAGGGGTGAAAAGCTTAATTTGGTAGATGGTTGGAGAGAAATGTGTGGAGAGGATCCGGATCCATTATGAAGAGCGTTCTCCATGTAATTTTACACAAAAGAGTAAATAAAAAATTCCTGATGATATGATCCAATAGATATGACATTAATGTCATTACAAAGGTACAATAGGACCTATAAGATAACAAAAATATTGAATAATGCTTGAAAATTGGTGATTCGAATTTTGTGGAAAAAAAGTTTGGATACAACAATTATTTGTAATGCCCTCTCACATGGGGTGAGTCTCATGTATGTGTGGGTCCCACCACATGTGAGATGAGTGTTACAAATAACCGTTGTATTGAAAATTTACTCGAGGTACGAGTTATCGGAGAGATGACTCAGTGCTTCAAGAGCATGCTCCTCTCTTCACGAATATGTGTGAGCTCCAAGCACAAGGAGATGGGGCCTCCACACCACACTCATATGAGAGAAGAGCGTGGCTCCTGAGGCATGGAATAATTTTTCGCAAGGTATAACTATCATAATGTTTTTTCCCATTAAAAAAAAAAAGTATTATGAGGAAAGAGAAGGGGATAAGAGGAATCTTTCAGACCTCGATATAGAATGGATGTGAATTGGTCATCTTTAAATTTAAAGGTTAGAGTTCTCTTTGCGGTAAACTTGGCGGTTATGTGTGCATTCCAATTTTATCTCGATGATACAAAGTCGCTCAACTTAAATAATTTAACTCCAAAGGTTAGCCTAGTGATCTTGACTTCAGATTTATCGGCTCGTTTGGGTAGATAAGAAAGAATGAGAGGAGAGAGGTATATGCCTATATGGTATAAAGGAGGATTAGGTGGGAAGAGAGATAAGCTTGTACTTGATTTGAGCGATACTCCGCAGTGATATGGGTGAATAGAGTGGATAATGTAATGAATTACTCGGTTGTCCTCATTAAATCATTATATTGTGAATACTAACAAAGTTTGAGGATTACCCAATCTTTTCCCCCACCCAAATTAGCTACTCCTAGAATGAAGGGCGGTGTTAGCTAAGACCCCTCAAAGGTATATAAGCTCTCTCGCTCCCTTTCTTCTCTCATTACCAAACATGGAATTTCATCTCCCCATAACAACGGCCCCCATGAGATCATGAGTTTGCTTTCTCCTAATTAGGTCTCACCAACAACTCTAGGAGCCACCACAATCCCTATGCATAAGTGTGCCAAAAAAGATGAGAGAGAGGCTCCAGGGATTAATCTGAAATGTGCACATACTCATCTAGGACACTTTGCATTACCGACAAAAAATAAAAAACTTTATATGATTCGCTAAAAGCCTAAGAAAGTTGTTCACAAGAGATTAAATTATTTCCGCGGATGGTGGAAATTCCATAATTTCCACCACCAGTCATTATGGGCTCCAACTGTTCATATCCTCACAACGAGAGTGGGCCGAGACCGAAATGGGCCAAGATAATTAAGCCACCCATCGGATCACAGCGGTCCCAAACCAACATATTAGGCGGCAAAAAATTCGAAGAAACCAAAAACCGAGCAAAACCCATTTGGCGCCAGCCGAAGTTCTTCCAAATTTCCAGATTCCCGGGGGAAATTCAATTCTCACACACACAACCCCTTTCTTAAACTCCACAACCACTTGGGGAAACACACGGTTTGCGACAAAATGGCGATTGCTTCAAGCTTTGCGTCCAAACGGAGCTCTTCACCTGATCAGAAGGGCAAGGTTGGAAAGGGTGTCAAGACCAAGGAAGAGAAATCTCGGAAGCGATCGGAGGATGGGTGTGATTTGCCCGCGAAACGCTCAAAGGGTCCGGGTGTTCGTGTCATCCACGGTCGAATCTACGATTCTGAGCATGGGAAGACTTGCCACCAGGTATTTGATGAAACCCTCGCGTGAAAACTACTAACTCGTTATTTTCTCTTCGTTTGATGCAAAAATGGGCGACCATAGGTTATTGTATTTTTTATTTTATTTTATAATTTGGGTGTTCAGGCTAGGTTAGATTATAGTATGTTTTTACATTCAGGAACAGAAAGTCTATGCACACAACTTCAAAACATAACTTGAGACACAACGCACATGGACTCATGTGCATCGAATGGTTTCGAACGCAGCTGTGTTTTAAAACAGTGTGCGCATCTCTATTCATTCAAGAATACACACATATAACGTGTGTTCATGTCTATGCAGGCACTGTAGTGGTTTCATTTTGAGATTTTGCCCCGTTCAAGGGCTCATTGGTTCAACCTATTTTGTTGTTTCTTAAGCTAAATAAGAAAAATGCAGAATAAGCTAAGCTTTTTTGGTTACCTTTGATTATTTGTGTACCACTTTTCAGCCCCTTTGGATTGAAAGATTTGGTAGGAAAAGAAAATAAAGGACTAGGATTTCTCACCAAATCACTTGTTTGGAGTGAATGATTTCGTGAGAAATGGGTTGCAAATTGCAATGTACAAAAATGATATATGTTGATTGGTTGTTTCCCTTTTCTTACCATCCAAACGGGCTGTTACTTTGTTTGGTGGTCATATGAGATAACAAAATGTGCAAGAGTGTAAGCCAGATAAATTATGTAGTAGTATGTGTTTAAATTAAGAAAATAAACACATAAGATGGCGAAGTTAACAAGTCCTAAGCCTTGTTGTTTTAAGATCTGAATTTGGGTTTCCCTTTCCCCTTTCTTTTTTCTTTGAAACCTTGCAGAAATACAAAATGAAGAGGGGAAAACCCTGAAAAACCCCATTAATGGTCTGTTCGGTTATTCAGGCAAACAAGAAAAAAAGAAGAAGAGAACCCAGATTGGGGCTACCATGAAAGGTTTTGAGAACCGGAAAGAATTTGCATTCACTATGTTTCAAGCAGTACCAATGATATCCATTATATAGGCAAGTGATACACAACCTAAATGAGCTTATGTCAACTTGTTTCCCTAATGCCAAAGCTTAAGATCCAATGACATACCACATTCACAAAGTACGTAAATGCTCTTATATGACTTGAATATTTAAGGTGGTCATCTAACACAACCATGTTCACAAAGTTCAAGGATTCATCTTCTCGATCTGCTTTGAGCATTAGTTAATAAGGCACTGTGAATCTTAAACAACTGCTGCAAAAGAAGAGTTAACTTGTGCTCCATTACGTGAACAAATACTTTCAAAGGACCATTTGAGGGAAGGATTTACCTTTTCCTATTAAGCAATTCAAAATGTTAAATCAGAAGCCCTAGGACTTTTGTTCAACACTTACATAAATATTGTCTATCACTTTGACAATCAAGATCAAGTTATTTTGAGACAACACTTGTCTTTTGATACAATACACACACACATTAGAACTCGGGATGATAAAACACGACAATGGAAGGAAGTTTATTTGGAAACAAATGTGATGTTTTTCTCTTGAGAAGAGGTGGTTTCGTATAAACAAAGACATAGTTTTATAGAGCTTAATTTGTTGCAGGTTATGGTTTTCCTCATTGTGGCATTTGAAACTTGAAAGAATTGATCCCTACTTTTTTGTTTGCAACAATATGCAGTATGAATCAAGAATTACGTAAGATTAGTCTCAATTGTATTTTGCACGTATGATCTCATCTCCTTTTCTAATTGAATGAGCTAAATCACTTTTGCAGTGCCGTCAAAAAACGAGGGATTTTGTGGCTTCCTGCAAGAATCAGGAAAAAAATGACAAGCAATGTACTATAAACTTTTGTCACAAGTGCCTCTTAAACAGGTTGGATACGTTTATGTTACTCCTCGCTGTATTGTCATTTCTTTTACGTATATAATTGACGGGAGGAGGGGTGATTGCATGGTATTTCATGAAACGGGTTTGTTTGGTTGCGAATCAGATATGGAGAGAAGGCAGAAGAAGTGGCAGTTTTGGAGGACTGGAGCTGTCCAAAGTGCAGAGGCATCTGCAATTGCAGTTTCTGCATGTAAGTGTTTGATAACTTACTATTTTGCTTTATTTTCTTCCGGATAATTAACATTTCATTGCAGAAAATAATTTGACACTTAAATACCACCACAGGCATAGCCCCTGAACTACATCAATCTGACAGAACCAAAGAAAATAATGGGCTGTTTCAAATTCATTCTTTCATGCTCATAAATGTTTTGTTTCAATCTTCTTATTTTTTGCAGTTTATTTCAAGTGTTTTAGAAACAACTGCATTTTTCAGGAAGAAACGAGGGCACCAACCCACTGGGATTCTTGTGCACACAGCCAAGGCAACTGGTTTTTCCTCTGTTTCACAGCTTCTCCATAGTCAAGGTTCTGAAAATCTTGATGTTGTCAAGAATGTAAAAGCTGTGAGTATTCTGCCCAAAATGCTGCTAATTCAAACAATCTGTGTCATATCCTTTACATACCAAATGCTGCTGCTTCAAACATTGTAAAAGATACAAATTGTTGTATTATGTACTAGGCAATGTGCATCTTTTCATTGAAATTAAGCACGTGCAAAGCACATGCTTGAAAACTAGTTTGTCATAGTCTATGTTACATGAATCCTCCCAAATGTACGAAATACCGCGTTGGATACTCAACAATCAGATAAGGGTGTGGAGGAAACAGACACTTAGATACATACCCGCACCTGACACATAGGTTACAGTCAATACACATTTAATGTTGGCATCCGCATGTGTGTTGTTTGGTGTAATTGGCTGACCTTCTCCAGATGCGCATTGATTTGGAAAATCTACTTGGGATTTTTATTCATTATTGTATAGATTTAGCTCTATATATAGGATTATGTGAAATACACAACCTTTCCTCCTCTTGCTCTCTGTATCTATGTTGCATCTCGAATGGTACCAGTACGAGGAATGGAAACGTGATACTCCGCATGCCTAAATTGTGGTAAGTTCTACTAGGGATAGCTTTTATGGATACCAAAATTGGAACTTATTTTTTCAAGCAACAACCGTGTTGTAAAATGAAGTACTGTTCCTCAAATTATTTATACGAAATACAATATTAGGAGCATAAACATTTTCTTTACAAAAATTTCATTCTTTCAAGATTTTTAACTTCACTAGTTTTGGGCATGTGCTTGTCTTCAGTGGAAGCATTCAAATCTTGCACCTAATAAATGCAAGCCGACTCACATAAGTTACGCCACGGTTAAAAATTTGGAAAGGGTAATTGTAGTCTGTAGGGTCCCATTCTTTTGCACCACGGGAGGAAAACAAAGAGGTTGCCTTGTTGTGGGCCATGTGTGAGCTGAAATTATAACCAAACAGGAAATCTTGTAGAAAGGAAGATAGGAGGCACTGTGTATGTGATTTTGGCAAGAGGATAGGAGGGAAGCAACGACGTGCTGCTTCTCCCCGTTTTTATAAAAGGTAAGGATAAGTTGATTTTTAGGAAAACCTTTGGGAATCGCTTCAATCACTAAATTTACCGATTTGGAATGTAAGTGGACAATAATTTGCTAGGGCTTTAGCGTCCTTTGTAACATATCTTTGCATCAATTTCTTTTCGATTTATCATTTCATTTTCAGTTTATCAGTGTTATTGTTGCCTTGTCGGCTAAGTGTATGCCTATGTTTATAATGATTTTCCTTCACAGGAGCCTATTAAACGAGGAAAGGAAAATTCTTTTACTGGAAATAGTAATTTGAATTCACATTCTATAGCTTTGCCATCAATCCCAAACGGGCAAAAACCCAAGGCAATGAAACAGACAGGGTTAAAGGAAAAGGAAAATGGCAATCGTGGCAATGGCATTTTGTGGAATGAGACAAGTCATGTTAAGCCGCAGATCTCTAATGAGAGGTTGAAGAAGACACATCATCGAAAACAGATTGATGGAGTTTTAGCTAAGGGAGGGTTAAAGGATACAAAAGAAGATAACCAGCATGATGAGATTTTGCTGAAGGAGACTAATACCAGAAACCCTCCAGTTTCAAAACAAGGATCTCCGAGGATGCAGGATAGCATGGGGCATAATGTGATTTCTATGAAAGAGGTGAAAACTAATAGAGATGTTATCGTTCCAGAAGATGAAAAGAATCTGGAGGTTAGCGTTTCTGACGAAGTTTCATCCAATCTGATTGCACGCAAAAAGAGTAAAGATCATAAGGATAGCAGACCCTATAAAGTTGAAGCAGATGCCTTGAAGCTCCAAAACAATGATATTGATGTTGACATCCCATTGCCTCAAGGTGCAGAGGTAACTACCGTCGTTGGGGTTGACCTACCAGCAAAAGATGTTGGCTATGCCTTGCAATTCTTGGAATTCTGCACAGCTTTTAATGAGGTAGTAAGTAAACTAAATTTATTTCTATAATGCTAGAAGAAATGTACCTTAGCATGCATGATGTTTTTGGTTCATAGTTAAGTTTAGAGGAAAGTCCACTTCACCCCCCGTGGTTATCGCCATGTGCAGATACCTCCCTCATGGTTTAAAACTAACCACATAACCTACCTGTGGTTTTGAAAATGTGCGGATAGATCCCCTGCCGTCATGTTTTCCATCCATATTAACGGAGGTGTATCTCACACGCTTCTAGAATGTAATCTGAGTTGTTCATAATGTATTAAATAAAGAATCGAGTATCTAATAAAGAATCGAGTATCTCTGTAAAAAATCATCTCAATCAGGCATCAATAACCCAGTGATCTAATTTTTAGTAAATTCAAATTTGAAATTTTAATTTCATAACAAAATCGATTCGACCATGAGCTTTTCATTTTTTGATTGACTTGAATTTTGGCATAGACGTAGTACTCGTCAAAATTTACCATATCAACAGTTTGGATTCAATTTTTGGTGTAGGAGATGGTGTGGTTAGATTTAAAAAGAAGAAGAATCAAGGGACATGATGAGGGTATATCGGTCTTTTAATGTTGTGTCCGTTAATATGGATGGAAAATATGACGGCAGGGGGTCTATCTGCACATTTTCAAAACAGATAGGTTATGTGGTCAGTTTTGAACCATGAGGGGGTATCCGCACATGGCGATAACCACAGGGGGTGAAAGTGGACTTTCCTCTTAAGTTTATAGACAGTGTTGGGTTTGGCCTGGAGATCCTTCCACTAACATGTTGGAGATCCTAAGTTTATAGACGCATCATGATGAACTGTTCTCAAGGATGAGGTACATAGTACCGATGAAGATAAACAATCACTCTGGATGGAGGGATTGGTAAAAAAAATCATTGAGAAACCTATAACTTGTTGGGATAAATAAAGGAGCTGAGAAATGGTGGGAAATGAAGGAAATCAGTGTATATATAAGCTGTCTGTTTTTCTTCTCGCAACTCGCTAGATTTTACCAAAATTGGTGAGATTTCTTGAGAAACCATTATGATTTATTTTCTCATCCAATCACTCCATCCAAACGGATTGTAGGAATACTGTCAACTATGCTTCGTATTTTCCTCTATTTATTGAAGCTATATTGATTAGGTTCTAATGAAAAATTGTTATAAGCATTCACAATTTGCTTCTAGTTGGATGTGCAGTTCATTTGTTGGGTTTTACACACTCTCATTGATGTTATTTTGATGTCTGGTGAGAAGCCCAATATTTTTGTAGCATATCAGATACTTTTTTCACTTTCCCATTCTCCTTTGGTAGATTCTTGATTTGAAGCAAGGGGAGCCTTCAAAACTACTTAGAGAATTAATGCATGGGCGACGTGGCCGCCCAGGGAAATATTCTCCAGCTGTCCAGTTTCATATCCAGTTGCTGTCAATGATACTAGAGGACTTGGGGGAAGAGTATGAGCCTCACTTCTAGACTTTATGTTCTTAATCAAACTTGTTACCATCTAATTGCTGTCATGTTTTATGTTAGCTCTGAAGCAATTACTCAGAAAAATGGCAAAAATTCGTGGCTGCATGCTCTACAGAAGTGTGCCTCCAGATCACAGAGTGTACTGAAAAAACTGAAGTTGGATTTGTTTGGTCAGGAAGCTGATGATTATGATAGTTTAGACTCCTCACAAAGGCTTAGACTCTTAGTGTTTTTGTGCGATGAAGTTCTTTGTACTGCGTAAGTGAGAATGGTTTGCACTTTCCCCCCTCTTAAAGTCGTCTTTTACTTTCTTATATCTTACAGAAAGCCATTGGCAATTTATTGAACTTTCTTGCAGACATGTAAGGAGTTGGATAGATGATCAGAACTCAAAAATTATTCAAAATGTGAAGGAAACAAAAGAAAAAAATCTTGCTGCAAAACAAAAGGTAGCAGAACTCGTGAACTACTGTTGCCTTCAGGGCTTTGATTATTTATTTATTTATTTATTTCCAAATTCTCTGTCATCAACTTTGATAGTTTGTACAGGAGAAACAATTGAAGCAGAAGATGCTGGATGAGGTGGCCAAAGCTATCATAGCAAAAAATGGTGCTCCTCTGTCAATTTCTGAGCATGAAGCTGTTGTTTTGCAAATTAAAACTGAAGTGGCTCAAGCTCGTGCAGAAATAATGGAATCACAAGACATGGTACTTAATGGTATGTTCTGTATATCTACAAATTTAGAACTTTGGGCTGCAAATATGTCGAGTTGAAAGGGTTCTTGGGCTATTAAAATTTGAACTTTGGGCTTCTTGATTTTGGGTAGAGGTTGAGCTCGATTGAGTTTAAGTTAACAAGTTACAAGCCTAAAGAGCTTGTTTGCTATTGGTTGATGCTTGCACTTTTTGTGGTTCTAATTGAGCTTGTTAAATGACTTTAAGGTATTTTGAGGTGAGAACTCACTCGTCCTAAGAAATTGGAATATTTCGACTAGGCTTTTGTGAAAGATCAACAAACCAACTCAGCGTTTTGGAATGGCTCACTATTTATATATTATACACTCGCCAGTAACTTTTACTCAAAGTGTATTTACGAAATGAAACATTTATACTAATACAACGGCTCATAAACTTGTGTCAATTTCGTACAAAATACATTAGATAGGAATTTGCATTTGCAAACAAAGTTGCTTCACTTCAGTCCACAGCTATTCAGCTGCAGCTTGGTTTGTCACCACTGCCATTTTGCGGTCTGTTTATTTTTGACACTGCATTAATCAGAGAAAGTGTGGTTCTGTAAGGATATGCTTCAAGTCCATATTCTCAAACCATATCATCGTTTTCTTCTTATGTAGGTTTGACAATTTAATCTGACTTTCTTTGTCATAAACTTCTGCAGGTATAAAAGGATCTGCTGCTGTTAGAACTGAACCTATTCTTTTGTACAGTAACGGGCGCACTTATTGGAAATTAAATGGATATTTTGACAACTCTAATGTCCTGCTTCAAGGTTAGGTTTTCATGATTGTTTTAAAATGTATCCAGGGCTTCATTTTTCTAATGAAATTCAAGTCAATTTTTTTCTTTAATTTACAGATGTGGGAACATCGGATGCTGTTGAGTCGAGTGAAAAATGGTTCACCTTTGATGTTGAACAGGAAAGAGAGATTGAAGAATACATTTCTTCTCGAAGGTGAATATCATAATTTGTTTCACTTGTACCCTGTAGTTGCATTTAGTAAACTTCATATGCAAGGGTATGAATTTCTTGCATCCTTTTATCTACAGGAGATCTAAGGGTAGTTTTATCAAGTATGGTAAACATAGGAACATTGAAATTCTTCCTTTATAGTTTCATTTGTGTGTTTCTCTGAAATTTGCACAGAATACAGTTTTTTTTTTAACAGCAGCACAATACAATTTGAAATTGAAAGAAAAGTCCGAGAGTAAAAAAGATTGGAGAGATTTTAGAAGCAGTAGAGGTCTTTTAATTAAACAAGTGAATTTTGTTTGTAATCCCCATGTCGACAAGCTCGTTTATGGAATTCTTTGACAAATTAAGAATTGAGTTTTCCTAAGAATGTAAGGTACCAGCCCTACAGCATTTCCTCCATATCTACTTTTACCCATGTTTTCTGTCCCAAGCTGGAATTATGGGGTCAAAACTTCCTTGTTCTTCTTGGTGCGGGCTTTGAACAATGAACATGAGTCTATGACAAGATAAAGATTTACCTCTATGATGTCTCAGTTTTCTAGCTATTTTAACAGGGAGTTTCTAAATAGAATCGTTCAGAATGTTATAAACTGAGATTCTGGGGAGGGGCAATTTTACTGTTAATATTCTCAAGTTCAACATAGTGGGACACTGGGACTAGATGTGCTCTGATTCATTTCGGCTTTATTGACAGAAATGATTACTTTGTTCAACATAGCGGGACTAGATGTGCTCTGATTCATTTCGGCTTTGTTGACGAAAATTATTACTTTGTTTATGTTAACGAATATTATAATTGGTTGATCCTCAACAGTGTAAGCAACTTTTACAGGAAAAGAAGGCCATGGTCTCGAAAGCTTACTGATGGACTGTCATCTAGTAATTAGCAAAAGCAGACCTGGTTTTGCTACTTGTCCATCCATTTAGTCAGTGCAATCAAGGTACCTCTAGATCATCTACTTGACTATCTTTGCCAATCATGTTAATATCATGTACGTCCTATTCCTGGGTGTGGAAGTGTTATTACCTACGCTATCCATCCTATGTTTAGATTTAGGATTTGACAAGGAAAACGAAACTGCTCGTGCCTCATCATTTTACCAGAACCAAAAAACCACCTTTGCAATGAATTTACCCTCATTTTCCCAGCCTAACTAATCGAAATTCAAGAGCAATGAACTTAAACTTTCCTAATTTCATTTTGATTTCCTTTATTTTATCCCCAAACTTTAGAACTAAATGATTATCACGTCTACGTTGAATGATTAAGAAGATAAGCTGTTTAAGATGACTTTCTATTGGATTCAGAAAGATAGCGTCTGTCGAATCACAGTTTGGGTTTTCTTACTAGAGATGTTTTTCCTAGCTAAAACTAACACCCTGTCTTCTGTTGCTATATAGCAGGTGGCCATGAAATGATCAGAAGGCTATTGGCTGCACCATTCTCTCTTTAGAAAGGCCCAGAAGCTTCCATGGGATTTTTGTTGATTGAATTGCCCAAAATTTTGGACTTTCAGATGCTGCTTTGTTACAATGTTGTATGATTTTGCTGTTAAAACATCCAGTTAGACTATTCTGTGGACTATGTTATAACCCGGGAAAGCTATCCTCCATTGGTATCTGTACTGTACTGCTTGTTTTTTGGACAAGGATTGCTAACTGATGTCTATAGCATTAGACTCACTTTGCCCCACAACCAGTGCCTCACTTCTTCTCATTGAAGACAAACGTTTGCCTAAGATTCGTATTTCCATTTGGATTTGTCATTCATGAGCCGAGCAAGTCGTTTTAATTCGAAACTTTAGTAAGCTTCAGAAACATGCTTGATTTGTCTGTCAATTTTAAACATCTCTAGCTTCACAAAAGAATCACAGCGGTATGGTCACTTTGGTTGGGGTGGGTTCTGGCGGGTTCATCTGGTTGATTTGCTCGGTGATTGGTGAATCATGCTACTTCGGTTGTGGTTTTTTTGTGGTGCATTAGTTTCGTTTTAGTTATAAGTTTTCAGCTGTTTTTGGCGTGATGGGGTGGGTAGAATTTACAGACACGAAGTGGGTACAAACACGAAGTAGGTTAGGATCGAGAGAGAACACAACAGAGGGATGTATAAACAAACACACTGACTTGATATTAAACTGACTTGATATTACAGAGGGGTGAGTCCTCCTTTTATAGACGTAAGGAGGTAGTGCTTGCATCATCTATTACATCATACACAGTAGTAGACGTAAGGAGGTAGTGCTTGCATCACCTATTACATCATACACAGTAGTACACATAATTGGTACATACTACAGTAACTAACATAATTGAACCTTACAGAGGGTTTTGACTGCTTTGACTATTACTAGTCTTATTCTTACGTACTAATATATGCCACATCATACCATTTCTATAGTACACCAATTATACACTACTATGAACAGTACATCACAGTAAATACTAATAATTTCACCCCCTCCTGGAAATGGAAGAGGGACCCACAAAAGAGACAGCTGGCTGGATTACTCGGAACCTTCTGAATCATATTGTCTTGAGCAGTCTCCAGAATAATCTTCAGTCCTGTCGGTCAGGTGATACTGATCCAAAAGAAATCGGATATTTTGGCGCCATTCTTCTGGATAAGTCTCATTGAATTTCCAATTTGCAGTTTCATAATGGAGGAGAGATGAAGGAACTTCTGCAGGTGTCAATCCATTAGGTGAACACAGTGTTTGAGTCATGACAAGATAATTTCCACTGTTGATCTGGATTCTCTGAGGCTCCGGATATGCTGAAAGAAATATGGTGTGATAATCCTTTCTTTAAGTGATAGAACCATCTGGATTAGGAAGACATCTGTTGTTACGACTTGTCCAAAAAATAAATTGAAGATTCCCGCCTGCAGTGTTAGGGACACTTCTGATCTTCTGTTGCCAAAATGGTATGTTTCCAAAGAGCAAGAGGAACTTCAAGAAGAAATCTTCTGGAGGTTGGATCTGATTGAACGCCGCATGAGCCAAATAGACCAACACTGCTGATCTATTGAAACAGACACTGATAGTATATACATCTACTAAATACCATAAGAGGAGGTAAGCTTCTTTTTTAAAATAAAAAACATTATGGTCATATACTTCAAACTGGGTGAGAAAAGGATAGACAGGATGGAAAGGTAGACCACTTAGGGGACCTTCATCAAGACCATATTTGAAAATACAGAGATGTTGAAGGTTTTGACACATTTGGACACATCTAGAGAGAAGGGTTAACTCTAAAAGATGACACTGAAGGTGGACAGGAAGATTGACTGGATGGACACAGGAAATCATTGGAAAACAACCAGGGCCAAAGAAATGTGGTTTTGATTTTGAAAACTGGTTGATTTCTTTTTTGAGTCTAGACAGAAAATCTGGGAGGACATTTGTTTTTCCCTTTATATGGATAGCATCAAAACTCCAATTGGAAAACCAATTTGCCCATCTGAGCAATTGTGCTTTTGGAAGGTGTTTCTGTTTGAACTTGAGCATGCTGGGAAAACTCATCATATCAGTCTCAATTAGAAAATGATGACCAATAAGATGGAATTCAAACTTCTCAATACTCCTGTTGATTGCCAGAATCTCTTTGTAGGTAGAGTGGTAATGAAGCTCGGCTGGAGAGAAAGCACCACTCTTATATCCACAAATTCTGCGCTTCTGTTCAGTGTTCTCTTCCAAGAGGACTGCTCCCCAATATAGATCAGAGGCATCTGTTTGAAGTACTCTTTTTCCATCGGAAGGTATGGTTAATGGAGGAAGGGTTTTGGCTATGGTTTTGAGGTCTTTGACGGCTTTGGTGCAATGGGTTGACCAAGGAGGAGGGATTTTCTTTAGTAGAGCTGAAAGAGGAGTACGGTATTGAGCAAGGTTGGGAATGAAATCAGCCATATAATTAACAATTCCAAGGAACTGTTGAACTTGTTTGACTGTGAGGTTTTCATCTGGAAAATGGTCAAGTTGGGAAGCTATATGGGGCTGGAGGTTATATTGACCTTTAGAGATATAGATCCCTAAAAAATCAATTTCGGGTTGAGCAAGGAGCATCTTTTTCTCTGAGAGCTTGATACCATGGGTTTGGATCAGGGAATGGAAGGCTTGTAGTAAGACAACATGAGACTCAATATCTGGAGAAAAGAGTAAGATGTCATCAATGTAGACGAGGGCTGCTGAGAGAATGGGAGCAAATATCCGAATCATGGCCTTTTGAAATAAAGATGGAGCTGTTTTTAATCCAAAAGGCATGACTGACCACTGGAAGTGGTGATCTGGAATGCAAAAACCAGTTTTGGGACGTTCATCTGGTTGGATGCCCAGCTGCCAAAAACCTGCTTTTAAATCAAATTTTGAGAAAATTTGAGCTTTGGGCAAGTTTGCAAAAAGAACACTTCGCCGAGGAAGAGGAAACTTGTTATCCTGAAGAAAATGATTGAGAGGCTGGTAATTGATAACCAAGCGAAGCTTTCCTCTTATCTGCTCTGTTCTTTTGTTCACATAAAATGCTTCACATGCCCACTGAGAGGTCGTGGGCTCAATCAGTCCTTCTGACTGGAGTTGTTGGAGCTCTTGGAGAGCAAGCTGGTAGTGTTCCGGGTTCATTCCATGATGGGTAGCTTTGGTGGGGTTAATGTCTTCATTTTTCTTAAAGGGAAGAGAAATGAAGAAATCTGGATTTTTCCAAAGTGGGTTGGAACATTTGGTAAGGAACTGGGAATGGGATTCAGCATAAGAAGTTTGGATTATGGCTTCTTTGATGGAGGAGAAATTTTCTAAGGAAAAGAGATTTGGTTGGGAGGTCCAGGGGAATAGGTAGTTTTTGTATTTCAAGCCTTTTTTGAGCCAAGAAATTTTGCTGAGATTTTGGAGAATATCAAAGCCTAACAATAGATCTTTCCCTGGGAGGTCAGAACCATAGACTTGGTGTTTTATGGTGTATCCAGGAAAAAGTTGAATGATAATAGGCTTACTGATAAGAGTAATGATAAAAGTTTCTCCATTGGCTGCTGTGAAGGATCTGAAACATGACTGCCATTAGGACCTGGGGAGGATTGCTGGGTTTAGGATGGAGGCTGCTGCACCAGTATCAAAGAAAGCGATAACTGGTATGGGTTTCTCATACTTCCCAAGCAAGATTTTGACCCTGGCTAAAGGTTGAGCCAGCATGATGTTTGGAAACCCAAAGGCTTGGATTTCATAGGGAAATGAATCAGAATCATCAGAAGAATCCTCTGATTCTGATGAAGAATCATTAAAGGTGAATGCCAGGACTGCTTCATCTGTTGCTTCATCATCAACTGAAAATAGGGATTCGACATCAGCATTTTCAAGATCATCGTCAATGAGAGCCAAAGAGTTCACCATCTTGTCTCTTGCTGCTTTATTTGGACAATGTTTTGCATAGTGCCCCTTCTTTCCACATATGTAACAGCGATCAGACTTTTGCTGCCCTCTGAACTTTTTCTTCTTAAAAAACTTCCATTTCTTCCGACGTGGAAACTTGCCGGACTTGGAAAACTTTGGGAACTTGCCAGGAGTTTTGGACTTCCATTTCTGAAAGTGTTTGGTTTTCCGATATGAAGGACGGCAAGTACACTTCTTGTCCTTGCATTTTATAGATAAGTCTGGCCGATCACAAGCTTTGCCAAGAAGTTTTCCCTGTTCTTCAAGAGTTCTGAGGAATTTCTGGTGATTGCACAGCTTCTCCAAGGCAATCAAAGAATGCTGATAAATACCGCCAAGAGATGTTGCATTTAACGTCAATCCTTTTGTTTGAAATAGCCTTGTTGTCTCATTTCCCAATGGGTCTGGAAGGGAATTGAGAAAAGCTTGCTTAAGATTGACATCATCCATGCAGTTGAGAAGATAAAACAGTTGAGACATACGGTCATAATGGATCTCCAGATCTTTCCTTTTGAATGAACAACACCGCATGCTGAGATATTCTTCTCGAACAAACTCCTTTGTGTTGTTATGATCGCCAAGAAACTCAGTATGCAGAACTGAGATGAATTGATCAAGAGTTGGCAGTTGTTTAAGCTGTAACTGTCGGTACTCACCAAGAGCTAAGTACCATTGACGTAGTCGGCCCAGAAATTTTGTTGTACACTTAGTAATGACAAGACTAAGTGTAGTGTTTGGAGAGAGCATAGCAGCAGTGCACCAAGCATGAATCTCATAAAGTTTATCCAACCATTTTGATGGGGGAATATTATCAAAGGAGAAACCTTGGGTATGGACATTGGAGTGTGAAAAGGAATCAAAGGTTGGATTTTCTGGAGGTGTTTCAAAATCAGGACCTTCTTCAATGATAGAATCTTCAACATTTTCTTCTGGGTTTTCTGGGTTCATCATGAAAACATGAGGTATTGGCATAGAGTCAGTGGATTCAACATCTGAATCAGGCTCAATGGTTGGTTCTGGAGATGGGGTTTCTGGTATAGCGGCTAAGGTATGGAGGAGAGTAGAAATGGGATTTTTAGAGGTTGGCTGAACCATTAGCTGGGGTGATTTTAGATTTGGGTCAGATGGTTTAGAAGAAGTAGAGGTAGTTGTGGATGGTGGAGTTAAAACTGAAGGAAGTTGAAAAGGTTTTATCTGGGGTTTTGGGAAAGGAAGTTTTGGTGGAGATGGTCTTTTTGGTGGAGGAAGGAAAGTTGATGAGCTTCCAAAGATGGAGCTTGACTCACCAAATTCTGAGGTAGGGTTTATAGGTAAGGGTTGAGACATTTGAGGATACCCAAACAAACTTTGTTGAGAGGAAGATGTGAACATATCAAATGGGCTTTTTTGCTGGGAATACTGCTGAGCTTGGAGAGAGTGAAGTTGGTTTTTTAGATGCTTCATTTCAGCATCCTTGTGGGAAAAAGCTGCTGAGAATGCTTGGTTGGCATATGCCATCTGGAGAAGTTCCTGGTGAACATTTTGAATTTTCTGCTGCAAATCTCGGATAAGAAGTTCCAAAGATGATAATTTCTTATGGACAACATTTTCCAAATTTTGCTGAGAGTTAGCAATTCGTTGGAGAATTTTGTTTTGTGCCAGAGAGTTTGCTTGCCAATTTATTGCTGCTGACACCGCCTTGGTGCTACCATCAGGAAGAATAGTAGCTGAATCTGGAATTTTATGACGGTGGGTGGTTCTTTCCTGAGGATTATGAAAATCCAAAGGAGGAAAATCTGCTTCAGTGAACATAAAACATCCACTGGGTTGTGCTGAAGGGTCATTTTTAGATGGAGGTTGAGGAGAAGGTGGAGATTTACAAGGAGTGGGAGGTAACGAAGGACATATGGGACATGGTTCTTCAAAGTCCTCGTCATCGTCTAGAAAATTTGCTTCTAAACAGTCATCACAATCACAGAAGTCAAAATAACAATGACCTGTTTCCGGATTTTTGAAATAGAAGACTGGGAGACCACTAGATTGGAAATATTTAATTGGAGGCCCAGGTCTAGAGCCATCTACGAACATATCAATCCTTGACGGAAAGATAACAGGATGAGTGGAAGAGGAAGCAGAGTCTTCTTTTGGGAAAGAAATTTCCACGGTACCATCAGGTTTCGAAATGAAAAGTGGGTTTGAAGTCTGGACAGTACCATTGACGTAGTCGGCCAAGAAATTTTGCCCAAATTTCTGGGAGAAGCTTGAGAAGCTCAGGGCGAGAAATTTGTCGTGGGACATGGACACAAGAAGCTTGGTGAGGTGCGTTGACGGTTAGGAAAAGGGCTTCATCTGTGGAAGAGGGTAAAGACATGTCAAAGGCATGGTTTTGGAGACGATAGGCCATTTGGTAGTGGAGGGTTGCAGCATATGTGGTGGAGATTTGAGAGGCACCATGTAGAGACCCATAATTAAATTATTTAAAATGTTAATATTTGATATGTGTTTGAGTTATATAAATGTGAAAAAAATGAATGAATGTGGGGTCCTTATGAAATAGAATATTGATTGTGGTATTTAATGTGATACTTTAGAAGCTTAAGGGTATGAGTGTGATAAACCCTATATAACAAAAAAAATCAGAAGCAGGAGATTCAATTTTTTTTCCCTTTCTTTTCTGAGTCCTGCTATTCGCAGGGAAGGTTTACAGGGATCCACGCAAGAAAAATTGCGTTTGGGCCTATTTCGAGTCCCCAAAAAATCTAGAAAAATATCCATAAATTTTTGAATATTATTTTATGAAGCCCTGTAAAAAATCAACTCCAGCGGATATCGGTAAGTATTAATCCAAAAGTAATACTTACCGATATCCGCTGGAACTGATTTTTTACAGGGCTCCATAAAATAATATTCAAAAATTTATGGATATTTTTCTAGATTTTTTTGGGACCCGGAATGGGCCCAAACGCAATTTTCCTTGTGGGGATCCTTGCGAATCCGTCCTTGCGATTAGAATTTCTGTTCTTTTCTTCTTTTCATGCGTCTATCTCTCTCTCTCTCGGCTCTCACCTCTCTCACCTTCTCTCTTTGATTTCATCTACTACGATTGAGATTTTTGAAAAATTCCTAGTGTTAAAGTTGTTCTACACGACGAGATCTTCCTATTGATCCAAGAAGAATCATGATCGGAGCACTTTGAGGTTTACTCCATGTTCGGGCTTGCTTCTAACTTTCGAGGTAGGGATCTCTTACCTTCTTTATATGTTTATGTGTTGGTATGTTATACAAGAATCAAGCTTGATAATCTGTTTGGAGTCTTGAATAAATATAGTGAATGCTGAAAATTTCGTGGGTGCTAGTAATTCGTCCTTTTGAGGTCCTTCTGATAAGATTCAATTTTTGGTGTCTTCATAACTGTTAAAGTACATTTCAATACGAAGATTTCGGTACCAAAATCATGCAAAACCGATAATCACACAATTAGTTATGAATTTTTGAATACCGACTGTCACCGGTGTATGCGAGACTGTGCGTGGCTGTCTTCTTTTAACTTTCTGGGCATGCTGAACTACTTGGGTGGCTTTGGGTCTGTTACAGGAGTTAAATATTTAAGTTAAGAAGAGATTGGAGTTGGAATCAAGTAATTTGGTTAAGTATACAATTTTTGGTAAATTTCTAAAGTAAGGTTGGTTGATTGGTGCGAAAGTGGTTGCGAATCTGTTATTCGCTTGATTGCTGGGTTAAATTCCTCTCATTCCTAGACCTGGGATTTTTACTGAGTGTAGGGCTTGTCGTGGTGCAACTTTTGGCGTTGGTTTCACTATTTTTGGGTTTAAGATGAAAGAGTTATGATTTTTCAATCAATTTGTACTTATTCCCGCGTAGAATCTGACAGCACCGGCGGACTTGGGTAAAATGGCCATAACTCCTAGCTGGGGACTCGAAATGATCCACCGTTTGTTTTGTTAGAAACTAGACACATATAGCTTTCCAACGATTCATCCCATGCATCATGGGTATGTCCGAGCGATAACAGATTTGCATCCAAAGTTGACCCAAATTCTGCCTTGTACCAATTTCACCGTTACGTTGAGCTATAATCGCGAGGCCGTAGTAAGGTTACCAGAACTCCATTTTGATGGATGACCTAGGGGCCGAAGAAAAAGAAGTATACTTTTCAATGGTTTAAGTGTCGTCCTTGAATTCACGTTGTTTAATTGGATATAGTCTAATGTGAGTGATTAACTTTGCCAATTTGACTGGTGGGGATACGATAGATTGATCTAGATGATTATGTGTTGGATTAAAGAGAACTTGTGGTGTATAAGGGATATGCATTATTGGTGTATTGACATTGATGTTATTTGACACTTAGAGAAAGATAAATAGTTTTTCCTATTTATGTGCTGTATCCAAGGGTTGGTTTAGTATGCGTGTTTTGGTATGTGGGTTTAATTTAAGAGATGTGAAAGGTTGATTTTTTGTTAAAGGGGTATGTTTTAGTAAATGAATCGGTAAAGAGAAAGTAGTCGTTCGAGAACCTAAGGTGTATCTAAGTCTTTAAAGATAGAAACGTGATAACAGAAAATGATATTGGCAATGGTAAGCCTAGAATCTAAGTAAAAAGGGGTGTGAATATGTGTGTGTGGGAGCTTCTCGATGTCTAGCGTGATTAAAGTGTCACGTGTATTGAGGTGTCAATATGCAAGCGAATGCTTTGATGTTAATGTTATTTGATTGAGGAAGATATGTGGTAGATTTACTACATAAAAGAGTTGGACTTGGGTGTTCTTATTGTTATAAACGTGAAGATGATATTATTTATGCATAGTTAATCTTTGAGTTGGTTTGATCGGTGTGTTTTGCTGTACATCGGGATTGGGAAAAAGTGTTTGATGTTATCTGATTGATGAGATTAATCGATTGTAGTCCAAGGGTTGTACTGGGAAAGTACTGCAACGCAAGGGGTGGTAATGCAGTGGGTAATGTTTTACTGCAACGCAAGGGGTGGTAATGTAGACGGCAACGCAAGGGGTGGGAATGCCGAAATCCAACCATTGGGTGATGTTTACTATGACGCAAGGGGTGGTAATACAGAAGGTTGTGAGTATTGATATGTTGATTTCGAATGTGAAATTTAGATAGAACGAAACACTGATGTGAGAAACTATGAACTTTTAACCTGAGTTGGTGTCTTGGATGGTTTGAAGTGTCGATGCTTGCTTTCTTCCTTCTTATAGAATTCTTGAATTATAGTGGCTTGATGAATTGGGATTGGTGTGGAAATTTATTTGGTATGGAGACATGTCAATTTGATGCCGTAGATGTCATAATATCTATTGTGAAAAAGTTACGTTGGTATTGTAGATTAAACTTATAATGGTAAACTCGGTTAAAGAATTCGGAGTTGTCTCTTAGTCACTGGAATGAAAACGTAGAAGTATGTTATGGGTTTGGTAATGACAGCCTGAGTTTATTTAAGATAGAAGTGGGTGCGTGTACGTGTGTAGCTGAGAGTGTCAGTGAGAAATGGAGTTAAATATTTTTCTAACATGAGTATGGTATTTTGTGTTCCACCCTTTGACAAAACAAATCTATCTTTGGAAAAATATCTTTTTTGGTATCTGCCTTCATATCTGCATATAATTTAGGTATGGATATCTCTACGAGCTAGTGTAGCTCACCCTATCCTTTCAGGTACCCGTCGTGGCACTTAGCTTGGATTGCATGGAGTGCACATTGAGACGTCTTTTGAGAGCTTCATTGGAATCATTAAGGAGTTGTTTATCATCAAGTTTAATTCATGTAGTGTACTATACTTGCAATTGAAGGTTGTACCTTTTGATTAGATAATATGTAAAGCTATGTATAAACTCCTCTCCTTGATTATTATGAAACCCCTTTTTATTGTAAACGTTGGGGAGACTATGTGTTTAAAAAAAAAAGGAAGAGATTTTGATTCGTTATTTGGATTGGCATGACAATTAAGGGTAAGTATAGTTGAGAGAAAGACTATTGTTTCTAGAAAATATATTATGATTTTTGTTAAAAATCGAGGGCGTGACAGGGACTTATTTGTAATTCAAACAAGTGGGATATTATTTTTGGAATACGATGGCAAGCGAGGTCCTTTTATTATAAAACGTTATTTACTTTATGTTGAAAATTCAGGTCGTGACACACCACCGATTTGAACTTGCACTTTTAGAGCTGAAAGCAGATGAGGATCTGCTAGTGGCATGTTAAAATTAGGATAAAAGGTGAAAATCACAGTTCCAGCACTTAAAGTGGTTTGGACTGTGGCGATACATGCATGCTGATACTGTAGGAACCTGGTATCTACCAGAGCAAGTCTGGAAGTAACAGGCAAACCTTTTCTCCCATGGAAAGTTACTGCCAATCTGATTGCTCCAAAATGAAGATGTGTAAATCCTTGTTGTTGCCAAATGCGAGGCAAATCAACTGGGATTTCTAGGGGTAAGAGCTGTTCAGCTTCTGTAGCTGTTATGAAACATTGATCAAACTTGGAGGCCTGGACATACTCTTTTACTGAGGTTGGACGTTTTGTGGAAAAGAGTTGGGTGACAGACTTTTTTACAGAAGTTTGTGGACGGACAAAGGCATTATAGGGGTTGAGAAAAGGGAGATCAGTAAGGGGAACCTTACTGTCATCGGGAAGATATTCAAACTCATACAAGTACTCAAGATTAGGAGAAGAGGTGGAAGAATTTCTACTGGTGGAAGGGACAAGAGATGAGGTGGCCGAGGAATGAGTAGAAAACAAACGATTCATTTCTGGTAAGTAAAAATCTGGGTCCTTCGAATCTTCATACAACAAATCTTTTCCTTTCAATGTGAGAACTTAAACTAATTTTGATTGGAAAATTCTGTATACTAGGGTAGATAAACCGAGACACACCGCTCAAAGGCCAAAGTCTCAAGGTACTGTTAACCCACTGATACAGAAAATTTTTCAATCAAAATAGTTAGTGAAGTTTTCTGATGTGGAGGATCCTTAATAGGCAACCACAGAGCATACGCTTCAATTTCTTTTTAGAAAAAGATTTGAAGTACTTTAGAATACGAAGTTCCCAGAATAGGGTTTAAGCTAGAATGGAAAACATGGCTCTGATACCAAATTTACAGACACGAAGTGGGTACAAACACGAAGTAGGTTAGGATCGAGAGAGAACACAACAGAGGGATGTATAAACAAACACACTGACTTGATATTAAACTGACTTGATATTACAGAGGGGTGAGTCCTCCTTTTATAGACGTAAGGATCCACATCAGAAACTTCACTAACTATTTTGATTGAAAAATTTTCTGTATCAGTGGGTTAACAGTACCTTGAGACTTTGGCCTTTGAGCGGTGTCTCGGTTTATCTACCCTAGTATACAGAATTTTCCAATCAAAATTAGTTTAAGTTCTCACATTGAAAGGAAAAGATTTGTTGTATGAAGATTCGAAGGACCCAGATTTTTACTTACCAGAAATGAATCGTTTGTTTTCTACTCATTCCTCGGCCACCTCATCTCTTGTCCCTTCCACTAGTAGAAATTCTTCCACCTCTTCTCCTAATCTTGAGTACTTGTATGAGTTTGAATATCTTCCCGATGACAGTAAGGTTCCCCTTACTGATCTCCCTTTTCTCAACCCCTATAATGCCTTTGTCCGTCCACAAACTTCTGTAAAAAAGTCTGTCACCCAACTTTTTTCCACAAAACGTCCAACCTCAGTAAAAGAGTATGTTCAGGCCTCCAAGTTTGATTAGTGTTTCATAACAGCTACAGAAGCTGAACAGCTCTTACCCCTAGAAATCCCAGTTGATTTGCCTCGCATTTGGCAACAACAAGGATTTACACATCTTCATTTTGGAGCAATCAGATTGGCAGTAACTTTCCATGGGAGAAAAGGTTTGCCTGTTACTTCCAGACTTGCTCTGGTAGATACCAGGTTCCTACAGTATCAGCATGCATGTATCGCCACAGTCCAAACCACTTTAAATGCTGGAACTGTGATTTTCACCTTTTATCCTAATTTCAACATGCCACTAGCAGATCCTCATCTGCTATCAGCTCTAAAAGTGCAAGTTCAAATCGGTGGTGCCTCTCAAATCTCCACCACATATGCTGCAACCCTCCACTACCAAATGGCCTATCGTCTCCAAAACCATGCCTTTGACATGTCTTTACCCTCTTCCACAGATGAAGCCCTTTTCCTAACCGTCAACGCACCTCACCAAGCTTCTTGTGTCCATGTCCCACGACAAATTTCTCGCCCTGAGCTTCTCAAGCTTCTCCCAGAAATTTGGGTTACAGCTTACGAGAAAAATCAGCAAAAACCTATTCCTGTCCAGACTTCAAACCCACTTTTCATTTCGAAACCTGATGGTACCGTGGAAATTTCTTTCCCAAAAGAAGACTCTGCTTCCTCTTCCACTCATCCTGTTATCTTTCCGTCAAGGATTGATATGTTCGTAGATGGCTCTAGACCTGGGCCTCCAATTAAATATTTCCAATCTAGTGGTCTCCCAGTCTTCTATTTCAAAAATCCGGAAACAGGTCATTGTTATTTTGACTTCTGTGATTGTGATGACTGTTTAGAAGCAAATTTTCTAGACGATGACGAGGACTTTGAAGAACCATGTCCCATATGTCCTTCGTTACCTCCCACTCCTTGTAAATCTCCACCTTCTCCTCAACCTCCATCTAAAAATGACCCTTCAGCACAACCCAGTGGATGTTTTATGTTCACTGAAGCAGATTTTCCTCCTTTGGATTTTCATAATCCTCAGGAAAGAACCACCCACCGTCATAAAATTCCAGATTCAGCTACTATTCTTCCTGATGGTAGCACCAAGGCGGTGTCAGCAGCAGAAGCAGCAATAAATTGGCAGTCAGCAAACTCTCTGGCACAAAACAAAATTCTCCAACGAATTGCTAACTCTCAGCAAAATTTGGAAAATGTTGTCCATAAGAAATTATCATCTTTGGAACTTCTTATCCGAGATTTGCAGCAGAAAATTCAAAATGTTCACCAGGAACTTCTCCAGATGGCATATGCCAACCAAGCATTCTCAGCAGCTTTTTCCCACAAGGATGCTGAAATGAAGCATCTAAAAAACCAACTTCACTCTCTCCAAGCTCAGCAGTATTCTCAGCAAAAAAGCCCATTTGATATGTTCACATCTTCCTCTCAACAAAGTTTGTTTGGGTATCCTCAAATGTCTCAACCCTTACCTATAAACCCTACCTCAGAATTTGGTGAGTCAAGCTCCATCTTTGGAAGCTCATCAACTTTCCTTCCTCCACCAAAAAGACCATCTCCACCAAAACTTCCTTTCCCAAAACCCCAGATAAAACCTTTTCAACTTCCTTCAGTTTTAACTCCACCATCCACAACTACCTCTACTTCTTCTAAACCATCTGACCCAAATCTAAAATCACCCCAGCTAATGGTTCAGCCAACCTCTAAAAATCCCATTTCCACTCTCCTCCATACCTTAGCCGCTATACCAGAAACCCCATCTCCAGAACCAACCATTGAGCCTGATTCAGATGTTGAATCCACTGACTCTATGCCAATACCTCATGTTTTCATGATGAACCCAGAAAACCCAGAAGAAAATGTTGAAGATTCTATCATTGAAGAAGGTCCTGATTTTGAAACACCTCCAGAAAATCCAACCTTTGATTCCTTTTCACACTCCAATGTCCATACCCAAGGTTTCTCCTTTGATAATATTCCCCCATCAAAATGGTTGGATAAACTTTATGAGATTCATGCTTGGTGCACTGCTGCTATGCTCTCTCCAAACACTACACTTAGTCTTGTCATTACTAAGTGTACAACAAAATTTCTGGGCCGACTACGTCAATGGTACTTAGCTCTTGGTGAGTACCGACAGTTACAGCTTAAACAACTGCCAACTCTTGATCAATTCATCTCAGTTCTGCATACTGAGTTTCTTGGCGATCATAACAACACAAAGGAGTTTGTTCGAGAAGAATATCTCAGCATGCGGTGTTGTTCATTCAAAAGGAAAGATCTGGAGATCCATTATGACCGTATGTCTCAACGGTTTTATCTTCTCAACGGCATGGATGATGTCAATCTTAAGCAAGCTTTTCTCAATTCCCTTCCAGACCCATTGAGAAATGAGACAACAAGGCTACTTTAAACAAAAGGATTGACGTTAAATGCAACATCTCTTGGCGGTATTTATCAGCATTCTTTGATTGCCTTGGAGAAGCTGTGCAATCACCAGAAATTCCTCAGAACTCTTGAAGAACAGGGAAAACTTCTTGGCAAAGCTTGTGATCAGCCAGACTTATCTATAAAATGCAAGGACAAGAAGTGTACTTGCCGTCCTTCATATCGGAAAACCAAACACTTTCAGAAATGGAAGTCCAAAACTCCTGGCAAGTTCCCAAAGTTTTCCAAGTCTGGCAAGTTTCCACGTCGGAAGAAATGGAAGTTTTTTAAGAAGAAAAAGTTCAGAGGGCAGCGAAAGTCTGATCGCTGTTACATATGTGGAAAGAATGGGCACTATGCAAAACAGTGTCCAAATAAAGCAGCAAGAGACAAGATGGTGAACTCTTTGGCTCTCATTGACGATGATCTTGAAAATGCTGATGTCGAATCCCTATTTTCAGTTGATGATGAAGCAACAGATGAAGCAGTCCTGGCATTCACCTTTGATGATTCTTCATCAGAATCAGAGGATTCTTCTGATGATTCTGATTCATTTCCCTATGAAATCCAAGCCTTTGGGTTTCCAAACATCATGCTGGCTCAACCTTTAGCCAGGGTCAAAATCTTGCTTGGGAAGTATGAGAAACCCATACCAGTTATCGCTTTCTTTGATACTGGTGCAGCAGCCTCCATCCTAAACCCAGCAATCCTCCCCAGGTCCTAATGGCAGTCATGTTTCAGATCCTTCACAGCAGCCAATGGAGAAACTTTTATCATTACTCTTATCAGTAAGCCTATTATCATTCAACTTTTTCCTGGATACACCATAAAACACCAAGTCTATGGTTCTGACCTCCCAGGGAAAGATCTATTGTTAGGCTTTGATATTCTCCAAAATCTCAGCAAAATTTCTTGGCTCAAAAAAGGCTTGAAATACAAAAACTACCTATTCCCCTGGACCTCCCAACCAAATCTCTTTTCCTTAGAAAATTTCTCCTCCATCAAAGAAGCCATAATCCAAACTTCTTATGCTGAATCCCATTCCCAGTTCCTTACCAAATGTTCCAACCCACTTTGGAAAAATCCAGATTTCTTCATTTCTCTTCCCTTTAAGAAAAATGAAGACATTAACCCCACCAAAGCTACCCATCATGGAATGAACCCGGAACACTACCAGCTTGCTCTCCAAGAGCTCCAACAACTCCAGTCAGAAGGACTGATTGAGCCCACGACCTCTCAGTGGGCATGTGAAGCATTTTATGTGAACAAAAGAACAGAGCAGATAAGAGGAAAGCTTCACTTGGTTATCAATTACCAGCCTCTCAATCATTTTCTTCAGGATAACAAGTTTCCTCTTCCTCGGCGAAGTGTTCTTTTTGCAAACTTGCCCAAAGCTCAAATTTTCTCAAAATTTGATTTAAAAGCAGGTTTTTGGCAGCTGGGCATCCAACCAGATGAACGTCCCAAAACTGGTTTTTGCATTCCAGATCACCACTTCCAGTGGTCAGTCATGCCTTTTGGATTAAAAACAGCTCCATCTTTATTTCAAAAGGCCATGATTCGGATATTTGCTCCCATTCTCTCAGCAGCCCTCGTCTACATTGATGACATCTTACTCTTTTCTCCAGATATTGAGTCTCATGTTGTCTTACTACAAGCCTTCCATTCCCTGATCCAAACCCATGGTATCATGCTCTCAGAGAAAAAGATGCTCCTTGCTCAACCCGAAATTGATTTTTTAGGGATGCATATCTCTAAAGGTCAATATAACCTCCAGCCCCATATAGCTTCCCAACTTGACCATTTTCCAGATGAAAACCTCATAGTCAAACAAGTTCAACAGTTCCTTGGAATTGTTAATTATATGGCTGATTTCATTCCCAACCTTGCTCAATACCGTACTCCTCTTTCAGCTCTACTAAAGAAAATCCCTCCTCCTTGGTCAACCAATTGCACCAAAGCCGTCAAAGACCTCAAAACCATAGCCAAAACCCTTCCTCCATTAACCATACCTTCCAATGGAAAAAGAGTACTTCAAACAGATGCCTCTGATCTATATTGGGGAGCAGTCCTCTTGGAAGAGAACACTGAACAGAAGCGCAGAATTTGTGGATATAAGAGTGGTGCTTTCTCTCCAGCCGAGCTTCATTACCACTCTACCTACAAAGAGATTCTGGCAATCAACAGGAGTATTGAGAAGTTTGAATTCCATCTTATTGGTCATCATTTTCTAATTGAGACTGATATGATGAGTTTTCCCAGCATGCTCAAGTTCAAACAGAAACACCTTCCAAAAGCACAATTGCTCAGATGGGCAAATTGGTTTTCCAATTGGAGTTTTGATGCTATCCATATAAAGGGAAAAACAAATGTCCTCCCAGATTTTCTGTCTAGACTCAAAAAAGAAATCAACCAGTTTTCAAAATCAAAACCACATTTCTTTGGCCCTGGTTGTTTTCCAATGATTTCCTGTGTCCATCCAGTCAATCTTCCTGTCCACCTTCAGTGTCATCTTTTAGAGTTAACCCTTCTCTCTAGATGTGTCCAAATGTGTCAAAACCTTCAACATCTTTGTATTTTCAAATATGGTCTTGATGAAGGTCCCCTAAGTGGTCTACCTTTCCATCCTGTCTATCCTTTTCTCACCCAGTTTGAAGTATATGACCATAATGTTTTTTATTTTAAAAAAGAAGCTTACCTCCTCTTATGGTATTTAGTAGATCAGCAGTGTTGGTCTATTTGGCTCATGCGGCGTTCAATCAGATCCAACCTCCAGAAGATTTCTTCTTGAAGTTCCTCTTGCTCTTTGGAAACATACCATTTTGGCAACAGAAGATCAGAAGTGTCCCTAACACTGCAGGCGGGAATCTTCAATTTGTTTTTTGGACAAGTCGTAACAACAGATGTCTTCCTAATCCAGATGGTTCTATCACTTGGCGAAAGGATTATCACACCATATTTCTTTCAGCATATCCGGAGCCTTAGAGAATCCAGATCAACAGTGGAAATTATCTTGTCATGACTCAAACACTGTGTTCACTCAATGGATTGACACCTGCAGAAGTTCCTTCATCTCTCCTCCATTATGAAACTGCAAATTGGAAATTCAATGAGACTTATCCAGAAGAATGGCGCCAAAATATCCGATTTCTTTTGGATCAGTATCACCTGACCGACAGGACTGAAGATTATTCTGGAGACTGCTCAAGACAATATGATTCAGAAGGTTCCGAGTAATCCAGCCAGCTGTCTCTTTTGTGGGTCCCTCTTCCATTTCCAGGATGGGGTGAAATTATTAGTATTTACTGTGATGTACTGTTCATAGTAGTGTATAATTGGTGTACTATAGAAATGGTATGATGTGGCATATATTAGTACGTAAGAATAAGACTAGTAATAGTCAAAGCAGTCAAAACCCTCTGTAAGGTTCAATTATGTTAGTTACTGTAGTATGTACCAATTATGTGTACTACTGTGTATGATGTAATAGGTGATGCAAGCACTACCTCCTTACGTCTATAAAAGGAGGACTCACCCCTCTGTAATATCAAGTCAGTTTAATATCAAGTCAGTGTGTTTGTTTATACATCCCTCTGTTGTGTTCTCTCTCGATCCTAACCTACTTCGTGTTTGTACCCACTTCGTGTCTGTAAATTAGGTATAAACTTGGTGGTGGTGGTGGTTAATTTGTTTTCAGTAGTTCATCTTTTAATAACCATGGTTACGATGTGGTTCTGCTTTTTCTCTCTATCGATTCTGTGCTGTAGTTGGCTCCTTGGCCATCTAGTTGCATGAGGTGTTTTCCATGCACGCAGTGCTCTCTACCGAATGGTGTAAAAAAGCCACTATGTTGGCATCGGTCGCACTAGGTTGGCATCGGTCGGTTTCTGTGGGAAGCATCGTTTATTGTGGAACTACCGTGACAGCTGAGCATCGGCAAGTAGCATGCACGGCTCTGACTCCTGACCGTCTGATCAGATTTATTGTTGGACTTGAATCCTTCATTCGGTTGGATGTGTTATCTGTCTCCATGTGTGTAATAGGTCTTTGTAACAGTTGTATTAGTTAAACACGGTAGGTTGTATTATCATATTCATCAATGCAATTCTAACATGTTCCTTAAAAAAAAAAAAAACTTTAATCGGCCTCACAACAGGTGCAGTTTTCCCCCCTATTTGGTCAGTCGATAGAAGGGTACATTTACAAATATTCTTGGAGTCACATTAATAGAAGAACGAGTCAGTAGTAACTAACCAAGCTAAACATTTAAATGTCACCTGAGGGGGTAGCTTGGTCGTCGGTGGGTTACTCCCACAGGGTTCAACCCTCAAAGGTCACAGGTGAGCGATGATCCTTGACTGTCTTATTTGGAAGTGTACAAGAGTGATCAACTGAGCAAGCTCACTAAGTTCAACTTCAACAAGTGTAGCTTGATTAACTTTGACATTTTAAACATTACTTGTAACATCATCAAGCAGAATGGTGAGTTGCTCAAGCTCGGTGAGCTTTAAGATTTTTCCGTTTAAGCTTAATTTATTTATACAACAAGATAATTACAAATGATACTTAAGCAAACCAAACATGAGTTGACTTGACTGTCTGGGTCAGCGTACAGCTCTAAAATGAGGGCTCAATGATGGGCATCAAACTACAAATCTGCACGTACCTACGAGCTTATTCCAAGAATGAAGGTCGAAGATAAGTCAACGCAACATAAAAGAATACAACATTATGTGCAATTTAGTTTACCGTCGAGGAGTATATAAAAAGATATGGAATGACAAACTCAACATTTACAGGAACGAAATGTTTGTTTACCCCCATCATATATTGGTAGAACTCTCTACCGAATTGGTTTCCAATACCTATCGGCTTGTTTCTTTTCCCTATTCTATTTTTCTTCATACAAAGGATTACATATCCTATGCTGCATGGATACTGCTAACGTGTGGCTTGACAAGATATCGGATTTTGATCAACTTCAATATACCTTACTCTGAAATTGTATTTGATATAAGTCGGATTTCATATAGATCTTCTTCTCCCTTCCCTGCACCCACAAAATCAAAATGCTAGACGTAAAACACGAAATATGAGCCATTTCTTATCTTGCCCTACTCCCAAAGCTTTACTGTATATCATGAAGCTAGAGTAGGTAGAACTCACCAATTTCAGCTGTGATCCCTGGACCAAAGAATGAAGTAAATTTTGCCTACAAAACCCAAAGGAGATTGATACGTCAGCATGTGACGATACTTATTGTCGTCCACAACTAAGAAATGCAAACAGAAGAAAATAGATTCGGGAAGTTGCAGAAATTTCTGTCGCAGAGAAATACTTTCAGAGATGGAGCTGTATTAACTATGTCAAGACACAAACTCGCGATGAGAATGTAACAATCAAGAAAGTAGATAGCTGAGGAAAACAAACACTGAAAATTGGTTATATGCACATTCACAGAATCATCACCTGTCTTTTCTCAAAATCTGACAACTGCAGGTCTTTCGCCTTAAACACCAAAACTAAGCAGTATCTACCGTCTTCAGTGACCTGGACCATGGTTGTTAACATCAAAAAATGCCAGTGAAAAACAGAGTAAAGTTGCTATGAAAAAGAACCAAGGTAAATAAACCATGGGACGGTATAATTTTGAAGAACTAGCCATTACTTTTTCTTTTTCTTTTTCTGGTAATGAAGAACTAGCTATTTCTGTTTCCCACTCCCTCCCTCTCTGAGCTAACATCTAAACAGAAGGTGGTGCAATCAAGTCAACAAACAACATGGTTGTACCCAACCTCTCTTCAGGATTAAAAATATGGAAAAAGGAAGGATAAGCCATAGTTTTCAATATCAATCTGTGGTTCAGTGGTTGAGGGCCCTTGTTAATTTGGAACCATAGGTTGTTGGTTCAATTCTTCTGCTCTTCGTTGCTTATCAAAAAAAGCCATAGTTTTCAACTTCAGCACCATTAAGTCCTATAAAATTTTACAAGAAAATGATGCAGGACTTATACGTACTTTTTCCCAATAAAAATTAGCATCTAGAATGCGAGAGCTAGATCTCACAAAGAAATTAAGAGATTTCTTTTTAAGCTAGTGTTTGGTTTCCATAATCTGCAGAAATAAATTTGCAAAACAAGTTCAAAGATGTTGCCAAACATGAACGAACAAATGCTGCAAAGTCCCAGGCTGATGAAATTTAAGTAAGTTTGAGAAACATACTTCTTCACGTATCATTTGCAAAACAGGTGCACTCCTTCGTGGTATTCCTCCACCCTGGAAAGAAGAAGAAAAACTGAGGTAAGAAAGAATCACACATTTTTTTTTTTAATCTTGAAAGGAATTACACAATTACAACAACAACAACAAAAACCCAAAATAAGCACGAAAAAGGTCTCTAAAGGACACCTTTTCCCTTCGCATTTATTGGATTTTGCTACCATTGGTGCTCTAATTGTGGGATCACAGAGATGGTATCATCGAAAGATAATGAAGGCGACTTGGATGGTGACACATGTGTTTGATGTGGTTTACGTGAGGGGAGTGGAATTAGCATACCTGTGACTTTGTAAAGATGGCAGAACATAAGCTAAAAGTGTAACTACTTATGCCTTTGTTTTCGGTGGACTAAAGAGTATTGCCAATCTTCTCTTCTTCGAAGATTTTAAAATGTTTGAAAGGGTTTTAATTTGGCTTGTATACATTGTGTAAAGAGGTTGCAGCTCTACTGAATCTCTTTTTGCCTATCAGACTGAGGAAAGTAAAAGTAACCAGCTGAAACTGTAAAAGAAAAATAAAAACTTGTACAAACCATGAGCTTTGATGTCTCTAATCTGGAGCATGAGAAATAAATTTAAAAATTGGTCAAGACAAGCATTGAAATTCTACCAAAATAAGTGAAATGTACGGTGACATTCCTTCATCATCCAACATTCAGACACCACATTGAAAAGTTCTCTTGTACGAGGCACTGGGTAACACTTCCAATTTGAAATTCCTCTCAACTTTTATTTATGCCTATGATAGAGTAAAAGTCATGCATCAATCTTTTGTGCACCATGATTGACTAGGTCTGATCGACAGGCGTTTCCCAGATTTTCTTCAGCATCCACAAAGATATCAGCTTTTACAACACAGAGAGAGAGAATATACCTGACCATATTGAAAAATTCTTTTTAAAGCCTCATCCAAATGTTGCTCATCCCCATAACGATATCTCGTGACATCATTCCTGACCTAATACAAGGAACAAATGTCATTCTCCATGAATGAATGAAACAAAGTCAACTATAGTCTACTTTTCTAAGTGCTTTATTTTGGTGAGTAAACTTTTCTCAGTGCTATTACCTGTCATGGGATGTTTTTCCAGCGTGTACAGTTTTGCCCTCTATAACAAAGTGATCCTTGGGGCAGTGCTACGATAAAACAATACCATAAGTACCTGTTTAAGAATTGGAGTGGCACATTTTTCCCTCAATATGTAAGCATCCGAGTAAGTCAAGCATGGTACTGGTTTTAGCTCTGCATACTGAAAAAAGCAGAGAATGCGTCTCAGATATAGCAGACCATGAATATTATGTGGTATCAGCAACAAGTTCAAGAACTCAAGCATCTTTATTCTTGCACAAGTCATGGTCCAAGCCAACCAAGTAGAATGACACAGTCTATTGTATTACAAATTAATCAAGTCAAAACATGTTTTTAGGAGTATACGACCCATTTGTATAGAATATATCTGGCAAAAACTCTACCCTCTCAAGATTTTAGTTTATTGTAATTGAGTTTTTCTCCATCTTTAAGAACCAACAAGGAACAATACTGGGGACTACTTTGGATAACTACATTGGCCATTTTGAAACTGAATCGTACCGTATTTCAAAAATACACGTTTCCAACATAACTGCTAAGGTAAAAGTTTTTTTATTTTCATAATGCAGGTTTAATCCTCTAGCTCCCATCACGTAGCTCCACGACACATCATAATAAGTTGGGTTATGTTTCACTTCCATATATTATTTTAGTTCCATATCAAAGTCTAGACAGTTGAAACTGAGGCCTCTCTCAAGCAACTTGTAGGTTGTGCAACAAAAGAAGCAGAATTTGAATTCCAGATGCAGATTCTGGAATAGTCTGACTTACGAAAGAAAGTCTGTAATGCATCAGTCACAAACTTCCAGTAAAATAAAAAGTAAAATTCACCTTGAGAGCCATTCCAATTATGGCAAGAGGAAAACCATACGTTAGCATTAATGCAGACCATTCAGATCCAGCAAGGATGTTGAAGTATGCCCCGAAACCGTAACTGCAAAGTGCAGATGCGTCAACCTTAGCTATCAAAGATGCTGTTTGGAATATAAGGCATAATGATGGGATAAGTACTCACGAGAGAAGAGTTACTCCAAGACTAAGTCCAATAACACCAAATGATACCTGCATAAGCAAGGTAACATCATCATTCCAATACACAAACTGGGTTGATCGGAAAACAACACCAACATAAGATAGTCACTTAGGATAGTCTCCTAGATAATCTGAATGGCCATGAATACCGCTTGGTACTCATCTGACCATCCACGTGCCATCATATCCAAGCATATGGTTTAGTACAGCAATGAAATAAGGAGTGATAAAGATTTTGTTTGCTTACGTTATATCATTCCCTTACACAAAGACATGACCTGCCATTTTATGCATTCCATACGAATTTACCTTCGTAGTTCTTATGGAGTTGCAGTTGGACACTATCTTTTACAAATGCTTTTAAATTTTAAGTGATAATTAAGGGGCAATACACCAATACCAGAATCTAGTGCCTCGCAATTTAAATTTGAATGTTGTATATATATGTTTCCTTTTCAAAAGCGATAAAGATTATGGGACAGATGGATTATTAAACTGATGTTAACCCCAGAAAATAAAAACTCCTTCAATATTGCTGACCCGAAACTCCAACATTGTTCAAGTCCACTATGACCATATTTATAGCGCGTACTGCGTGCACAGATCCAAAAGTCCTTCAGAGTTCAGACCCATGGACACTCATCATATCCAAAATCAGTTTTACTGCCCATCACTAAAATAATAAGTGCTCTAGAACTCTGGCTAGTGGAATCTACACCCTCTGAGCCAGTTTCACCACAATATCAAACTTCACACGCCTATTAGGGGCGGCTTAAACCATTACTTTAGCAGGTTTCAAAATATACAATAGATTTCCTTTTCTACATTTGATTTTGATTTTTCCGGTATTGTCGGTACTGGAGTACTCATACTGACAGTACTAAAGAAAAACTTCTGAGTAACTAAGTGGCATATCCCCGCAAAATCAAAATAAACCCATCCCAATAGCTTCTGCATGGAGAAAAATTGTTGGTTTATTACAAAAAGATACTAACATATTTTGTCAAGCTAGAGTTCATTTTTTGTATGGAAACTTTTTTTTTTTTCATTTAAATTCCTGTCCCTGCCCCTCCGGTATTCCAGGTACCAAACTATTCAAAAGTTGGAACCAAGATTGAGCTACACACAATACAACTCCCCCATTCACTTTTCAAACACACAAAATTTGGGCACAAGTTTCCCCAATTCATGCCACGGGGTGCTGGCATGGTGGTCAAGGAATCGGACTGTGTCTCAGATTTCCTCCGGTGATATCAACTCTTTTGGAACCGGTCTATACAGGCTTTGTTCCTGTTTTAATTGGGCCAGCTAGTGGACCGTAAGATTGGTCCCACATAAGTTAAAGCACGCAATTAGAAGAAGTACCTTGGCGAGAGTAAACTCGTCATCGGGAACGGTTGGCTTGTCGACGGCCGCGGCGGAGGGGGCGGAGGTAGGCTGAGTTGAATCGGCGGCTCTGGGGATGACGAAGACGTAGCTTTTGCGGTAGGGTCTGACAAAAAGGGGCTCTACATAGTTGAAACAGATGCGAGAATTCGGAGAGGGAAATTGGAGGCGGTTGAAGAGGGAGGAGCGATGGGAGCAGAGGATTGTGGCTCCTCCGCCGGAAAATGATGGTGCGGCGGTTATTGTGGCTGCTTTCGTCGGCATCGCCAGCGTCTCTCTCTCTCTCTCTCTCTCTCTCTCTCTCTACGCTGTTGTGTGTTCTCTCTCTCTAGATATCCGTTGGAGGATGAACAAGAGGCTGCAGTTTGAGGAGTGAGGAAAAGGCGTGGGGGACTCTACAGATTACAACAAGCTAGGCAACCTCTTTGTTTCCTTCCCGTGGTGCAAAAGAATCCCCTCTATAGATTACAATTACCCTTCCCAATTTTTCAATCGTGTCGTAATTTATTTAAGTCGGCTCGTTTGAGGTTGTATAAGTTGTTGTGTTTAAATTGTTGTGTGAGTAGCATTGTTGTTCCACTAAAGTCAAGCACGTGCCTAAACCTAGTGAAGGTAAAAATCTTAGAAGAATTTGAAATTTTCGTGGAGAAAATGTTTATGATCCTAAAATTGTAGGAGTATTTCATGCATATAAGTAATTTGAGAAACAATACTTTCGTTTTACAAGATGATTTTCGCTTGAAAAAATAAGTTCCAATTTTGGTATCCATAAAAGCTATTCCAAGCAGAATTTACCACAATTTAGACATGTGGAGTATCACGTTTTCATTCCTCATACTGGTGCGATTCGGATTCGTGATGCAACATAGATACAGAAGAAGAGAATGAGTGGGGATAAAGTGAAGGCAAGCTTTGAGTGGGGATAAAGTGGTAAGTGCATTGTCATAAAAAAAATGAAATGAAAAAAGAAGAAATTTAATACTCATGTTTTAAGTGTTTATTAGTTATCAAGCATGTTTGTTGGAAAATGAAAGCACGAATCATACAAGAATTACTAATATGCAGGGGCAAAGGAAAAATATCTTACGCCAATTCTAAGGGCATTATGAAGTTTTTGGGGACATGAGGAGGTGCAAAGACCTCGTTGATGAAGAAACCTACTTGATTTTAGAACTGTGACGGATACAGAAAATGTGAACCTTTCCAACGTCATCATCAAGTAGGTCGGGGCTCCTATGGCCTCGCCATATTGCCACCCAGTGTGGCAGCTTGTATGTGTGATTCGTATTGAATTGTTTCACTTGATGGATGAGACGCTGAAAGAAATATCGATCTCATATAAATAGTAGGATCAGATTTGTAACGGAAAAATAGTCGTCAATAATGACGGTATTTACGGGTACAGTGCCACCTCGTGAATTTCCTCGTTGAATTTTTTTTTTCTCTTTCCAAATGTCCTCATATAAATAGTAGGATCATATTGTAATGAAAAAACAGTCGTCAATAATGACGGTATTTACGGGTGCAGTGCAGTGCCACCTCGTGAACTCACGTGGTTACTTCCCTTCTATCTTTTTGCAGAAACCACATACCCAATGCATCCTATCTTCCTTTCTACAAGATTTTCTATTGGTTAGAATTTCAGCTCACAAATGGCCCACAACAAGGCAACCTCTTTGTTTCCCTTCCATGGTGCAAAAGAATGGAACTCTATAGATAACAGTTACCCTGGCCTTTCCAATTTTCCAACTGTGCGTCGGCTCGCATTTATTACGTGCAAGTTTTGGATGCTTCCACTAAAGTCAAGCACGTGCTTTGCACGTGCCTAAAACTAGTGAAGATAAAAATCTAGGAAGATTGAAATTTTCGTAAAGAAAATGTCTGTGCTCCTAAAATTGTATTTCATATAAATAATTTGAGAAGCAATACGTACTTTTGTTTTACAAGATGATTGTCGCTTGAAAAAATAAGTTTCAATTTTGGTATCTATAAAAGCTATCCCAAGCAGAGCTTACCACAATTTAGACATGTGGAGTATCACTTTTTCATTCCTCGTACTGATACGATTGGGATTCGTGATGCAACATAGATACAGAGGAAGAGAATGAGTGGGGATAAAGTGGAGGCGCACAAGCTTTGAGTGAGGTTAAAGTGGTAAGTGCATTGTCCTAAAAAATGAAAAATAAAAAGAAGAAAACTAATACTCATGTTTTAAGTGCTTAGTTATCAAGCAAATTTTTTTTTTTTTCGCTCAGCAATTATCAAGCATGTTTGTTGGAAAATGAAAAACACAAATCATACAAGAATATGCAGAGTAAGGGGAAAAATATCTTACGCGAATTCTAAGGGCATTATGAAGTTCTTGGGGACAAGAGGAGGGAATACAAGGACCTCGTTGATGAAGAAACCTACTTGATTTTAGAACCGTGACGGATACAGAAAATGTGAACCTTTCCAACGTCATCATCGGAGTAGGCCGGGGCTCCTATGGCCTCGCCATATTGCCACCCAGTGTGGCAGCTTGTATGTGTGGTTCATGAACGGAAAAAGTGGTTCATGATTTGGGAATTTTTTGCCCATCTTTACCACTGAAATGCAATTCCCCCTATTTAAATGCATGGGGAGTGGGAACCGAGCTTTTGCTCAATCTTACGGTACAGATGTGTTTGCACATATCATGCACATACATTTTTGTGGGGCCCATATCGGGATCCCAAAAAATGATCCAAACCGCTCATCTTTTTAAAAATATTTTTTGGAGGGTTCCTGTAAAAAATCACATCCAACAGATATCGATAAGGGTTTTCTCAGAATTCGAAGGGCAAAACAGAATAATTCGTCCTACGATTTCTAAGAAAGCACTTACCGATATCCATTGAAACTACTCCCTCCGTCCTTTTTTAAATGTCCTGTTTCGTAACTCCAACTTATTAAAAAGACATCATCATTATACTTTTCACATCAACTTTTTCCTCCACTTTTCCTACTTACCCATCATCATTACACTTTTACTCACTAACTTTTCAAAATGGAATCTACTTTTAGGGACAAAATAGACAATTCACCAATTTTTACCAACTAACTTTACAAAATGAACACTTATTAAGGGACAGCCCAAAATGGAATACTGGACTGTAATAAAGGGACGGAGAGAGTAATTTTTTACAAGAACCCTCCAAAAATTTTTAAAAAAAGATAAACGGTTCGGATTATTTTGTGAGACCCCGATATAGACCCCACAAAAACGTATGTACATGAGTCATGATATGTGCAAAAACATCTGTGTGGGAATCATTACTGAAGACCGATACTATTGGAAGTGGGGGGCGCTGTTGTCCCCTTGGGATAGCAGCTTGCGGCTGTGTCCGAATTATGGGCCCATTCTGGTCTCGCTTCGATGATCGGAAGCGTTCACTTCGTAGAGCTCTTTGAGTAGAACAGATTTGCAAAAAATCAGCTTAATTAGATATCATTAAGTGCCTGATCAGAACCCAGATAACTCTCGGTCTATGGGTTAGATAAAAAGGTTCCGATCAGGCACTTAATGATATCCAATTAAATTGATTTTTTGCATAGTTGTTCTACTCGACGAGCTCTACGAAATGAACGCTTCCGATCATTGAAGTGAGACTGGAATGGGCCCATAATTCGGGCACAGCAGCGCTCCCGCGTCCAATACTATTGGGTATTAGGGGTGCTCGCGGTTCGGTTCGGTTCGGATTCCTAGGAATTCGAGGACCGAACCGCTAGTCACGGTTTTTACAAAATGAAATTCGTGTCCGGACCAAAAGTCCTACGGTTCGGTTCCAATCCAATCCGTGACTTGCGGATCGGTTACGATTTTGTCCGCGGATTTTAGCAAAAATAAAGTTCAAGCTTATATCCCACACTAAAAGGGAAGAAAGTTACATTCAGAATTAAGTTTAACACCGATCACCAGAAAGTACTTGTTACTTTGAAGAAACGGAGAGAGAGGAGGAGGAGGCGGCGGCTAAGAAGTAAGAACGGTGCGACAACGACTTGAACAAGGAATGAAAATTAGGAAAACTAGAAAAGAAACGAACTAGTGAAACTAAACTAGGGTTACCCGTAACTTATATTAAAAAAAATTACGATTTACCGCATATATTTTAGGAAAAAATTCAAAATGACACCTGAACTTTCGCCCAAATGTCACCAAAACACCTGAACTTAAATTTTTTTCAATTAAACACTTGGACTTACAAAAACCCCAAATTAAGGCCCCTACCGTCATCCTCCATCCAGTTTGTTAACCAAAGTGATAACGTGGCAGCTCTTGCCTGTTCAGTGGCCTCACAGCACATGGTATGAAGTGGGGAAAATGCACCCAATCCAAACCAAAACTAAACTGTAAAAACGAAGCACCCACGTTCCCTCCCCGTTCACTGCCCCTCACCTACACGACAACTCCATCTCCAAAACCTTCGTCAACCCACTCTGAAAACAAACACCACATGCAACCTCCACTACCTTTCCATTTCAATCAATCCATGACACTCCCACTGATTCAAGAACCTCACCAAATCCAAATCGCCAAACCATGACACAAAAATCCCACAGATTCCGGCTCTTCTGTGCCATTGACGCCGACGGCAAACAAGCCATCATCTGCTGGGGCAAAAACACCACCACCGTCTCTTCTCCATCCACTCCCTCATCCAGTCAAAACCCATATCTCCAAATCCCGCCAATTGCCGCTCTTGTAGGCGGCGACAGGTTTCTTTGCGGCATTTTGTCGAACACTTCGCAGCCTTACTGTTGGAACTCCAATGGCTCGGGCACCAGTCTCGTCCCTCCGCCTTTCGTCGCCACCGCTTATTCCCACATCGCCGCCGGTAGTAAAGAATCACGTCTGTGTTGTTAGGGGATCTTACTACTCGGGTGGCAATCCCGGGTCAGTTCATTGTTGGGACATTGTTAGGAAATCAGATGACAGTTTGAGTTCAAAACAGATGACAGTTTATTTAATGGCGATTAGGGCTTCTAAGAACAATATGTTTTTCGCCCAAAACCTCAAACCCCTAACCTTTTTCCTGATTGGGACTACCACGAAAAGGTGAAGTGAGTGAGTAAAGGGTGGGGTTTGGATTGGGTGCATCTTCCCCACTTCATACCATGTGTTGTGAGGCCACTTAACGGGCAAGAGCTGCCACATCATCACTTTTGTTAACAAACTGGATGGAGGATGACGGCAGGGGCTTAATTTGGGGGTTTTGTAAGTCCAGGTGTTTAATTGAAAAAAACTTAAGTTCAGGTGTTTTGGTGACATTTAGGCAAAAGTTCAGGTGTCATTTTGAAAATTTTCCTATATTTTATATTTTTATGTACATCTACACTATATCCCATTATTAAGATAAAATACTAAAATTAGTAGAAAAAAGTTTTGACATTACTAACAATTAATTATATAAATACACATATATATTTATCGGGGCGGTTCCGGGGACAACCAAACAAACACCTAAACAAACACCCCATCTCAGCCCTCCATTTCAAGGGCTGAGATTAAATCCCAACCCATCCTTAAAAACAAATTACACGCTTCCCCCTTCTCCCATCTATCACGTCTGACAGACTTACACAGAACCGGCAGCCCCTCCACCTCCCTCCACTCCGACTCCACCTCCCTCCACTCCGACCGACGAGCTCAGACCTCGCCGCCGACGACCCTCTCTCTCCACCGACGACCCACCAACACGCCGCTGTAGACCCCCCCCCCCCTCTCTCTCTCTCTCTCTCTCCCTCTCTGAACTTGCCGAATCCTCTTCCATAGCTGGGCTAATCTCTTCCAAATCAATACAAGAAGCAAAAACCACAACAGAATTCAACCTTCTTGTCGAGAACCGAAAGTATCTCTTCGCTGGGCTAATCTTTCAGGTTCTCATTTGTGCTTTGAGATTAAATCAATGCACACTCTCTGATATGATGAATGGGCCAAATTAAATGACTTGCAAATATTTAATTACCGTTTCCATAAATTGTATGCATCTTCCTTCAAATGTGGAAGAGGGACCTTCTGAAGGAAAATCTGCCAACTAATTGGCTATATATGAACATGGGCCCAACTTTTTCCTTCACAGCTGCCTCTTTCGAACAGGGCCGGGCTGGATTTTTGGGCCCATGGGTGGACCCGTAGTGTAGCATTTTTTTTTTTAGGGTTTAGGGTACCCTAAGGTTTGGGTTTAGGCATTTTCATAGGGATTTCAGGGTACACTTTTCTATTATAGTGTTTTAGCGAATTATGCACTTTCATAGGGTTCAAAATTAATGGGGTCGGATGACTCCATGGGGAGAAATTAAAATGCTACTACAATTATGCTATAAATCTCTATTAAATTAACGAAGATTGAACTCATTAAAGATTGTTTATGACCCAACTAGTATCCAACGGCAGAGCATTAAACAATTCATTTGTTAAAACAATACACTGCTGCACCTTTTTTCGATAACTCAATGTATTCGTGCTAGTTTATGCATACATCGACTATTTTATAGGGACTCAATTTCACCGTTCGTTGACACATAGCCTATTTAAAATTAGGGCAATGCCCTGTATAGACAAACCCATAAGAGTTGATAATACATGAGAGGTATCGAACGTGAGACCTTAAAAGAAACAATACACATCTTAATTACTTTACAAAGAAGAAAAAAGTATCATATGCCTTATAACTATGTGGCTGAAGACAATTTGTGTAATGGATCCAATTGGGTATTTTTTTTTATGTTTTCCATGTTTTCATTTGCTTAGCACTACTTGGAGATATAATTTTGTGAATAATTTTGTGAATTTGACTTGCCAAGCTACTGCACAATAGCATATCGATCTCTTATCTTTTTATTGCAGGCAATTGAAGGGTGAACAATGGAGTTAGTGGGTTTAGATGATGTCGAAGTAGATGATACCGAGACTGTAGATAATATTGTGGAAGGTTTAGCAACACCAACAATTGGGATGTATTTTGAGACAATTGAAGAAGCACGGAAATACTATAAACGTTATGGTCAAGAAAATGGATTTTGGATTCGTACTCGGGCTTCAGGCAAAGGACGAAACCGGTCAAATGAAGTCACTAAGGTGCTATTTGTTTGCGGAAAAGAAGGAAAGTATGTTGCGAAAAATCAGCAGGAGGGTATCGTGGAGGTGAATGATGAGACAGTCGGAGAGGAGAAAGTGATATCAAAGAAAAGAGTTAGAAGTTGTTCAACCGTTAAATGTGGATGCGAGGCTCATATGCGGATTATGCTTGACAAATGGAATTACAAATGGAAAGTAACAGGTTTCGATGAAAGTCACAACCACCAACTAGTGACTCCATCTAAGAGGATGAAAATGAAGTCAAATCGAAACATGCCCAACGCAGTTAAGGATTTGACTGAGGTATTTCATGAAGAAAATATAGGAATTTCAAAAGTTCCTTCAATTTTTGGTGGGGAGTACATTGGCTTTGATAATAGGGACTGCTATAATCACTTGAGGAATGTGAGGCATAGAGACCTAGATTGCGGGGATGCACAATCAGTTCTTGACTACTTTAAGAACAAACAAGCACATAATCCACAATTTTTTTATGCGATTCAATGTGATGAAAGTGGGAGGGCAGTTAATTTTTTTTGGGTGGATTCTCGATCTCGCATGGCATACCAATATTTTGGAGATGTGGTCACATTTGACACAACATATCGAACAAATAAATATGATATGCCTTTCGCACCATTTACGGGAGTAAACCATCACATGCAGTCGATACAGTTTGGATGTGCACTTTTACAAGACGAGACAGAGGTGACGTTTGAATGGTTGTTTCGGACATGGCTTGATGCTATGGGAGGACGTCATCCAACTTCTATCATCACTGACCAAGACTTGGGAATGAAAGGAGCTATTGCCACAGTCTTTCCCAACACCCGTCATCGTCTCTGTCTTTGGCATATTAAGAAGAAATTTGTTGAAAAGTTGTCACAAGTGTACTACAAGAGATCGAAATTCAAGAAGGATATGAAAAAATGTATTAAGGAGACATACAAGAAAGAGGACTTTGAAGGGAGATGGATGTTATTGATGAAGGAAAACGAGTTAGAAAGCAACAAATGGCTTCAAGGGTTGTTTGATATTCGTGAATCATGGGTACCCGTTTATAATCGTGGTACATTTTTTGCCGGTATGAATACTACCGGACGTAGTGAGGGCATCAACTCATTTTTTGATGGTTTTGTAACTCACACGTCAAATCTCAAAGAATTTGTGGTGAAGTATGAGAAAGCCTTGAATAGGATTGTGAAAAGGGAAAATGATGAAGATTTTGAGTCCGAACATAAGTTTCGGATTGTTAATGACCATGAATTTTTGTTGAAGCATGCGGGAAAAGTGTATACTAGAAACGTCTTCAACAAGTTCAAGGAATCATGGAGTAAAGTCTTTCACTACAAAGTTGAAAATGTGAGAAATGGCAATGGTTTTCAATCTTTCGTAGTAAAGTCAAAAGATGATGAACTTGAAAAGTTTGAGGTGACATTGGATTCGCAAACCTACGAGGGTAAGTGTGAATGCCAACAATTTGAGTTTGTTGGGATATTGTGTCCGCACATTTTGAAAGTGTTTGTCCGACTAGACATTGATGAAATACCGGAACATTTTATTCTTCCACGATGGAGGCAAAAGGCCAACAAATTTAGGATAATTGATTCCCAAGGATTGGTGCATGACGACGGCAAAGAAGAATCTGAGGCATTAAGACTTAGCCATATGTGCCAAGAAGCTACAAAATTGGCTTGTTTGGCCGCCCCATCAAATGAGGCATACACAATTTTCATTAAAGGTATGAATGATTTATTCGAGAAGATCCAAGAAGTTTCTAAGGTGTCTCCAATTGAAATTTGTGCTAACAAAGATAATGAGAAATCTATTGAGCCGTCGCTGTCTCAAATATTGCTTTTGGATCCGAACATCTCGCAATGCAAGGGTAGGAAAAAGGATGTCAAGGGCAAAGCTGCTACTACACAGTCCGAAAGATTGAAAAGTGGTATTGAGATGTCATTGAATAAGAAGAAAAGAAAGTGTCACATGTGCTTTCAATTTGGACATGATAAGAGAACTTGTCCTTCTAATCCAATGCGTAAAACTAACATAGGTAACTCAATTACTAATTTTATTTTTCTTATTGACATAGATGTTCTTAAATTACTAATCTTATTTTTTTTAATTGTCATTTTTATTCAGTAGACTTGGAAGAGGAAGCGGAAGGCTCAGATAGTGACCAAGAGGAAGGCTCAGATTGCTCCGAATGATTTTGGAGTATTTTGGCATGTTGACTTTGTTTCGTAATGTAGTGTAGTAATTGTGCTTTCAGTTTAGAATTGAATGTAATGCGATGGACTAGTTTTTCGGTTAATTGTAAGAAAGTTCTTTTTATGGACCACGTTTTGGGATGAAATTGAATGTAAGATATATGGAACAGTTTTTTATGGATCAATTTTTATGGATCGGTTTGGTTTTAATTTTATGGCAATGCATTCATGAAAAATTTTGGCAGAGTTTCCCTTGTTTTTGGTCCTAGCCCGACGTCTCGCGTCTCAGTCAGTATAATAAGAACAACAGGAATAGCATCAAGTTATGCATAAGCCCACACCGGGCATTTCTCATAAGTGGTTAATCACCTTTCACAACAAAAACCATAAAATCCATTGCCAAGTTATCAAGCAGCCATGTCTCGACCATTCAATCTGCACATGCTATGGTATAACAACCGAAAAACATTGATCAAAAAAGGATTTCCAGATTGCCCAGATTTTCCGAAGAACAATACTTGAGTGGAACAACCATTAAGTGTCAACTAAGATTGCCCACTACTATAAGCTTGTCAAATTAAGGCTACAACATAACATACGGATTCTTGTTTCAAATTAAGGCTACAAAATACAGCCAACAAAAAATATAGCTCTATCCAGATTACAACAAAAAAAAAAATCCCAAAACAACAGACAGTCCTCTTTGGTTACTGCATCTTCAAACTGCCTCTTTGCTCTCTTTTTTAACCCGAATAGCCTCTTTGCTTGCTGCAGTAACTTCACCTTCTCTTTACTTTTTCTTGGTCGTCGTCGTGATCTTTGCTGCAATGCCACACCCCATCTTCACCTTCTCTAGTTGCTGGAGATAGCCTGATTCATGGATGAAGTTCTTAACTATAGTGCAAGCATAACCCAGACCAAAAGAAGCTTCTATCCACTGTATTTGAATGACACCAGATTTGAGTCACAAACATCAAGTTTTTCCAGATTCCACTTGTCTTGTATCTCCAAGTGCTTGGCAGCTCTAGTAAACTGAAAATTGACAAATGGACAAGTATCAAAGAGATGGAAGTGCAAAGGTAGTACGGCCACAGTAATTAAAAGAGGAGTATTTTACAAATGGAGCAAGGACATAATATTGCAGCCGAACACAATTAAGAGCAAGAAACTCATGGTGTATACAGTGTGGTTAAGTAGGTAACTAGAATCACAAACTGCAATCAACAGGAAAAAAGAAAGGGCTTTGTCATAAGTGGAAATTATCTTGTGAACCAGAAATTCACACGATTCGAGGGATGTCAATGGGTCAATGTGGCGTTTGAGCTCCTTTGTTAGCTCATACCCTTGGTGTAGCTCATTGATTAGAGTCTCTTGCTCCCACCCCCTGATTATTTCCATTTGGAAGTTGCAAGAAAAAGAAAAAAGAACTGGTTTTGTTGAGTAGTAGGGGCTGAAATTATTTGACCAGTTCAGATAATGCAAACATGAGATTCTACCATCAAAGACAATACTTAGGCCCATTCATTTTAGAATCTATCCATCCAAAAATAATTTAAATAGCACTTTTGATTTTCCAAATATCCCATTCCCAATTCACCACGCCATTCCAAAGATGGATTTTGCAGCCCACGTGAAACAAGTTCAACTAGCATATATCAACTTCGAACCCTAATTTACGCAATCAAATTGAACGCAAAAAATCTGCAATTTCCCCAAATTTTGAAACCCTAATTTTTGGGGGTTTGAAGATGGAGAATCTAGGGCAAATTAAGAATGGAATCATCCACCAATTTAGGTGCATGACCTTTTCATTAGTTGGCTGGCTTCGTTCATTCTAGTGAACCAAACACTACCCAAACATTGCAGAAACAAACATGAATCTCAAAGCACAAATGAGAACCTGAAAAATTAGCCCAGCGAAGAGATACTTCCGGTTCTCGACAAGAAGGTTGAATTCTGTTGTGGTTTTTGCTTCTTGTATTGATTTGGAAGAGATTAGCCCAGCTATGGAAGAGGATTCGACAAGTTCAAAGAGAGAGAGAGAGAAAGGGGGGGTCTGCAACGGCGTGGTGGTGGGTCGTCGGTGGAGAGAGAGGGTTGTCGGCGGCGAGGTCTGAGCTCGTCGGTCGGAGTGGAGGGAGGTGGAGTCGGAGTGGACGGAGGTGGAGGGGTTGCCAGTTCTGTATAAGTCTGTCAGACGTGAGAGATGGGAGAAGGGGGAAGCGTGTAATTAGTTTTTAAGGTTGGGTTGGGATTTAATCTCAGCCCTTGAAATGGAGGGCTGAGATGGGGTGTTTGTTTGGTTGTCTCTGGAACCGCCCCGTATATTTATATATTTATTTATTATTTATATAAAATAAATATCTCACGGTTCGGTTCGGTTAATCCACGGTTTCGTAATGAAAATCCGTGAACCGAATCGCGAGTCATGGTTATCTAATATTTCAATCCGTGTCAGGACCATTAATCCAAGGACAAAATCCAAAAGGTACGAATCGATTCGGTCCGGACTGATTTCACGATTCACCGAATTTTTTGAGCAGACCTATTGGGTATAGGTGATCTCAGGTGGTGCCTCATTTTGTTATTATCCCAAGTCACCGGGAGACCCTCTTTGCACGCCCCCTGACACAACCCCCCCCCCCCCCCCCCCCACCTTTTCCCCCCTTGCCCCTCTTTTTTCGGTTGTTTTTTTTTTCTTTGACTAGTTTTTTTTTCTTTACTTTTAAAAGTAAATAATTACTGCTTCTTCTTTTTTTACTTTTACTAGTTTTTTTTTATACTTTTAAAAGACTTTAATTACTGTTTTAGTTTCTTTTTTAACTTTTACTTCTTCTTCTTTTTTTGCTTATAAAAGACTTTAATTACTGTTTTTTTTTAAAAACTTTTACTAGTTTTTTTTGTTTTACTTTTAGTAGTTTTTTATTTTACTTGTAAAAGACTTCTCACAATGAGCCTAATTAATAAATGAATAATTAAAACATAACTTATACTAACATAATTTGTACCAATTTTAATTAATCAAACCAAACATAAGTTGTACTAATTTCGCCGAAGAGTGAAATACATAAAATTCAATTTCTAATAAATGTTTCCACCAAATTCTGCTCTTGTCCCTCTTGGTCTTGTATCCATTATTTCTTCCCACAAACTAATTCGTGTTGCATAGCGATCAGCCCATCTTTTAGCTTGGTCTGATGCATTGTTCCACCACCATGTTGGGAAGGGTGGTACAGGGTAATGAGGCTGCAAGAAAAGTTGCACAAAGTGATTGTTCCCAACACGGGCAATAGCTATTTCAATGCGCTCTTGGACTGGAACTGGAGGGGATCTCAATGGAAAATGAGTAAAACAACATGAAGGAAGCGCATCAAATGTATGCAGAACAAGGTTGTACGCCGAAGCGATGACAACTCCCATGCTCATAGCGTCCATCCAATGCCTCTGTGGTGCCGAAGCTTCAAAGTAACTTAAAGACTGTATTAGCCGGTTTGCCCAACCTATTTCTGGATATAGCGCATCGTATAGATCCTGATTTTGTTTAATCTCATTAATGAGATCTATTCGAACTTGAGCCCAACAATCTTCAGTATATCCTAAATGAGCGGCTATCGCCCTAAATCCACAATGATCGTCGCCTTGGACGTCATTAATATGAGAAACGTAATGCTGATAAGCCCGAGGTAAATACTGAATGTAGTCGGAAGGGATGGGTGGAACTGAAAATTCAGCATGGTTCGCTTGAGTTTTGCGAACTCTCGCGCCCCTCCCACGTCTCCTAGATTCGACCCTAGATGATGAAGTGGATGCTTCTGTAAAGGAAGAAATGCGTCGTCCACTTTGCTCCTCTCTACCAGTAGGTCGACCTCTATGAGACGTGTTATACGTTGGGCCTCGAACTGTGCTCTGAGATGGATCCGTCATATCGATAATCCTGTCTATCATGTGCTCTCGCATAGATCGATCCATCCCACGTAATCTATCCATAACTTCATATGTTATGTCTGGTCGTTCTCCCTCGTCATTCACAATGGGGGCGCGCATGGACAACCTAGTCCAATGATCGTGGATACTCTGAATCGGAATTAGCATGGAGTACCAACGGTAATATGCAAGATCATGTCTGCATGGCAATCCGTGTGTAATTTTTATTGTACAGTCGCACAACCCAAACTGGAGGTAGGATGCATCTTCAGCGTATTGTAGCTCAACATTTATAAGCTCCATTGCCTCCAATGAAATGCGAGTTCTTACTTGTTCAAAAAGTTCGTCATGTATTTGCCAATGGCGGGGGATGTTGATATATATGTGATTTCGTTGGTGTATGGATTTGTACGATATTTCATGGAGGTATCTGTTCTCTATTAGTTGATTCAAGACAAACTAAGTAGGACTTAGACCGCCTCGTTCCGCTATGTTATCTGTATATTTGAGGTTGTATATGGACTGGGCACATGTAGTGTTTAACGGGTTTTTTTTCTTTAAAACACTAAGAATTTCACGAGGAGCGGTGTTGTTTGCCATGTCGCGCACAATTTCTCTTCTCCTCTGGTGTTAGCCTTGACGGGTACTAATGCACATCAAAATATTCTGCTGTTTCATGGTTATGGAGACCATATTCAACCCTTACACCCCACATGACACCCGCTGGAGGTATTGGTATACCTCGCAGCTCAAATGGGCACTCGCATTTTTTTGTCCCAGTATTCATTTGCGAGGATTGCCCTTCAACTGCTTTCCGTGCCGATCTATACTTTCCACTTCTTTCACAACTAAGAATGCACTTTGGCAGCTTGTCACCAATTAAACTAGCAGATTTCTTAGTAACAACAACAATACTATTTTCCCTACCGACTCTCCGCACCCAAGCTATCATGTCATCTCTACTTTGAAAAATCTATAAACAAGATAAAAGAATATGTATAAGTGCAACATGATCCAATTTAATATGCATAATTTCTGTACTTTTAAATTAAATAACTAATATGCATAAGAATAACGGTAATAACTAACCTCGTTAGTTGTGAATTCGGGTGCATAATCACGAAAATTGTGGGAGACACCCTCCCCACTAGGAACATCATTCTCAACGGACCAACTATCTGAAAATGAGCAGTTGTAGCCATCCATAATGTTCTTCTCGTTTTACGAAACCGATGTGGAAAAGGAGGGAGGAATCGTGGCAGAGGAAAGGAGGGAGGAATCGTGGCAGAGGAAATGAGGGAGGAATCGTGGCAAAGGAAGGGAGAGAGAGATAGATGATGGAAATATGGTGATGTTGGAGGGATAAGCAGGGAGAAGGAGGTGATGGGAAGAAGATGGTGATTTTGGAAGGATAAGATGGTGATTTTGGAAGGATAATACTGGATATATAAGGATAAGGGGTGATGGATGAATGGTTGTAGTTAAAGATAAGAAGATAACAAAAAAATTTGAATGTGTGGTTGTAATTGAAGATAAAAAGAAAATCAAAATGAGTGGTTACAGTTGAAGATAAGAAGATAAAAGGAAATCTGAATAATGGGTTAGAAATAAAATAGATAAAAGATATAAATAAATACAAAATTAATAAATTCAATAACATAAAAGAATTATAAAATTTAAAAAAAAAAAGAAATTTACTCACATATATAATATTAAATAATTTAAAAATACATATAAATAGTATAAAAAAAAGTGTTCCGATTTTTAATTCGTTTGAACCGGTGCGAATATCTTATTTTTCTTATCATTTTATCCTAAATGGTCGTAATGAATTTTTGGCTCTAAGGCCTTTCAATGAGCACCCTAAGAGAGACCTGAAACTAAATAAAGTGCCTTAGGGTACTTGTTGAAAGGCATTCGAGCCAAAAATTCATTATAACCATTAAAGATAAAATGATAAAAAAAAAAAAAATTCTTTGCACCAATTCAACCGGATTAAAAATTGGAATACTTAAATAATAATAAATAAATAAAAGTGAAAGAAGATATAAAAGTTATTAAGTAAATAAATGAGAAATAAAAAAATGGGTTGAATTATTGCCGGGGGGGTAAAATGGTCGTCGGGGGGGTGGGGTCCGGGGGGCGCGCCTGTCAGAGGGGCGCCGCAAAGAGTTTTACGTCACCGGTTAAGTGGTTGTCAGCTGGCAGCTATGCAGTGGAAAGAAAAGTAGCCTAGTACAGTTTTTTCCACCACACAATTTTCATGTTTGGTGAATTTAATACTCCCTCCGTCCCTTTTTAAATATTCTGCTTCGTAACTCCAACTTATTAAAAAGATATCATCATTATACCTTTCACATCAACTTTTTCCTCCACTTTTCCTACTTACCCATCATCATTACAATTTTACTCACTAACTTTTCAAAATGGAATCTACTTTTAGGGACAAAATAGACAATTCACCAACTTTTACCCACTAACTTTACAAAATGGAATACTGGACTGTAATAAAGGGACGGAGGGAGTAGTTAGTGATACTAGTATTTTGCAAATATGGGATATGATATTTTTAATAATTGGTGCTGTGTTTGGATGAGTTTTTGAGAAATTTTTTATAAGAATAGTATGGGTAATAAGTAGAGAGAGATAGAAAGAGAAATGGAAAGTCCTATGGTACACACCCCTTATTAAGGGGTGTACCGTACACACCATGATTTTAAACCCTTAGATTTAAAAGTGAATGATCCGAACCACCAATTTATTAAATCAATTAATAAAATGAAAAAATGGCTGAGCAGGTAACCGGTTGGTCTCTCCTCCCTCACTCTCTCTCCCTCTCCCTCTCCAAAAAATGACCACAAATTATATAACATAACCATAACTTTTATGACGACACCAAAAATTGTCATTTGTTTACCACAATGTGTCGTATTAAAAGAAATTAATCCAAATATTCTATAGCAAAACTAAAATATGTCGTACCACATTTAACGATAGACTTTAATGCATTCGGACACGTTAAATATCGTTTGGCTACATATTTGTCAATATCCATGATTTCTAATTTTGGTGACAATCTTGAATTTTGTAGGATTTCACATTCTAACGGTTCTGATCAATCATTTTATAAATATACTCGATAACAAAATTTAGAATTTTTTTCTTAAAAAAAACAACATTTAGAATTTGTACATTCAATATACTTTATATGAAACTAATTTCTCTGTTGTAGCTGAATATACGGTAGATTTGTGACTGCGACACAATAATAACGATCAAAATCATTGATTTCGTTATGCTTGTTGATTAAATAATTCACGTAAATTTTTTGCTTGATTGGATTTAGAAAACCCTTTCATCGGCACCCGAATTCAATCATAAAATGATATTTTCATTTGATTAAGGGTCTAACGATAAGTGATCAACTTCATTCTTGGTACATATGATTTATTCATATATATTATGTAAAAGAGAGATGGTTCCGATCGAAAAAAAAATGCCTTATATGGGGCTCGAGTGGTGCATTATTAGACTTTAATGTATCTGAATACCTTAAATGTTTTTCGATTATGCAGTTGTCGATATCTGATGATCTCTGATTTTGGTGACAATACTGAATATCGTATAACTTGATATTCTAACAGTTTTGATCAATCATTCTAGGAATATACTCGCTAACGACATTTAGAATGTACGTTTAATTTATATTTGATATGAAACATAGTCCTCTTCTATAGTTGGATGTAGAGTAGCCTTGTCACCGTGACACAATAGTAACAATCAAAACCGTTGATTTCGTTATATTTGTTGAATAAAGTCATTCACGTAAATTTATAGCTCAATCAGGTTTTGGAAGCTCTATCATTAATTGGCACCCAAATTTAATAATAGAATGATATTTTCATCCAATTAAGTGACCTCTCATTTTTTCACGAAGAATTGAAGGAATTTTGATTTTTTGAATTAAATTTTGTAGAAAAAGAATTTAATTTAGACTAATATTTTGAGAAGAAATTGTAGTTGTATTCGAAAATTTGGGTATAATACTTACTTTTTGGTGAATTTCTTGGATGAAAATTTTGAGGTAGAACTTCATTTTTAGTTTAAATTATTGAGGTATTGTGTAGGGACAAATAAGAATTTGAAAAAATAGTGTGGAGGGAATCGAAAATTAAGATAATATGGTGGAAATTTTAAAATATGAAAAAATAATGTGGCGGAAATTGAAAATAATTAGTGGTATGGTATTTTGTTAATTAGAAATATCGTTTACTGAACATTTCGATTGAATTTTTTTTATATGACACGTTGTGGGTATGAAAACGTCAATTTATGGTGTTGTCATAACAAATTTGGTTATATTACTGAATTTGTGGTATGGTATTTTGCTAATTATAACTATCGTTAACTGAACATTCCAATTGAATTTTTTTATACGACACGTTGTGGGTATGAAAACGTCAATTTATAGTGTTGTCATAACAAATTTGGTTATATTACTGAATTTGTGGTATGATATTTTGCTGATTATAACTATCGTTAATTGAACATTCTGATTGAATTTTTTTATATGACATGTTGTGGGTATGAAAACGTTAATTTATGGTGTTGTCATAACAAATTTGGTTATATTACTGAATTTGTTGTATTTTAAACATGTGTTATTACGATATATTTTAATTAGTTTCCTTTGGTACGACACATTGTAGTAAGAAAACGTCAATTTATGGTATTGTCATAACAATTGTGATTTGTTATATAATTTGTGGTATTTAAATATGTTTTCTTTTGATACGACACGCTGTGTTAAGAAAATGACAATTTTAGGTATTGTCATAACAATTGTGGTTGTTTTATAAAATTTGTGACATTTTACAAATATTTTTGGCTTGGGTATAACAATTGTTGATTCTAGTACGACATATTTTGATTTTGTTACGGAATATCATACGAGTCAAAAAAAATTTGGTACGACTCATTGTGGTAAGATAATGCCAATTTATGCTGTTGTTATGACATTTGTGGATAGCATTATTTAATTTTTGATATTGTACTCATGTATTTGGTTAGGGTACAAGTATTATGGATTCCGGTACGAATAATTATGGTTACATAATAATAATATTTTTTAATTATGGGTAACCTGCTAATGACTTGTTCAACAGGTAAATTTTAAAGTACAAGTCGTAACTAGAATCATAAATATGCATTAGAAAACCAAAAATCGGCATAATGAAAATCACAAATTGTCATAATTTAGACATACGATATACCTTGTGTACCATAGCTTCCTCCTTATTGGAAGTAGGGGGAATCTTTTGAAATTTTTTTTAAAAAAAAGTAAAACAAACGAGGCATGGATCTTCGGGATTCAATGATCTTGTCCACCCACTGTGGATTATAATCGAGCTCACTTTGATGATCAAAATAATTTTTATTTTTTTAGACTTGATCATCAATCACATTGAGATCATTTTGATTGTAGACCTCATCGAAGTAATCAATCATGCCAAAAGTTTTCAGTAAAACTTGAACTACGTACCGAAGACATGTCAAACGATATTGGATCAACATAATTTTTGATGTGATTAATATTCTCGATGAGATTTTAGAAATAAATGGTTTCAATCATTGAAATAACTCTGTAAAAATAATTCTTTCTACATGGGAGTAAAAAAATTAAAAGTACAGGCCAAATTTTGAAAAGTACGAAAAGCTCCCAAAATATTATTGGCTTTTTTACTCTGTTTTTTCCCCCGAGGAACTTTCCAAGAAAATAAAAAATGTGTGGGAAAACACTTTTCGGTGAGAAGAGAGCCCATAAAACAGCGATGGACAACTTTACTTTGTTGGTTAAAGGGACGAGATCACCCAGAGAATTGACAGATTTCTGGCTCAATCGGAGGTAAGCAGGGCTCCCACGGTCTCGTTCATTCATCTCATACACACACACAGCTCTTGAACCTTCGCTGATCAAAGCCAAACAAAGGAAAATTGCAATAAAAAAAATGATGGCTCAGAAATCCAAGTATCTCAGGCTGCAAATGAACCGAGCAACTCGCAGACAATTTGAGGTTCGACTCGTTTATTAATTGAGCACTTCAAAGCTCGGCTCGAAAAAATAGGCTTGACTCGTTTAATAAATGAACTTGGCTCGGTTCGTTTACAACCGAGCATGATTTTTTGGCTCAACGTAAACGAGCCGAGCTCAAACACAACAAAGCCCAGCTCAGCTGGTTTGCAACCCGTCATTAAGGAAGAATAAAATACTGGGTGTTGAAGCATCTGATCGGTTGTTGCTCTGGCTCTTGCAAATTAATGATCTTGGTGTGGCGGCGGCGGAGAGGAGGAGGTCCTGGGAGAGAAGGGGGTTTGATTGGTGGAAAACAGTTGTTTTTGGACGTGTGAAGTGGTGTTGGTTTTTTTGCGATAGCTGAACGGAGGAAGAGAGGCTTCTGAGGGAAGCAGAGGTGGAAAAGGCTGTCATTGTGTGTGAGTGTTTTTAGGAGAGAGAAAGTGAAGAGGTTTTAGTGAGAGATGACAATGGGATGAAGGGATGTGGGGAGCAGATAGAGTATACTATAGGCAAGAAGATGTTATAAGTTATTTTAATGTGAGTGCGAAAATGGAGATTGTTTTGGGTGTGTAAGGATTGGGTTTCTCTGCTGCACCGTCGCTGACGGTGGTGGAAGGTGGTTGATGAGGAAAAGGCTCAAAGAGGCTTTCAACTTGTTGACACTGAAAAGTTCAATAAAGTTCCAAAACGAATTGGAGTGTGTAAGGTCCATATTTTGACAAATCCCATGACAAAATCTCTTTTGATTTGTATTCCATTAAGTATGATGTAACTTATTGTTTTAGAGCATTTGTTTTAGAAAAGACTATCAATTGTCTCTTGTAATTGATAGACAGAGTTTGTCAAAGGAAAGTAGCATGGAAGGAATCAATTTGTGCAAGAGGATTTCGTGCAGGAAACATATTAATCACGTGGTTGTCAAAGGAAAGTAGGATGGAAGGAATCAATTTGTGCAAGAGGATTTCGTGCAGGAAACTTATTAATCACGTGGGTGGATATATGACGTAACCTTCCGTTTTTCTCCAGAAGTCTATTTATACACGGTTTGGCTGGCTTTTGAAAGATGACCGAATATTATTTGAGTGCAGCCCCTCTCGTGCTTCAAAACAGAGAAATATCTAAGGGAGTTTTTTAGTTTGTCTCTTGGAAAAAGATATGATCGTTTGATCATCAAACTTCCGGATTAATTCCAAGAGCCTTCTCCAAACTTTGTGATTGCTAATCGAAGTGTTCTTCCGGTGGATTTCTGGTGGGTAATGACGGTGGATTCCGTAGGTTATTGGAAGGCTTGAGCGATTCAGGGCAGCGGCGGTCAAGCACTGGGTGCGGTGAACGAGTGATTCGGCAATCAACCTTGGTCAACCGAGAGCGATTCTAGGTTGTAAGTATAGGTTTGTTTGTAACCGTACAATGAGTTATAGTGCATGATTTCCTTCCCGTGGTTTTTACCCGTTTAAGGGGTTTTCCACGTATATCTTGTGTTCGGTACTGTTCATCGTTTATTGCTTTTCAATTCCTTTTATTTTGCTTAATTAAGTTTTTAGATTGCGAAAAAGGGATTTTTCAGAGTGCCCACGTGGTTTTGAAATTTCACCGTGTAATGGTATTTTGCGCACTGTGCTGTGGTGTACATCCGGACCTTTGATTGCGGTAATTAGCGGTTCGGATTATTCAATTTTTTTTTAAAAACTCATCAAAACACAGCAAATGCTTCTCTATCTTTTGCAGGCCGACCTACACAAAGGCAAAATAAATTACAAAGGCAAAGAGCAAAGAGCAAATGCTTCTCTCTCTCTCTCTCTCTCTCTCTCTCACATACGATTCTCTCCCTTTTGCAGGCCGACCCTATACAAAGGCAAAGAGCAATGCTAGCAAATACTATGTAAATATAGGGAGATGGCAAAGCGTCGAGCTTGTTCGTCTCCAAATTTTGGATTTTAGATTATCTCTAAGCGCACGATCTTTAATAAAAAAATTCTTAATCATTATTTTCATTTCTCTTTCTATCTCTCTTTCCACTTATTACCCAAAATCCAAATACCAAAACGAACATGGTCGTTTGTGTTAAAATTGTAGTGCATAAACCTTTGTACCATGTTTAAGGTACAATGTTTTTATACACTAAAGTTTTGGCATGCACAAACAATTACAGTTTGGGCATTATAATTTGGAAATTGAATTCTATACTCTTTTTTTTGACATCTACACTTTTTTTTTTTGAATTTTAGTGTAGAAAGTGTATTTAATTTTTTTGCAAAAAGACAAAAAAAGAGTGTAGATGTCAAAAAAGGGAGTGTAGAATTCAATTTCCTATAATTTTTCTAATTTAAAACATAATTGCATCTCAAACAGTTCGACGCATGTGAGCCCATATACATCAAGACGGCTCCAAACATAATTGTTTTCGAAGTTGTATCCGAAAGAGTTGTTCCTATGCTTAAAGCAAACTATGTTTTTTTCAGTAAACTACTATTACTACTAGTCTATGTTATTGAAAATTGCAAAGAAAGGAAAACTAGTAGTACCATGTTATTGAAAATTCATTGGTCCACTGCTAGCTACTCCACTATCCTAATAAAGCAAAGCTAATTTCTCTGATAAAGAAAAGGAAAAAGAAAACAACTAACAGAGATGGCATGAAAAATGTGAATATTATTGCCCATCATCGTCCCCACCATTATGATCATCCTCAGTCACTAAAGTTGGCAATGGTGGCCCCCGCCTCACAAGCCTTTGCCGCCGGCGTCGGCACCACCTCCACCGACGGAGGAACCGGCGTGCCCAGCAACTCCGCCGGCAGGTCCGGTATCCCCTTCAAGTAGAAGGTGTAGAACAGCTTGAAGGGGAAAATGATCTGGTGCAGCTTGATCTGGCCGTACGCGCCCTCGAAGATGCCCGACCCACCGGTCACGGCGAGGTAGGTGTCCTCGTAGGTCAGGTACGGCCCCTGCACCGCTATGTGGCCGTAGTCGCCGAAGTAGAAGCTGTATGCCGCCTCGTACCGGTCGCCTTTCTTTTCCGGTTCGTTCTTGATCAGGATGCAAATTCCGGCCGTTATTCCCAACCGCTTCTTCAGGTCACCGCTGTACACCTGTAAGATGAATATTCAAGCAAAGTTAAACTCTTTTTTTTAGGTCAAATCTTTTTTTTCCTCTTCGAAAAGTTTCCAAAATATGAAATTATTGGCTTTTTTACTCTGTTTTTTATTTCCCCCCGGGAGGAACTTTCCGAGAAAATCAAGATGTGTGTGGGAAAACACTTTCGGTGAAAAGAGGAGGAACCCAAAAAACGGAGATGGATAAGTTTACTTTGTTGGAGAAAGGGACGAGATCGCCGAGAGAATTGACGGATTTCTGGCTCAATCGGAGGTAAGCAGGGCTCCCACGGTCTCGCTCATTGATCTCGTACACATACAGCTCTTGAACCTTGGCTGATGAAACCCAAAACAAAGGAAAATTGCAATTAAAAAAATTAATGGGTCAGAAATCTGGGTGTCTCAGAACTGTAAATGAACCGAGCAGCTCGAGGCTCGGCTCAACTCGATTAATAATTGAGCCAAGCTCAAAATGAAGTTTTTGGCTTATTTGGTAAATGAGCTGAACTTTTTTTTTTTTTTGAAAGGCAAATGAGCTAAACTTAACACTTCAAAACTCGGCTCGACTTGAAAAAGTAGGCTTGTCTCGGTTAAAAAAGACTTGTTTAGTAAATAAATCAAGCTCGGCTCGTTTACAGCTAAGCTTGACTTTTTGCCTCATTTAGTAAAACGAGTCGAGCTCGAACACAACAAACCCGACTCAGTTTGTTCGTTTGCAGCCCGTCATTAAGGAAAAGTAAATTAAGTAAATAGATACTGGGTGTTGAAGCATCTGAGCGGTTGTTGCTCTGGCTCTTGCAAATGAATGATCTTGTAGCAGCAGCACCGGCGGCGGCGAGGCGGAGGTTTTGGGAGAAAAGGGGGTTTGATTGGCGGAAGAACAGTTGTTTCTGGGCGGTTGGAGTGGTGGTGGCTTTTGGTGAAAGCTTAAGGGAGGAAGAGAAGGTTCTGAGTGAAGCAGAGGTGGAAAAGGCAGCCATTGTGCGTGAGGATTTTTAGGAGAGAGAAAGTGAGGAGGGTTTAGTGAGAGATGAGAATGGGATGTGCGGAGCAGGTAGAGTATTTATAGGGAAGAAGATGTTGTAATAAGTATATTTAATGTGAGTGGGAAAATGGAGATTGTTTTAGGTGTGTAGGGATTGGGTTTTTCTGTTTGCACCGTCGTGGACGGTGGTTGTGATGAGGAAAAGGGTCAAGGAGGCTTTCAACTTGTCCATACTGAAAAGTTCAATAAAGTTCCAAAATGAATTCGATGGCGCACGTGGTTTTTGAAATTTCACCATAGGTATAATGATTTTTTACCTTGTGTGAAATTTAAGGAGCCCTCAAAGTACTACTCCCTTCGTCCCTTTTTTAAAATTCAGGGTTTCATTTTGGATTGTCTCTTAATAAGTGTCCATTTTGTAAAGTTAATGAGTAAAAGTTGATACATTTTTCATTTTGTCCCTAAAAGTAGATTCTATTTTGAAAAGTGAGTAAAAGTGTAATGATGATGTCTGCATAGAGAGAAAGTAAGAAAAGTGGAGGTAAAAGTTGGTGTGAAATATGTAATGATGATGTTTTCTTAATAAGTTGGAATTACGAAGCAGGACACTTAAAAAGTAAGGAGTAGAGTTTGAAACTCTATCTACCCAAAAGTCTCCAATAAAAAACCTACAATCTTCAATCCCAGACAGATCATGAAACTCCAGATCATCTAAACCAACAGCTCAAGTTGTATTGAACAATAATTTTGTTCTCTTACCTAATAGTTAAAAAGAAAAAGAATCTGTCGCGAAGAATTACTATTGACCGCAAAGAATTACTCCTGGCCGCAAAATATTACTCTTGGCCGCGATGAATTACTTTTGTCGCGAAGAATTACTCATGGCCGCAAAGAATTAGTACTCCTGACCGCGAAGAATTACTCTTGGCCGCAAAGAATCACTCATAGCCGCAAAGAATTAGTACTCCTGACCGCGAATAATTACTCATGTCCACGATGAATTACTCATGGCCGCAAAGAATTACACTTGGACGCCAAGAATTACTTTTGGCCGCACAGAATGACTCTTGGCCGGCGGCCGAGAGTAATTTTTTGCGGCCAAAAGTAATTATCCACGGCTATGAATAATTCTTTGCGGCTAAGAATAGTTCTTTGCAGCTAGGAGTAATTCTTTGTGAACTTCTAATCTCAGCCATTGGCTTCAATGGTTGGGATGGAGTGTCTTTTTTTGTGTTCCCGAAACACTCCCCTATATATATAGACTAGTGGATGCCCGTGCCTGGAGGCACGGCACAACGCATTCTAAACACAGTCTAAATAAAACATGTACGTAGTTTTCATACTATTTTTCTTGCCTCGTGATTGTCTCTCCACAAATCCATAGACGGATAATATCCTGAAAAAAGAAGCTATCTAGTAATTAGAACACCCAAACTACTAAATATGTCAACTTGGAGAGCAGGGCCTTGTGAGTTGTTGCTCTCCTTAAATTGGCTTCATCATGAGTCTAAAAATTTTAAATCAGTGAACTTCGAGGGGAGCTTCTCTTGAAGAAATAACGCGTTGATATTGTCACCACCGGATTGAATCGGTTATTTTATAGAGCTCGACATATAAAACATTTATGAAAAAAATTAAGCCGATCGGAGGGTTGTAACACATGATGTATGGAATTTTTATCTATGCTGAAAGTTCATATTCAAAATTATATTTGCGGTCGTCCGTTTTGGAAGCAAAAATGCTAGAAGCACATCGGTGTGGCACACCTCAGTGCCACACCTGATGTGCCTGTAGCATCAATGAACTTAATTACCTCACTAGGTTATCGAAATACGATCAATTTGATTTTTCCAAGAGATGATCTATATGTGGACTTCACACACTGAAGGTTCGGATTCGTCGGAATAAATTTTGAGTCTTGGCACCATGCGTATGTTGCGGTCGGTACAACGGTTCTTATTAGTTACTCCATTATTCAAAAAGTAGACCTTAATTAATTTCCTTAATTAATTTCAGATCTGGTATTATCACTTTGGATCACTACTACAATAAATGTGATTGGTCGAAAAATCTTATCTGATTGATGGTCATTTAATGACAAAGAGGTGGTTTGACTGGGGATGGTGTTGTGCACCATCCTAGCTGTCCGTTTGGTAATTCAACGTTTTTAAATTTCATCTCGGCAATGAACGGCTCGGATGTTACACGGTGGAGATGAAATTTGGACCATTGGATTGCTGAACAGACTGCTCGGATGGTGCACACCACCCGCACAACATCATATGGATCATTTTTTCGTCTTTATTTAAACTTTTTTTTCTCCTCTTAGTTTTGCTATAATTTCTTTTTAAATTATTGATTTGTCTCAACGAAATTAATCAAAAAAGTTTGAAAAAAAAAATTGATCCAAAATTTTTTGTGAATAAAGACAAAAATAACCCTAAAAGAATCTGTTTGTTTGACTTATTTTTGTTTTTATTCACAAAATTTTGGTTTGGTACATAATGTCTTACTTTTCCAATTTCACTCATCAAAACAAACTAATAATCTACAAAATTTGACGTAAAAATAATAAATGTGAAATTTTTTAAATAAAAATTTGTTTGGTAAAGATTTTGAGAGAGGTTTGGAGGTACTAAGGGGAGAGAGATAAGCCAAGTAGCTTATTAAGCTAAATCACTCCTAAATATAAATGGTTAAAAAATCTTATCAATTGGTACTCAATGCAAAAAAGCCAAGATGCTCGAGTTACTTTTGTTAAAAAGTAGAGTTGGTACTCATTGCAAAAAAGTCAAGATGCTCGAGATCACTTTTGTTAAAAAGTAGCATCTTGCCCGTTTGATGTACGAGGGCTGGAAAAAAAAATATTAGTGAGAACTTTTTTTCAGTTGTTTTTTACATCAGTGGATCGGCTTGTATGCCTCTTGAAATTTACTTCATTTTCTCAAAAAAACAATTAAGAAAATTCCACAACAACAATAAATAAAGAAATAAAGAAAAGAGATTGGTTTGAAAGAGTATTTGTTATGTTATTGATTGTATTTAGTTTTCTTTTCATACAAAATAAAGTACTCCCTCCGTCCCTTTATTACAGTCCAGTATTTCATTTTGGGCTGTCCCTTAATAAGTGTCCATTTTGTAAAGTTAGTAGGTAAAAGTTGGTGAATTATCTATTTTGTCCCTAAAAGTAGATTCCATTTTGAAAAGTTAGTGAGTAAAAGTGTAATGATGATGGGTAAGTAGGGAAAATGGAGGAAAAAGTTGATTTGAAAGGTATAATGATGATGTCTTTTTAATAAGTTGGAGTTACGAAGCAGGACATTTAAAAAGGGACGGAGGGAGTATATATTTTATATTTTGTAAAAGAGATCACTGCTTAGAGCAATTGGTAAGTCACTGCCTCTCCTTTATAGAAGGTCTTGGGTTCGAACCCGCAGGGGGCAGGCCCTTTTGGGGCCAGGGACTAACTCCCGCTGATATATATCGCCTGACCAAAAAAAAAGAGTAGAATATTGAATAAAAATATGAAAATTTGAGCAAATTCCATATAGGAGAGAGAGAGAGAGAGAGAGAGAGAGAGAGAGAGAGAGAGAGAGAGAGAGAGAGAGAGAGAGAGAGAGTGAGTGAGTTAAGGAGAAAGTTTTGATTTATTTTAGGTAACTACATTCTTATATTATATACTCCAGTATACATTACTACTGTATCTTAACAAGTGAATCAACGGCATCCATGAAACATGAACAAGGAAGATAAAACCAAAGGACCGGATTTACTTCTTCTTAATTTTTTTAGGTTTGAAATATCCTGTTATGTCAATCCATATGAGATCACGAGTTTAATCGCGCACTTCGCTATTGGGCGGTAGAAGTGTCTTAGAATTAGTCGAGATGTACGTAAGCTAACCCGAACATATTTTTAAAATTTTATTTATTACAATTTGTATCTTCTCTTTTCTCTTGTTAATTTCTCTCTTGCAGCAAATTGGGCTGTTGTCTAGAATTTGTGTTGGACCTACCAGATCTTATACAACTAAACTGGGCCTGTTTCAAATCAAGACAAAATTGGGCCGTTCTACTTTGAAAAGCCCACATATGTAGAAACTATGAAGCCATTTTACCTCCGGTTTCCTTTATTAGAGCAAACACAAGAGACTCGGGGAAATGCATGCTTAGTCAAAATAGCTAGGACAAGTTCAAAACCCGCTCCAGGAGACTCGGGGAAGCCCTTGATATTTTACATAATTGCTAGCTAACTTTGCTAGAGTAACTCACTAGTTGGGGCTAATTTCATTAGCTTTTAAGCTTTCAATCTACAATAAGTCTGCGGGCAAATTAACATATCTCTTAAGAGTACTTTTGGGTGGAACATTATTTTTAAACATGCACCGAGCCCATTACAGGATGATTTGAACGGCTCATTTTGTAGGGCTTATTGAGAAGTTGATGCATGAAAAAATTATCTTTGTCGAACATCTATCGGTGTTTAAATAAAAATATTATTTTGAAAATATTATGTTTGACACCTATCGATATCGAATAAGGTTAATTTTACTTTTTTTCCTGAAATAAAATTATTTTGAAAATACGGTGTTTAATTTTATTGAATGGTCTTCTTAACGACGCCAACGATTTGAGTAGTTTGGATTTTGTCGTTGTAGGTTCAGTTTACATTGGTCACCGTATATGTAAAATACAGTAGGTTTTTTTTTGTGTGTAGTCAAGGTAAAATAGAGAGACTAGTGCAATATGTATCTTAAAAGTAGGTAGCTAAAATTAAGAAGTGACTTTTAGATAGCTAATGCCTTGTTTGGATTAAGATTTGGAAAAAAATTTCCAACTCATCAAAAAACACTTATTACCCCTACTTCCAATCATTACTCTCCACTCATTATCCCTATCTCCAATCATTATTCTCATTTCTCTCTCTATATCTCTCCACTCATTACTCCTATTTTCAATTATTACTCTCATAAAAAAATTCTCAAAAACTCATCCAAACACAGCATAAATTGCTCCAAAATTTACCCAGGGTGTTGTTCTTGCCCTTAATCTTTTACTCCATATTTGTGAAGTCTTTCGCAAAAAGATTTTTAAGACAGTACTGCACCATGCATTAATCTGCATGTTGTGTTTTGGGGGAGTATGGTCGACAAGAAGGCACGCAGCACACCAAGAGTGAAGCCTGCAGCTAGCTTAATTATTTGACTCTCAATACGGGAAAACTTACCCGGTCTAGACATACTATTAAAGATTGATAGACTGAGAGCTCTTTCTTGATTATATGGGTGGTAGTACATGGCCGTTTTTAGTTGGTGGAGGGATTTGTCTGATTAATTCCATTAACACACGAGACCTCAGCCCGCTAACTAACTATGTGGAGCTGGTGCACAATAACTAAAATCTCAGAGGGTCTACGGTTTTTCAGGCCAAGGAAATCTGTGGCAATAACGCTCAACAAGTTTATAACCTTGACCTACCGGATAACTTTTAAGATTTCATCGTGATGGAAACCTATCAAGGAATCGGGGATCTTGTAGTGCACATCCGCACAATAGGGCTGTGGTGCATTATTCTAACCGTCCAAAAATGTTTTCAATGGTCTGGATTGAAGAAAGACTCTTTCAGGAAAGAAATTAACTCTTTTCTGAAAAGTTTTTTAAAAAAAAAAAAAGTCATTAATTGTTGAGATAATGGACTAGAGGGTTCCCGGCCGAATCCACCTATCAGTGCATCAAGTCATGGAAGGTAAGTCTAGTTTCACCCTCTCCATACCCATACAATCTCTCTCCTTTCTCTCCGGTGGAAGAATTACCATTAATTCCTGAGATGCACGATCTCTGGATCCAACTATCAGTGCATCAAATAAAAGGAAGGTAAGTCTAGTTTCACCTTACCCATAACCAGGAATTTCACCACGCAGGGGCGACCGTGCATGCGAGAAAAAAATATAAATACACATGCATAGTCACGTAAATACATTAAAACTCAAAATATCGTAAATACATAAATCGGTTTAACTAATTGGAACGATCTTGATGTATGTGTCTTGTTTTTCTTCATTGTTCTTCTTCTTCTTCTTTTTCATTCATCACAACTGATCGAATTCGGTACATGAGCTTTCATGTTACTTAATTTTACCAGTCAAAAAATAAACAAATAGTAGAAGTCTAGAACAACAATTGAGAAAAGACAAATTTACAACTTAAATTTCACCAAATTAAATTACAAGGTTTTCAAAATCTCTTCTCCTCCGTCACTATTTTCTCGAATTGCCTTTGAAGTCTCAACAATTGAGAATGTTTGTGCCAAGAGAGAAAGAGATGTGATGTGGTGCATGTGCCATTGAGATTTTAGGGCAAAAAATAAAATAAAACTGTAAAATACTAAACCCATTTAATGAAAGGTGGAAGTTTATTACTTGAATATTCATAATATTAACTCTATAGTTTTATTTTTTGTTATATTTTAGCCATTAACCTTTAATAATTAATGTTGGTATCCTCGTATTTCAAAGGTTACTATTATATTTTTTTTTCAAAATTCTACACAAGAGCGAGGCTATATACTTTCTAAGGATTTTTTCTTTTTTATATATAATAATAGTATTTCTTTTTTCTTCTTACAGTGGCGACCGCCCCTACTGGTCCATCCCTGCTCATAACCATGCCATGCATACTCTCTCTCCACTCTCTCTCGTGGGACCAAAAGATGAAAAGAGTCTTTCTCCGGTAAGACACTCAGGAAAGTGCCGTACGTACCTTCCCAGTTTCTTCTAGATCTCTGGTCTCTCTCTATGCTTATCATGATCAGTACTATGAGTGAATGGAACTTTTACCTTGGGAGTTGGGAGTCGAGAAGCTACAGCCAAGAAAAAGGAGAGAGAGAGAGAGAGAGAAATCACAAGAAAAAAGAAAAAAAAACTTTTTGGAAAGATGACCCATATATGGTGGGATTAATTTTTAGCGTGTCTAGCCTAGATAAATTAAAATTAAACGCCGCAGCTAGATAATTGAAAAAGAGGATATTTGAAGGTTTTTACTGTTCCATCGCACCAAAAATAAAATATATTCGAAAAATTGGCCCTACTTTGGGAAACGGGGTGGAATAAGCAAGCTCTAATTACAGAAATATATTCGAAGGCAACGCCCATGTCTACCACGAGATTATCATCATGTGCTGACATGTCTTCATCGCACGGTACAGTATTGTGTCTTCATCTTCTAGCTTCCTCCTCCTCTACTTTTCACACATAATACAGAATTAAAAACAGCTTTGAGACACCAAAGACCAAACATGGCCCAGTATTCTGCCATTGGTGTCGTTTATTTACACTAATTAATTTAATCACCATTGTCTCCTTCTAATCTCTCTCTCTGTATATATATATATATATTGTTATTCGATAATGATACACACCGTGCCGGCCCTAAGGTAAGGCTCAAAATGTGCTGCTTTAGGAACCAAAAAATTCACTCTTTTTGTTCCTAAAAGATAGTCCAAAAAAAAAAAAAAAAGGATAGTCCACAATGAAAAAATTGTACAATTTTCGGACAAAAAAATAGAATATTTTATTGCATGAGACTTTTCAGTCTAGGTTAGAGAACTAATTGAGATGTTTAATTTAATGTCGATAAATTTTAGAAATTATAGTACACAAAAGTATTTTATCGTGTGATTCTAAAATTACACGTCCTTTCGTAGTGGACTTTCGTTGAAAAATGGAGGCACTAAAAGGGCAATGACATACCATGAGGATTACGCGACACTCTGTCACGAAGACAAATTAATTAAAAAAACAGCAGACAAAAACAGCGTGGCAGGCAGGAGGGGAGACTCAATTGTAAATTTGTGGTAAGCAATCAAAATTGGGTATGTTTATTGTTAATCCCATCTTTATGCTTGGAATTAGGTGAACATTCGAATCCCAATTGCAATCTTTTTTATGGGATTTTGAATACAATTTTGTCTTGAGTCTTGATCTCTTGTTCCTTCATATATATATATATATATAGGAGGAATATTTGGTAGAGGTGTAGTGTAAATAAATGTATGAAAACCCCCCTCTGCAGTTTTAAGTAAATATTGTAAGGATACGACTCCTCTCAAGTTTACTAGCGGACTGCACGGGGTCCAATCTGGGCGTTTCCAACTTGATTTCGGGTCCATTTCGATGAGCGGACTCGTTCATATTGTAATATTCGATAAAAAAAAAGTCACTAAATCATGTTAATCTGAGACTTATAAACACCTGATCGGAGTACATTTATACTGAAAAAAAAATGAGTTAAGCACACTAGATTTCAAATCAAAATCCTATTTTTTGAGATGAATGTACTTCGATTGAGTATTGATCGATATACGATTAACATGTGTTTTTATGGGATTGTTATGCTCGATGACTTCTACAATATCAACGAGTTCGATCATCAAAGTAAACCCGAAATGAAGTCGGAAAAGAACCGGAGTACACTAGTAAACTTGAGACGAGCCATCTCCAAATTATTATAATCCGGAACTGGCAGTCATGTTGACTGTGGAGAACAGCTGCATGCATTCCAAAAGACAAAACTTTTTGACCATCATGTGAGGCTACGGATCCAACCCCATTTAAAACTAGGGTTGGAAACTTTGGAGAGAGAGAGAGAGAGAGAACGGCCAATAAGTTTTTTTTCTCAGGCAAAAGAAAATTTTATTAAACTCGAAAAGGGTACATCGAGAAAAGGGAAGGGAGAACCAGAAAGTTCACCACAACCCTAAAAAGGGAAGGAAAATAAAAAGGAAAGTTACCACCAAAAAAATTACCTAAATAATGAGTCTTCTAACACCGTCAAGGTTTGATTTGATATCTTTCACCGTATATACCTTTATATCAAACTTGGCTTTGATCCACATGGCTGCTCTTGTTTTGATTAATTCTTCCAAATGATTATGATCCACAATTTTATTGTTGAAAATAGCGTCATTCCTTGCAATCCAAATAGACCATAGGGTTGCATAGAAATAACACTCCCAAAGATATTTCTCCAAATTTTTGAAATGAGGAGAGAATCACCAGGAAGATAAATCCATCAAATTTGAAGGAGCCACCCAATCTATGTTCCACCAATTGGCTATTCTTGACCAGATGACCGTCGAGAAGGGGCAAGAGAGTAGAACATGCGCTGGAGTTTCCAATTCCAGCAAACAACACTGATCTTTACTGCAACGACCAGATCATGTAGGAGTAATATAGTAGCCAGATCACTCCACATAGAGTAGTACTTGAAATGAAATTATTTTTTCTTCCAGAGTCGTCTTTGCAGCTCCCTTTCAAATATGAGATGGACCCACCTGTCCCACTTTGCATCCATTTGGGTTTTCTCAAAAAAGCCAAAATTGTTTTGAATCTTCGGGATGTTCGGGAGCTTATTTTTTTGCTTCTCATTTTTTATTTTTTGGCTTTTTTGATTATGGTCAAAATGTATTTTTGAACCTGGTAGAGTGTTTGGATGATATGTGTAGAATGCATTTTGCAATAAGTCTTTTTTTTTTTTGGCCTTTTGAATTCTTTTTGACGAGCAAATGAAATTTGTAGGTAAAAAAAAAATGCATAAGCAAAATCCATCAAGGTGATATACTACCATTCTCGATAAAGGAGAGGAGGTTGAACTCCAATCAACGAACACTCACAGCCACTTAAAGTATTCAACTCAAAATCAATTGACAACAATAACTAAGGTGGAAGAAGCTGCCGTTAGAAAGAAAGAAAAAAAAAAAAAACAATGCTTCTTTTTGACACAACATATTGCACAATAATTTATATGAAGTGCTATGTGACACTGATTCATTAATGAATAGGTTTTTAATATTCCGAAGTACCAAAAAATAATAATTAATGAATAGATTTAAGAACAAAAATTGGTACGAAATTACTCACCAATGAGGTATATATACATGTTTTTCTTTTGCTAATTCAATATCTAAGATTAACTTACTCGCACCTTAATTGATCATGAATTAATCTTGAAGTTAACGGTCAGGAAAATTTTCAATGACCCTAAAATATTGATGTTCATACACTCCTAATATGGACACGTATATGTACTCACATATGTGTGTCAGCGGTCCTACGTTCAGCTCTCTGTTTCACCGCTTACCATTCACTGCTCAACATCTCACCATCCGTCTCGGCAATTAATGGTCCGGATTTCAAAAAAAAAAACTCTTCCTAACTTTTCTCGAGAAGAATTTTTTAAAATCCGGACTGTCCTAAACACTTTTGGACGATAAAATTTTGTAGACATGTTGACTGTGGAGAGCAGCTGCATGCATTCCAAAAGACAAAACTTTTTGACCATCATGTGAGGCTACGGATCCAACCCCATTTAAAAGTAGGTTTGGTAACGTTGGAGAGAGATAGATTCCATCAAAATTAACTTTGGAGAGAGAGAGAACGGCCAATCAATCTCTATTATAAAATAGAAGGGTGTGGGGATAAGTTGTTGGAACGATTTAGATTAATTTGATCCAAAGGCTGTAGTTCATCCTCCCACTTCCCGGTTAAGTGTCTATGGTTTTCACCTAAATCACATAACTGCCATCTCCTTCCAACCAGGATGCGTAGTACCATAGGCACGGACTAGCACTAGTAAAGTAGTATAAAACACTGATCTTCACTGCAACGACCAGATCATGTAGGAGTAATATAGTAGCCAGATCACTTCACTTCACATAGAGTAGTAGTTGAAATGAAATTACTCCATTTTTTCTGCCAGAGTCGTCTTTGCAGCTCCTTTCAAATATGAGATGGACCCACCTGTCCCACTTTGCGTCCATTTGGGTTTTTTCAAAGGCTGTTTATTTTGTCACTTTTTTTTTTTTGTTAATTGCACTTCCCTTGTGCAGAGAAGTGCCATTAACAAAAAGAAAGTAGCAAAATAAACAACCTTTGAGAAAACCCAAATGGACGCAAAGTGGGACAGGTGCTACGTTCAGCACTCTGTTTCACCGCTTACCATTCACCGCTCAACATCTCACCATTCGTCTCGGCAATCAATGGTCCTGATTTTCAAAAAAAAAACTCTTCCTAACTTTTCTCGAGAAGAATTTTTTAAAATCCGAACCGTCCTAAACTCTCTTGGACGATAAAAGTTGCGCGGTGGGTGTAGACTGTTGGAAATTGACTAGAATTCCTAAATTGACTAGGATTCCTTTTCCTAATCGGTTTAGGTTTATTTAGTGTTTTCCTATAAATAGGGACCTTGGGGGTTGCTAGGGTTATGGTATTTTGTTCAAGGGTTTAGATATTAGGGTTTTGTTCATCTCTTAGGGTTCCACCAAGGGTTTGTGTCTCCCTTTTGGGTTCCACCAGAGATTTGTCCCTAGATATCTGTTTGGTGCTTCAAATAGAGTTACGGGTATAGCCGGCTCTTTGTTTCTCTCCCCGTTTATAGTGAATCCTCTTGCTCTTTTCCCCGTGGAGTACGTTCTTGCTTTGTGCTTGAGCGGAACCACGTATATCCTTGTGTTCTTGTTTATCGCTTGTTGATTTGTTATATTCTCAATTTCTTGTTTATCGCTTGTTGTTTCCTCTTGATTTGAGTATGTGTTGTTTGAGTTATTGTACAACATGGGCGCTGTACTGGAGTAGATTTTTCCACAAGTTATTAAAGTGTGCCCAAAATTATTTGTATGCGCCATGGGATAGCGAAACAACATGATCAGGAGGAAACAACCTAGGTGCTTCATGGAAGAGATCTTGTAATAGGATTCTACTCCCTCCGTCCGGATTTAATAGTCTTTCTTTGGAGTTCGTGTCATTTTTCAATCGATTATATCTTTCAATTTATAATGTTTTACGTGATTTCGAAAACATTGTATTATAGAACTAATCGAGATCTATCAAACAAAATCCATATTCGATATGAAATTCATTACAGATTTAAATATATAATCCATTTTTTAGCTGGTTAGAATAAAATTAGGGACAATTAAATCCGGACGGAGGGAGTATTATATAAAAAAAAAAAAAAAAGACCGTCCGGATATCTCTTGTCGATCGACCGTATCGCGTTAATGGCCGACCAACAGTGGATGATTCCGACATGATTTGTGGATAATGCAGAGCACGAGGTAGCCCATGGGAGGGAGAGTGCAATTACAGAATACCCACACTAGAGAGAGAGAGAGAGAGAGAGAGAGAAAGAGAGAGAGAGAGAATAGATTCCAAATGGGGGAGACCACGGGGACTGTTCTTTTTTTTACTGGCTTTGGACCCATTGAGTGTACTCTATCGATCCTTTGATCAGTATTCCTCTATAAAAAGGCCAACCGATCCTATACTTAGATAACGTCCCCTACTGCAGAGTACAACCTCTCTCTCTCTCTCTCTCTCTCTCTCTCTCTCTCTCTCTCTCTCTCTCTCTCTCTCTCTCTCTCTCTCTCTCTCTCTCTCTCTCTCTCTGAAAAGGGAATCAATTAAGGAATGGAAGGGACAAAGAAGAGGGTATCATGGAGCAGAAGATCAAGAACAGGAGGATCGTCACTGGGAAGGTGTCTAAAGCAGCAAAGAGCAAGGCTTTACATTATGCGGAGATGTGTTGTCATGCTCCTCTGCTGGCAAGACTAAACTCAGATGATCAACTTTTATTACTACTACTACTACTACTTCTAATTCTATCTATCCTTTACTAATTTTCAAATTAATTAATGGCGAGCGGAGCCGACCAGAGTTAAAAAAGCTCGAGGTGCGGCTGCTTTAGGCTCCCGGAAATTTACGAATTTAGAATTCTCCCTCCCTCTCTCTCTTTCTATTGTGTAAATAGTACTGTAGCAATTAATGAGAAATGTTGAGTACGGTTTTTATATAGCAGCAGCTATATTTGTAGTGCTAGTGTTACTCTCTCTCTCTCTCTCTCTCTCTCTCTCTCTGCCTTCTTTTGATTTTCATTTTCCAGAGGACCAGAAGTAGCTAGTAGAATATTAGTGAATCAATGAATAATGATTATGTTGGTATAATCCTGTACGTAGGACATGACCTGTTACGACAAATTTATGTTTAGGGTCACTAATCGCTTGATAAGGATCGGCATTAATTAATGGACACTGATTACGCAAAGTTATGTTTACAGACGCTGTTTGTTAGAGATTCTTGCACGAATATGTATAATCTAAAAGGTGAATGGTTCCGATTATAAAAAAATGTCTCGACGGCTTTCATTTAAAGACCGCAGGAGAATGGAATCAAGCATTTATTATTCTTTTTTTTTATAACAAAAAAAAACATCAAATATTGTATTCACAAGTAACCTTCTCTTCAAATTTTCACTAAAAAAAATTATACAATACGCTGAAGTCTCATTAACCAATGCCACCCTAGAATATAAATCATGGCTTTGCCATAGGTATCTTCTTAGCCCATTGAGTATTAAATTTTTTTAGAAAAAAACCCTTAGGTTCAGTCTTTGAAAGCTTGAGCTCAGTCAAATATATATCACTATTTTTAGATGAAAGCTTATTTAGAGCATCCACATTTCAACATTTAGTGGCACGTTTTAGGGTCAGATTTTTATTCTATCAGATAACCAAAACTTTTACACTTTTTGTGCTTCATTTGAACACTTTAAGGAGTGCACTACCTAAAGGTACCCTTTTCCAGAACACATTCCTACTAAACCAATGCACTTGGTATCAGTGGTGAAGGTAGGATTTAGATTTTGGAGAGGCCTAAGTTCAAACAAACAAACTTTCAACCTCAAGTTAGTGGAAAACCCTAATTGCAATATATTCAAAAAGGAAAAAAAAAAAACACAATTCCCAATTCCTAATTTTATGTGTCAGAAGAACATGCAATGCTCATCCAAATTAACAAATTCATACTCCCTCCGTCTCTATTTAATTGTCCTCTACGGTTTTGCGTGCATTTTTAACAGCTTATATCTCTCGACGTATGTTATGTTTTGATGAGTTTTTGAGAAAAATTTTAAGATGGTAATGATTGAAAGTAAGGATAATGAGCGGAGAGAGATAGAGAGAAAAATGAGAATAATGATTGGAGATAGGGGTAAAAGTGGAGAGTAATGATTGGATGTAGGGATAATGAGTGTTTTTTGAGTTGAATTTTTTTTTTCCAAATCTTGATCCAAACTAGGCAATAAGTCTTTGAAAATGCACGCAAAATCATAATTAACAATTAAATATGGACGGAATCAGCAGTTTAAAAGGCAAAAAAAGTAGGGGGACCCCCTTGTACACCTTCGTACTTGCGAAGCATCTCGTAGGAATACGTAAGGTTGTCCAAAACCACTCAATAATTTTACATTTTAGAAACGTGCCAGTCGTGTTTTTTTTTTTTTTCATCAATATTGTATATGTCAGCAGGGTTTACTCTTATCCATAGAAATCGACCTCTCACTCTCAAAAGTAGGGGTGAGCAAAAAAATCGTTAAACCGCGAATTCAGTCCAAATCAATCCAAATCGAAAGGTTTGGTTCGGTTTTTTAGTAATATGGTTTGATCATGGTTTAAAAAAATTAGAAACAGTTTTATATGGTTTGGTTTGTGGATTTACATTCACGGTCATGGTTTCAAACCGATCCGAACCGAATAATACAATTATATATAATTTAATTATTACCACTGCCCTTTTGCTGCCTTATTTCAATTCAATAGCTTTTAGAAATTATCTTTGGCATTTTATCTTAAAATGTTTAATAGTTGGTATTCTTAGTTTATTCATTTAGTGACTTACCAGTATATCATTTTCTTAGTTTAAGACTTGAGGTAATTATTGGTATTCTACTCTTAATTAGTTAGTTGAAGTTGGAGTAGTATGTTTTGATAATTTGAATGGAATTGGTTTTAATATAAGTTTTTTTTTAATTTATCTTTGTAATTTTAAGTACTTTAAATATTTTTTGAAGATGATAGTTTAGTTCAAAGCAAACCGTGGTTTAAACCGAAACCGAACCGTATTTATATGGTTTGGATTGGTTTGGTTCTATGCTTTTTGTGGGTTGGTTTGGTTCTCCAAATTTATAATCCGTAGGTATTGATTTGGTTCTTGATTTACTACAAAATCGAACCAATCCGAACTATGCTCACCCCTACTCAAAAGGGAGCTACACTTGCATTGGGCTACGCCCAAAGGTCGTGCAAGTCGCGTCACTGATTAAAAATCAAGTCACAATTGAGTAGTACCCTCCCTAGTACTATTTGCGTGGTCCACTAAAGTGAAAAATAATAGATGCGAAAACTTTTAGGGAGGTGATTTTGGAACTTCAAATTTAGCTAATGGTACTCTATTTTTAGTTTTATTTTCTCACATGATTAACACACAAAATGGAATGTCAGTGATAAAAACTGGAGTGCCAAAATCAATTTCCAACTTTTATTCCCTCGGTTTTTTTAGAGCCCAGCTATGGGTACAACACCATTTTGTGTGGGACCATTTTAAAGTTTCATACAAATTATCTGAGTTCAATTTGTTTAGAATTATTTTTGAAGAATCCCCGTAACAATTTATTTCAGCTAGATATCAATAAGTGTTTGATTCTTTTTTTTTTTGTCCGAACGATTTTTTTGGTCTCTAATCGTGCTGACCAAAACAAATAACGTATGAATTAGGCAATTACCGATATCTGACGGAACTGATTTTTTTACAGAGATCCTTCAAAAAATATTCTGAACAAATTGGATGGCTCAGAATATTTGTGTGAGACCTCAAAATGGGGTCCTACACAAGATGGTGTACAAGTGTTGTACCCATAGCATTACTCGTTTTTTAAACTCCATTGTTTTTTTTTTCTTTGGTCCTCCTCCTATCTTGAAATGATAATTCTATGGGTACCGACCATATATGCACCTATAGTGCACATATGAAAGGACAATTTATTTTATTAAGGATCTTGCTACTGGCACAACAGATCTGTGCACAAATTGTGCGTTAATTATGTTTAAAACATTTTTTCAAGAGCCTCTGCGAAAAAATTAGCTCAATCCGATACCTATAAGTGCTTGATCTAATCATCTAACTTTTCATTCGGTTTTTTAGAGAATGAAAAGTTAGACGATTAAGTCAAGTACTTATAGGTGTCGGATTGAGCTAATTTTTCGCGGGGGCAACCTTTAGTGGGCCCCATAACGCGATCTGTGCACAAATCTGTTGTGCCAGTAGACTTTCTGTTTTATTAAACGGCTCAGATTGTACATTCTTCGCAAATAAATACGAGCATCTTAAAAAATCGTGATATTCGTAAGCTGACGCAGACACTCGAACGATGAAAAAACTGTGCAGCCCCCACATTTTAATACTCCAGTACTAGTACTAGTATATCACGGACAACCATACTGTTACACGTGCCTGTGATTCTTTTCCAATCACGTCAAAAGGTTTGGGCACCATTGCTTTGCTGCCTGCAATTCGATCTCTCCACACGTCAATGATTCCCCTCCCCTTATTTCGGGAGCGAGCAATTTGCACTGTTTGTTCTTCGACACGTATACACAGTACCCTGTGTACACTAGCTCTCGAAGGGGAGAGGGTGGGGGCCTCATTTGTGAGTTCCTTTCACTCATGTCGGTGTTGGAAATATTTGTGCAAAATGAGTCCCAACTAGTCTTGACCTGAAATTTAGAATTTGTATTTTTTTAAGGTCTCATATTCGATTATTCTTGCTCTTCGTCTTTGGGATCACCTCACACAGTGGCGGAGCTATGTAGGGGGCCCGATGGGATCCGACACCTCGAGCTCTCGAGTTTTAAAATTTTTATTTTGTGTATACCTGGTTTTTAAGATTATTGATTATTATTCGTGTACAGCTACTTATTATTTTACTAATAATTTTGGTTTTGATTTGATAAAAAATCGGTTCTTTTACATCCTCAATTTCTTTCATAAACAAAAAATAAGCACATAATAGTTAAACTAGCTTAAAGAAAAAAAATATAAAATGATTGGTATATTTTAACTGCATTAGGTTAGAATCATTTCAATGTACAAATGTATTGAAAAATAAAGACTTTGTGATATAATAAGTATACGTTCCAATAAAAATATATATATATGTCTACTAAGCCACAGCCCCCTCCCCCGGTTCACAATCCTAAGATATATCACAAATTAATGTCCTTAGGGCTCGCTTGGATGAGGTATTAGATTTGGAGGTATTATGTAAGAAGGGGGATTGGATAGTAGGGGGTATTATGTAAGAAGGGTGGGTCCACATTGATGTGACGGGAGATTAAATAATACTTGGTTTGGATGAGGTATAAAATGGGGGAGATAAGGTTGTTTTGCAGTTGAATGGAAGAGAGAGGGGGTATTATAAGGGGGGATTCCACTTAGCCACCTCAAAACCTAGCCATGTGTAATCCCCCCTTAGGGTGTATTAGGAGGGGTTATGGAGCCGGGGTATTGAGGAATCCTCCCTGTTTTGAGCTTGCCAAACCCTGTATTAGACGAGGGAAGGTGTATTGTAAGGGGGTATAAAACAATACACCTTCCTTTAGTGGCATCCAAATAGGCCCTTATGATATAGTATTTGTATATATTTCACACTCCTCAAAATAGGAGATAGTTCGCGCATGTACCAAGAGTCAAGACCATGACAACAATCAGAAAAATGACGAAACCTCCCAATGGGCCTTTTCAATGACCAAATGGCTTAAGACCCAATGGGCCTTTTCAAACCTCCCATTTGGAATGGGCCAAATTATGAAAGAGAATTTCTTTTAACAAAAAATGGACCTATATTAATTATGTTACGATACATATACTTACTAGTGCTTACCCGTGCCTACGACACTACCCATCCCGATTGGAATTGGAATTATCCTTTGAATCTTGATAGTGACTCAAATTGTTAAAAATTAAACTGGTACAAAGAAGTCTGTTATGAAAACTGTATTTTTCAATTTCCATGGAGAAGGCATTAACAAAGTACAAAACCACCAAATACAACCAAAGAACTCAACTTCAATATTCCATATTTGTGACTTCCCCCTTCATACTACTACACTATTTGCTACAAAGCTAACCCAGCATTAAACACGACTACACTATTTGCTCTAGCACACTTTAAAACGACCAAAAGAAAATACTAATCTGCAGGTGAAACCAGAAAATGGAGACCAAAACAAACAACAAAGCAAGCCTGAGAAGAAAATCAAAATAGATACTGGCAATACAGTTCAATGAAAATAACACCTAGTCACCTGATTTTTTATCAAAAGGATAACTTATCCAAGTAAATACCGACCTGGTACCAACCTGCTATCAAAATCATCTTTTTCAATTTCCATCAAGAAGGCAATCACAAAGTACAAAACCACATAAATTAGCTTCAATATTGCAAATGAAATGCTCCAGGAAATTCTCTTCGAAACAGAGATTTTTAGAATATCAAACGGGATATTTTTAGAAAGCCATGACTCCAAATTAAGCACATTCAATTTTCCTTTGAAATGGACATTCCAATTGGTAACAGTGAACTACAATGGACATTCCAAAAAAAAGACCACAATTCTTCTCGAATATTGGAAAGATCAAAATTAAAAAAGGTTAGGACAGATTATGAAAATTGGAAAAAACAAACTCATAGAGATGAGAATCTACAAAAAGTAAAGCAACATAATCTCTGTTCTCTAGCTCTCTCTTTTTCCACTTTCTCTAACTATGAATCCCACATATTGGGACAGATTATGAAATTATGAAAGTGGTGGCTAACTTTGTGGTGCAATTGGCCTTGGGTTTTCGTTTTGTTGTGATAGAAGATGCTTTCAGGGTTGAAGGATGCCAGCTCTAACTTAGCTGTGAAAAAAAAAAAACTCTATGAATCCCACATTGCCGAAGCCCCTAAAACTAAAACGTCCACTGAAGTCCCCTCAAACTAAAAAGTCCCCTTTCCCTTTATCCCTTTATAAAAGTCCCCCATTTTCCTTTTTACGCCGAAGCCTACAGAATTGCTTGTACTTATGGCACTACTAACGACAGTCCAAATCAATAAATACGAAGTTGCATTGATGGGATCCAAATTCAACTATAACATGACACACAAAACTCTGAACAATACCATGATACATTTATAGGAGCCAAGTCCAAAAATTACCTTAAAAAGGCTAAATTACCTTAAAAAGACTAAACTATAACATGTATCAAAACCGTGCAATCCAAAGTCAAATAATACCACTACTATCACGAATAAGAAAACCGAACTGTCCGCGCACACAATCAAACTCCTGATGTGATGTACTTTTGTGTAGCATTTTTTTAATATTTTTTAATATTTTTTTATGTTAACCCCAAAAGCCGAGCAGTGGGTAAAAAGAACTGATGACATTTTTGTAATATATTTATAAGAGTGTGAGTGTTTTCTTAAGAGAGTTAGAAAGCACACATCAGTCATTGGATCAAATGAATCTCAGCCCTTCTTTCAACTTGTATTTGTGTGGTCCCCACACTCTTGTGTTTGCCCAGCTTTCTTCGACCAGCTTCGGACGGGACTTGATTTCGTCGGTGGTGTTCCGATGGTCGGAGTTGCCGGTGATAAAGGAGGATGGAGTGAGAAGTTGGGGGTTAGGGTTTAGAACGTTTGTATGAGAGAGAGAGAGAGAGAGAGAGGGAGAGGGTTTGAAACTACGGTAAAGAAGACATGTATGGCAGTTGTGTAATTTAGTTTAAAACTATGGGCACTTTAATCAAATGAGGAGAATGCCTTTTAACCCTTGGAATTTGGATCAAACAAATCCAAACTATTCCAACAACTTGTCCCCACACCCTTGTGTTTTATAATAAGAGATAATAGAGATTAGTGTTTGTTCGTGCCTACGGCACTACGTAGTCACGGGCATTTTTAAAATATATTTTTGTTTTTTTATGTTAACGCCAAAAGTCGAGCAGTGGGTAAAAAGAACGGATGACATTTTTGTAATATATTTGTAAGAGTGTGGGTGTTTTTTTAAGAGAGTTAGAGAGCACACATCAGCCCTCGGATCAAATGAATCTCAGCCCTTCTTTCAACTTGTGTTTGTGTGGTCCTCACACCCTTGTGTTTTATTAGGTAGACAGAGATAGAGATTCTGGTCATTTTGTCTGGTAACTAGAGCACTCGTATCATGTAGTGGAAAACGTTGGGGAACTTCATTGAAAACACGGTTAATCTATTCGAATTTCAGAATGGTTTACTTCTACCGGTAGTAAAATATTAACGAAACGTGTTGCTGTTTCGTGAATACTTGTTTTCCTCTTCTTTAAACTTCCATTGATTTTCCCTTAAAAAAATAATAAAAACTCCCAGTGATTTGTTTTGTGCAAATAGTATGTGTTAAAGACGGTTGAAAATGATCGCTAAATTGACGGACATGTACCCTTCCAAATATATGAGTGGTGGACAAAAATTGAACCTTCGACCCTAGGTGAACTTAGCCATTCACCCAACCAATTGGGGTAGCTCTCAAGTTCGATACTCAAGGGGTTGGCTCGGGCTTCTCCACACACAAAGAAAAGAAAAGAAAAAGGAAGGGGCCTTTTTTTTAACGGTCTTGCTACTGGGCTGACAATAAGTACACTAGAAAAAAAGCAAAACACGTAATTCTGTGTACTTTTTGCACCTTTTAATACACATTCACACACTTATTATTGTCAGTCCATTGAGCTGATTTTAGAATTTTCCATCTTTTAATCATGCCTTGGGGGACAAAAGGTTATTTTCCTAATTCCATCACTTTTCTGATTTTACAAAGAAACGAGAAATAGAAAAAGAATATTAATTAAAAGAAGAAAGTTGTAACTTGTGACTTTACAATACCTGTAGGTTGTTTGAAGGCAATTATATTCATCTTTCTGAAGCATAAAGTTTGTGGGTTTTGCTGTTCAGTATAGTAAGAGCCTTTTTCATCCCTGGCATTTTCATTTTCTGAAAATTAACCTAAATCAATTGAGTCTGTTTATTTGACTGGATTAGCAATGAGAGAATATATAGTTCATATGCTAAATAACTTCTCACTGCAGTAAACCCATATTGTTTCGTCATTCATGTGATGCCTTTTACTTGTGCAATTAACAATCTTTTTACCCGTGCATAGCACGAGTTGATTGCTAGTTTCATAGTATAAATATACGGTGCATCTCGTCACATTTTTAAATAATTAATATACAGCCACAAGAAACAAGATCCTCTCATGTGCTCCTCATATAGTACAAATAATTAAAATGGGACCTTATTACGCAATGGTTTGAGCCATTCATTTAAGAATCCCTGATGTGTTTATGTATAGAAACTGTTCACTAACTTGTTGGGAAAAGAAGGGTGTGAGGGTGGTGGTGGTGGGAGGGTGGAAATCAAAACTAGTATTAGGCTCCATTCGGCTAAATAAGCCAAGTAGCTTATTTTTTTGTCCTTATTCAAATTTTTTTCGTATCACTTGGCTTATTATCAATTTTTTGAAGATTATTGCATTCTCATGACAGGAGGAATCTAAAAAGTAAAAATTTTTGATCGAAATTCAATTTTTTTTTAATAAAGATGAAAATAAGACATATGTTTGCATTGTTGCTTTCATCATTGTTCACACAATTATTACTACTTTATTAGCACCATTTATTCATCCGAGACAATTCACTATGCAACTAATGATATCAATGATGAAAACTCCTTAGTTCGATAAAACAAATCAGACATATTTCTGTTGTATATGACTGTTGTCAATAATTCACAAGCGACAATCAAACAAAGTAAAAGCACTTGATTGGGGTTTCCTGCAGCGCACTCAATCAAGATTTTGATTTTTTCAAACACTCGATTTTATCGTCGGCACCATCTTCTTCTTCTTTTTTTGTCCTCGTGCATGTGAAACAACTATCCTACATGCGTGATGTGTAACCTTTTCACACATGAAATGATACTTGTGCAATAAGTACAAGTAATTTTGACCTCAAAAGAAAGAGACTCCTAATAAAGTGCCGGATGTGATTAGCAATTGGTAGCCAAATTATAGTGGAAATTTGACTGCGCAGCAATTAGTTCTTCATTCAATTCCACACACTCTCACTCCCTCACTCTCTCCCCCCCTCTCTCCCTCCCTCTTCTCCCTAAAACCCAACCACCTGAAAGTACAATCCTCTCACTTCCAAATCATCAAACCCTAGATTCCCTCCATAATTTCCCCCCTCTAAAAAAAAAAAAAAACCCAAAAAACACCACAACAATTTTCCTTTCAAACCAAACACGCCCTTCCCCATGGATCACACCCACCAGACCTCAAAACCCTAACTCCCACCGCCCCACTCACCGAGTCCCCAATGGACCACCGCCGTGCGGCCCGTACCGTGATCGACCCAAAAGTCCGCCACGTGGGGTTCTTCGCCCCGGCCGGGCCCAGCAGCCCGCTCGGCCGGTCCCCCTCCTCCCGTCCTCCGGTCACCGACCTCTCCCCCTCCGGTAACTCCTTCTCTCCTGTCATGATCCCGCCTCCCCGTCCGGTCCAGTTCCCTGCGTTTCCCCTCTCCCCATTCCGTCGACCCTCGCCCGCAGGCGAATCGATCCCCGTCGGGAGCTACAATCCGTCGGAATTCGCCTCGCCCACGGCGTCGTTCGGGGAGTTTTCGGAGGACGGAGCCTCCTCGCCGGGCCGGGCTCGCCGGAGTAATAGCGGTAAATTTGCTTCCTCTCTGCCTAGCGGTGGGATCAAGTTTGCGGCGGGAAAACAGAGTAATTTACCGGCGAGTAGTTTGACCACAGTGTCTGTGGTCAATATGCCTCCTGGTGTTTCTGGTGAGAAACTGCTTCTCACTTACATTTATGTTTATGTATTTATGTGTGCAAGTATTTTGATGAGTAAGCATGCATTTATACGAAATACCACAGAAAAGAGTCAAAAGACCCAAGTCACAATACGCGAGCACAGGGCAAGGATTATGTGACTAAGCCAAAAGACAGTGTCTAATCAAAAGAAGTGAACAATGAAATTTAGGTTAGAAATAAGATCTCCTAGAAGAAAAGAGAATTTTGAGTTAAATCTTATGCACCAAAAATGAAAAGCCATGCAAAACCAATGCAGAAAATTCGGAACGGTAATTTTGAGTTAAATCTTAGGATAGCTGAATTGGATTCCTAAAGAATGTGCAACTTATGATATAGAAAGGGGCTATAAACCAAGGCAGTTTCTTCCTCTTCCGCTTCCATCCATGACCTCAGCTTTCTAACTACTGGCTAACATAAGCAAGGCATACCCAAAGGACCCAGAACATGTTTAAAGAGAGATTCCAAAGTTCTCGAGCCCTCTCACGAGGATGGAGCGAATAGAATGTTATAGATTGACGTGTTAGACCCATTTGTATCTGCATTGATGGGTTGTATGTATGTATATGGTGTGTGGGTACTTGTCATGTTTTATATATGCTGGATATTATTTTTAAGAGTGACTGTTGTAATTGATACTATGAAGGAAATGGCTAATACTTGAACGGCGACGAACCTTTCTAGTTTTGGACTTGTTGAAGGAGATGATTCTTATGATGGAATGTAGATACTGGAGCATTGATTTATCGTCTGATTCTACCACTAGTTTTATGAAGACTGAAAATGGTCCATATTAAGTATGCTGCTTTTTTCCCTTCTTGTTCTCCACCTCCCAACTCAGCACAGGCTTTTTTTGTTTTGCGAAAAGAAAGAAGCTAAAAAGGTGGAGTCTTGAATCTCCCATTATGCTATCTGTAAAACAGAAGTATGGGATATCCTCATCTGTTTATGAAGACATGACATTGTCAATTGAAATGGTTTGATTCGTTCGAGCCTTGAGGAGTTTGTTATAAATGAGAGATATAAAGGAACGGTAATAGAACCTGCAGACACTCCCAAAATGTAAGCACTGTGTTTCTTATTGTGGGCTTAAGGATGACGTAATCATAAAAAAACAGTAGGGGAACTGCTAAGAACGACCTAACAGTACGGGAAGTTGACTAGTCATCACATTGAATCTCAATCCACAAAAAGGAATCCCTTGATATCTAATATCCAATCTACTTGTTACCTACTCGTAGGATTTGGGACACTGATAATTGATAACACATCGGACTCATAGTAGAGTTTCCTTTGGTTCTCATGCTTCAGAGTCTATTAAATATATGATATGTCTCGAAGCAGAGAAGTGACAGTGAAAACCTAAATGAAGTAAAACACCTATTTACAACTAAACATACTCATACTCAACTTTGTTCTTTCGCTGAGAGTAGCTTTATTCAAATTTTGTAGTCTTGATATGATCTTTTCCGATTGAATGCAGCTTTCCCTGACAAAAAAGATTCGAAAGCTTCATTTGCAGAAAAAGATGGAGTACCATCAGTTGAAATGCAAAATGAAGGATCTGCTACTTCAAAGCCTCTGAAAGAAAAACCCTCCAAGGCTGAAAGACGTGCCCTTCAAGAGGCTCAGCGAGCTGCAAAAGCTGCTGCGAAAGGTGCCTTTGTTTTCTTTTGTTCTACATAATTATTCTGATTGTCGGCCTTTTGTATTGTTTTTCTGCTTCCATACTTTAGCCTTCATTTGAATATTGAGATTTCTTTCAAGTTCCTCAAGTCGTTGAGACAATTTATATTTTTGGTCTGATCTACCGCAGGGTCCCAAAAAGGAAAGTAGCAGAAACCAGAACTCCCTTCCTTCCCACTATGATCCCCATATGTCTCCTCAATAACTTTAAGAACGGATAGTCTGGGTTTGACTTACTAACTAGGGCCGGAATGAGAAAGTAGCAGAAAATTTTTGATTCCTGAGATGCTGTCAGTGGGATGACAAATGAGCATTTAGTCTCTTACCATGTTTAAGTTCTAAAGAATCTAAACATACTTTCAGACGTGCTTGAATTCAGATAAACCAAGTTTCCTTTAGCACTTTGGATACAACTGTCATTATCAGTCGTCTTCACTTAATATAGCACCTATATCACCGGTTGATGAATTGTATTAACCCTTTGTCATGTTTGATTTGGAAAAATATGTTTGTCCAGGTGAAGGAAGTAAGGCACCTGTGGCTGCTTCTGGGGCAGTGACCTCAGTGAATGTAAAACCAGCTAAAGCTGCAAAAGCTCCGCAAAAGAGTGATGTTTCCTCTGTTGCAGCTCCTGAGAAAAAAGGTGGTGATCGTCCACTAGACAAAGACAGGAAGAAAGATGTTCCCCAGCCACGCATGCAATTTGATGATAAGACCCGCGTTGAGAAAGCCAAAAAACGGGCAGTTGTAAAACAAACTGAAGTTAGAAACAGAGTTGAACTGTTTAGGCATTTACCTCAATACGAACACGGGACAAGGCTCCCTGAGCTGGAATCAAAGTTCTTTCAACTTGATCCAGTCCATCCTGCGGTTTACAAGGTATTTCATAGCAGTAATATTGTTTACCATCGCATATATCTACTGAAGCTTTATGGTGACTGAATACTTAAATCACAATCACTTATTGCTCAAATTGTGCATTGTTTGGCTTCCAAAATATCATCGACGAGTTTATTCCATCTTGAACTGGATTTGGAACTGAGGGTTCTTTCAATGACCAATTAGTGTACGAAGCTTAGGACCTTAGATCTAGATTAGGAACTGTGAATAAATTTGTGTATTTTTACATGCTTCATTCTGACTATGACTATTAATTTGTTATCAGGTTGGTTTAAGGTATTTAGCTGGAGACATATCTGGGGGCAATGCTCGTTGTATTGCAATGCTTCAAGCATTTCAAGAGTCGATTAAAGACTACTCAACGCCACCCGAAAAGGCTCTTGTTAGAGACTTAACTGCAAAGATTAACTGTTACATTTCATTTCTCATTGAATGCAGGCCCCTTTCAATCAGCATGGGAAATGCTATTAGGTTTCTTAAGACTAGAATTGTCAAGTTACCTTTGAGTCTTTCTGAATCTGAAGCAAAATCAAGTCTCGTGTCCGATATCGATCGTTTTATAAGTGAGAAAATAATACTGGCAGATAGGGTGATAGTCAGGCATGCAGTAACGAAAATCAGAGATGGGGATGTTCTTCTCACATATGGCTCATCCTCAGCCGTTGAAATGATACTATTGCATGCCCACGAGCTTGGTAAACAGTTCAGAATTGTGATTGTTGATTCGCGTCCAAAGCTTGAAGGGCAACTGTTACTTCGTCGTTTGATAGGAAAGGGCCTTAGCTGCACATATACTCATATAAATGCTGTTTCTTTTATGATGCATGAAGTCACTCGAGTTTTTTTGGGAGCTTCGTCAATTTTGTCCAACGGAACAGTATATTCAAGGGTTGGAACTGCATGTGTTGCTATGGTTGCTCACGAATTCCATGTTCCAGTCTTGGTATGTTGTGAAGCATATAAATTTCATGAGAGGGTGCAACTTGATTCAATTTGCTCTAATGAACTTGGTATGAATTCTTTCATTAGTTTACGGTGAGGAAAATTTCCTCATGTTACTACTTATGCGTTGTTTTCCCATCCTTAAAACGATTCTGTTTGTTTGTTGCAGGCGATCCAGATACCATTTCAAAGGTTCCTGGTAGAAAGGAAATAAACTATTTGGATGATTGGGCTAATAGTGAAAATCTACAGCTTCTTAATCTGATGTAAGCAGTATAGTACAATTAATATACTAGTAATATGCAACAACAGATAAGGCAGTCTCACATTTTGTCTTTTCATCGTGACAGTTATGACGCAACTCCTTCAGATTATGTCTCAATGATTATCTCTGATTATGGCATGGTAAGTGTGACTGGTTTTCAAAGTGGCTGTTGCTTAATAATTTTTTTGTGTTGAGTTTTATTTTATCAGATTTGACCTACAAGAATGCATGAAAGCATTGAATTGTATGGAGTGGTTTGTGGTCCCACCTAGCCTAGAACCTTGTAACTGTAGCTTGTGTTCCTGTTAAAGATTGTCATTGGGAAATTGATATAAGGGTATTAAGAACAAAGATCTGCCGTAGCCTAAATAATGTTGGTCCGTTGATATGGAATCAAGGAGGAGTATCAGATTGGGTGTGTCTCGGCCTTGGATCTCCCTATCTAGGGCTATGTATCCTGATCTTTATATTCATTATAAGTTGATGTACAGTTGGGATGTGTGAAGGGGTCGTAGGGAACATGGGGATTTCTACCTTCCATCCGCGGGAGAGAAACTAGAACTTCCTATTTGCTATTAAGCATGAGCTCTTCTTCTTTAATTACTGTAATAAATTAGAGGGGTTGGACACATGTATAACCACATTCTTGTCATATGTAGTTGACACAAACACATTGGGGGAATAAAAGACTCAAATCTATCACTGGTTATGTATATGTGGTGCTCTTTTATGGAGGGAGAAGAATTCTCTCCTGTATTGTTTTCTTTCCTACTTATTTGGGGAAGGGGAGGGGGAAGGGTTGATGTTTGTATTATTATACTGGGTTAAGTGGGTTCTGCGCGCTATACTTCTTGTGGACTTGTTTTTTTTTTTTTTTTTTTTTATCTTCTTTCAAGTTCACTTCCTGTTCCAGGTAATCTCATTTGTACACAGCTGTCACAGGACCAGGTTGTCTCTTCTCCCGGAGCAACTCTTTTAGATCCAAAATGCCCTCCTTGGGATAAGTCATTTGGGATTACTATCCCGGTTTAAATTGCCCCACCTAATGGTATCGCTAGTCAAACATGGTCATTATGTATTTGCTTATCAACTTGATATGTGTGTCTTGTTTTTGTGGTTCATTCAGGTCCCGCCAACTAGTGTTCCCGTCATTGTTCGAGAATACCTGAGGGAACACTTGTGGGTATAGAGTTCAGTAAGCAGTCGTGGAGGTTTCTCAATTTTGTGTTTGTGCTTGAACCAAATTCGCATCGGGAGATGAGAGCATGGTATGATGAAATATACTGACGGCAAGCTCACTGTTTTCCTTCTTTGGGCCATCTGGAATAATGCTATTTGCCTCAGCTGATTATGCATGATTTATGATTTTTGTTCTTAACCTGACTCAGTGAAGAGCGCGATTTTCACGCCTCTCCGGGTGGGTGCATTTTCAATGTTGTGATGAGCCTGTTTTTTACCCTTATGGGTGTGAGACAACGGATTTATTGAATTGATGCGACAATTTCCTATGGTTCATGAGTTCTTAGTTTGGATATCATGAATGATTGGCATCTTTATTTTTATTTTTTTGAGGATGCATTTTTGGTTTGAGTGGTTCGAGTCGATGGAGCAACATCGTCTTGCTCTTTAGTAACACAATAACTGTGGCAAAAAAAAACAAGCAATATATACCTGATCTCGGTTTGGTTCTGGGTTTTGGATGCGAAATGCCTAGAACTGGAAAAATTGTTCACTGAAGGGTTTGCTCGGTGCTAACTTCAGGGCTCAGAATTGTTGCGTGCAAGTTGGTCCGGACATCTAGCTATTGAAAAAAATGCTCCTCCTATCGCATAAGTTTTTGAGTTCCACTTCCAAGTGTCTGGACCTCAAACAGTTTTGTTAGAGGGAGGAGCATTGTTTGTAGAGCACATTAAAATCTCTCCTAAAACCGGGCAAGACAGCACATGCACGCAAATGGAACAGAGGAAAGAGAGAAAGATAGCTTTACAAAGCCCTTTCTACATTTTTCCCCACTAAAATCTCAGATCCAAAAACAGTTTCGTGTTTCATATGGGGACTTTGAATGTGAATGATGAGATGGTCCCCTTTGGAAAAAGATTAACCAGGGGAGGTTGGCTTTAGGTCATCTTACCCATGCATCTTTGGGCTTTGTTTGGATCTCTCTACAATGGAGTTGTATTGTCTTATCACATCACACCACTATCTGTACGGTATTCCACCATACCTATGTTTAGCCCCAATGAGTTAGTAGGAGAACTCGAACCTGGGTCTCGTCCGAAGACACGTTGAGTTTCCACCATTGAACCAATCCCTTTTGAATAATGGCTTTGGGTCGTGGACTTTTTCTTTTTTTAGCACACATGATACACGAGAATATCTCTATAATAGGCAAATAGTTATAGAACCTTTAGACCGAAATTTGGGAAAAATTCAAAAAAACTCCTGAACTTTGAATTCAATGTCAAATAGGCACCTGAACTTAAATAAGTTTTTGTTAAATAAAAAATACTTACCCTCAGTTAGCAATCCTATGAAGCAGAAACGTGATTATGAGAGCCTTAGAGACAAAATTTGATTATGTCTCTTTAGAATAATATGATCAGAATAATAAGATCTTCACACCCGTTCAAACGGATTAAAAATTGGAGCACTTAATTTTTTAACCATATTTTTTAATATATAAACGGTCTCAAAAAATTAAGTGCTCAAATTTTCACTCCGTTCGAATCGGTGCAAAGATCTTTTTATTCTTATCATATTATTCTAAAGGGTCGTAATTCATTTTTATCTCTAAGGCTCTCATATTAAGTATGTGTTCTTTATTTAGGACCCTATGGAGCAGAAATGTGATTATGAGCACTTAATTTTCTGAGCACTTAATTTTTTATGAGCACTTAAATATCTTTCTACTGATTCAAAACGGAGTGAAAATTTGAGCACTTAATTTTTTATGACCGTTTATATATTAAAAAATATGATTAAAAAATTAAGTGCTTCAATTTTTAATCCGTTTGAACGGGTGTGAAGATCTTATTATTCTGATCATATTATTATAAAGAGACATAATCAAATTTTGTCTCTAAGGCTCTCATAATCACGTTTCTGCTCCATAGGATTGCAAACTGGTGGTGTGTGGGTAGGGGCTGATGTGCCTTTGGGGCAGTAAAGCCCTCGGGTCCGGGTAATAAGTGGAGAGAGATAGAGAGAGAAATGTTGGAAGTAGGAGGAATTTTTTAAAAAATTCTTTTTGAAAATTTGAGCACTTAATTTTTTTTGAGACCGTTTATATATTAAAAAATATGGTTAAAAAATTAAGTGCTCCAATTTTTAATCCGTTTGAACGGGTGTGAAGATCTTATTATTCTGATCATATTATTCTAAAGAGACATAATCAAATTTTGTCTCTAAGGCTCTCATAATCACATTTCTGCTTCATAGGATTGCAAACTGGTGGTAGGTTTTTTTTTTTAACTGTGCCGTTAACGTCAATTGAAGTTTATTTAAGTTCAGGTGTTCAATTGAAGTTTATTTAAGTTCAGGTGCCTATTTGACATTGAGTTCAAAGTTCAGGGGTTTTTTTGAATTTTTCCCCCGAAATTTCGTCAGAAGACAAATATAGAAAGGCGAATGGACACATATAAAACATAGGGTCCCTTCAGGGGCGAAAACAGCATAGGCCCAGGGGTCATTTGCCCCTCGGAAATTTTATCCCCTACACTTTTCTTTTTTTTTGGGTACACAAGAAATTGAAAATTTTGGGAATAGGGCTTATCGTCGCGTGTTTCCAACCAAATAAATGAACCCCTTAATGAATTAAATGCTTGTTTCAGGGAGGCAAATAGCAAATTGCTACTAGTACTTTGTTTGACATGTTTAGTCCATCCAACTTACTATTTTCTAGCTTTTCAAAACAAAAGTCGAACAATCAATTGCGAAACCGCAAGAATGCTCATTAGTTGATTGTAAAGAGGTGCCCCTCTGAATAAAATCTCTGGCTCCGCACTGGGTCCGTTTGTTAGGCTAAAAACATTAGCTCTTATAACATTGTATGTCTCGCAGGATTATACCTATTTGAGCATGTTAATTTAATCCAGTTCACAAATACAGTATTATAACAAAACACCGAATATTTGTTCAATTTAAATAAAGAGTCATGCTACAAACACAACACTGTGCAAAACATGTCAACGTGGCATTTCTGAATTGGTAAATAAACATTGTTAGTAATCAACCTAATGACCAATAAAACGGTGCCATACAAACAATTTTATTTTTATTTTTTTGATAATAAGATGTTCAGATTGTGCGCACATCGACTAATTTTGGAGTCCTAAACTTAACGACCGGACAAATCCTCCAGTGGCTCCAAGATTTGAAATGTTTTGGACTCCGTAAGATTCGTGCATGCACCATATCGACATGTTGCAGATGTTAGAAAATATTACTAAGATATAATATTTTAACTTGGTCTGAATGTGAATTGACTTGATTTCGAATCATGTTTTTTCAGTGACATCTATTCGTTGTGGACGTACACATCCTTTTATGAACAAATGTGTCATTTCTCTTGGTGACTATTCTAGTGCTGGGAGATAAACGTTCATGCAAACAGTAAGCACCATAGCATGGACGAATCTGTTTTAATTACAGAGTGTCACACACTACACTCGCCTTGATCACCAATTTGTTTCCATCGATTTCCAGGTTTTAAGTTCCAATTTAATTACACTCATATTATTGGTTTTCATCGCAAAAAGTAACCATATTTTTCCAACAGCAGACAATCCTGCGTTTTCTGAACTTTCTCTTACAACTTAACTCAACCAAACGAGCTAATAAAAACATGAAAAAGTTATTTTCTGTTGAGACATTTTGTCTCATGTTTGATTATACACTTCGTACACACCGCGTGGTTCTGGTTCGTTAAAAAATCAACGGTCTGAAACTGTTGAAGTTGGAGCGCCTGATCAACGGTCCGATTTTAATTGAACGAATGGATGTCTTTTAAACGAATGGGTGTGTAGAGAACTAATTGTTCAAGGGGTGTGTTTATTCAAACTGAGGGGTGTGAAAGAAACTAATTGCTCCAGGGGTGTGTTGCTTAAATGAAAGGGTGTGATTACTCTTCCAAGTGATGTGATTCTTTCAAGAGTTGTAACCTTTCCCAAAGAGCACTTATGTATCTATATAAACTCCTTCACCCCAACGTTTTTTACTACTCCACAAAAAATCATCTCTCTCTCATAATAGTTACAGTACACAGAAGGATTTCTTGGAAGTCTTTCAATTTTGTTGGTTGCAATACTTCACCCTTAGGCTTTGTTGAATCCTGGGGACGACTTTGCCTGAACCCAACAACAAACTCTATCGAGTGGGGGCAAATTACGTTCTAAAGATAGTGTCTTTAGATACGCTTCAAAGTCTTCGATTTTCATCATCTTAACGTTTTGTCCCAACATTTTCTCATGACACTCGAACCAGGACAGAGCCTGGGTTCAAACTCCCAAAACAAAATAAAAAAGTCTGGGCATTATACTTCCAATTTTTTCAGTGCAAGTGAAAAACGTGGGCTAGCTTGATCGGTTTAGGATCATGATTAAGGGGGAATATTTTAGATTCTCCCAAAGTATCATACAAACATTGCTAGCAGCATGATTGTGACACATCCAACCCCACTCATCAACGGAGTACCATTTTTCAAGTTTTCTGAAGGGTAAAGTTGAAAAAAGTTGCTCCAACTTATGTATCATCAAAGAGCAATAGTACTATATAAAGGGTTGTTTGGTTACCCATTTTTTTTGGCTTTTTGCATTTTGGTTATTGATTTTTTTTTGAATTTTGGCCAAAATGTTTTTGGAATATGATAGGGTGTTTGGGAAATATGTGCAGAATATATACATTTTGTAGGTTTTTTTGTTAACCAAAGTGAAAAAAAAAGAAGTCAAACAAAAAGCTCCTCCCCTACTTCTTACTTCTCTTCTTTATATAAACCCATAAATTGAGAACTTATTTTGAGAAAACATGTTTTGGCTTCGAGCTGCCAAACAGCGTACAATGTAAAAAAGAGAAAAGGAAAACGTGAAAAGGAGGTAACCAAACACCCTCGGTAAACAGTGGCGGATCCAGAAATTTGGTACAGATGGGTCACCTCTCAATCATAACCTTGATAAAAACAACGGACAATAAAAAATGGGAAATGATTTTTCCACTCCCTTTTTTGTTAATGCCACTCCCCTGCAAACGTATTTTTGGTGCAAAAATACACTTGCAGAAGAGTGGCGTTAACAAAAAAAAGATGGTGACAAAATCAGCAGCCTTTTGTAGATATAGGAAGGGTTGTTGGTATTGTGGTACTACTCTGATAAAAGCTCTTGATGGGCTTCAACTATCATTAGCTACATGATTTAGGAGAATTTTTTCATCCGTTTGAGCATCAACAATAAAAAGAAAGATTGGAGAAAGCTCCGGCACAAAAGGCATCGTCCTATCCGCTTGCACAAGTCGCAAGGCTTGCCATGGGTTGGGTATTTAAATATATATTACTTATCTCCTCGGTTCAAAAAACACCATTTCGGTAATTTCAGCTAGGTCACGTGACCCGCCTAGTCTTTACTTAGATCCGCCCCTGTCTGTAAACACACATTTTAAAACGCAACTCCGGACACAATTGTATCTGAAATTGTTAGATGTGTGTAGATGTCAGTTGTCCAGAACAGTTAAATATATATGGATGTCCGGGGTTGTGTTTTAAAATGTGTGTTCCTAGACTCTTTTTCTTTTTCTTTTTTTATCCAAAAAAAGACACATATCTATATCTCTTCAAATATGGTGATTGGAAAGTCACTTATCAAATAATGGGTCCCTCCATTAATTTGAATTAACGTTACTGGTATTATCGTTCCCGTGGGTTTTTGGAGCCGTTGAAAACAGAATCCACGAGATTCTGTTCCAAATCTCTTTTCTCATAGCTGAATTGCTTTATCATTTTTTTTCTTTGCTATTCAAGATTTTTTTGTCTTTTATTATTCATGATCCTCTAGATGATTTTAGACTTTCGATGAATATTGAATATATATATATATAGTGTTTGAAAATTCTTAATAGAATAAGTCTTTTTTGGACGGCAATCCTAGCATGCAAGCAGCTTTGTTCGGTTGTCATTTATCTTTAGTTTTAGTTTTATTTTTCAATCATTATCCTATATCTTTCTTCAATTATTATCCTATATATCCAATTATTAATTTCATTTCTCTCTATATTTCTCTCCAATCATTACACATCTCTCTAATCATTACTCCCTCCGTCCCTTTATTACAGTCCAGTATTCCATTTTGGGTTGTCCCTTAATAAGTGTCCATTTTGTAAAGTTAGTGGGTAAAAGTTGGTGAATTGTCTATTTTGTCCCCAAAAGTATATTCCATTTTGAAAAGTTAGTGAGTAAAAGTGTAATGATGATGGGTAAGTAGGGAAAGTAGAGGAAAAAGTTGATGTGAAAGGTATAATGATGATATCTTTTTAATAAGTTGGAGTTACGAAGCAGGACATTTAAAAAGGGACGGAGGGAGTACCATATTTCTCTCTCTACCCACTACTAAAATTAAACTAAATTAAACTACCAACCAAACAAAGCCGATTGTATATATGTGTATGGTATTTATGATTTTGAAGGTAATGTTTTTGAGGTTTGATCCATTCAAGGGATTGACAATAAAATTTTAAAAAACTAAAAATCTAATAAAGCTTGAGGAGTGGGTTGGAGTGAGAATTTTAAATACTACAAAAATGAGTCCTCAAAATGTTACACAGATCAACAAAAATCATATTTTATGAAAATATTAAAAGAGTGGGTTGGAGATGCTCCGAGACAGCAAAACTGATATCCCAACTATTTGGGAAGATGAGTCTGTCATGTTTTATTCTCAAAATTGCACATTTAATATTGGTAGGAAGTACTATGTAAAAAAAAGCAATCTGAGAGCATTGAATAATTACTTTGGTAAAAGCAATTTTTTTTGCCAAGTAAAAAAAGAATTACGTTTGTATATCGTGATAATTATAGTACTAGTAAAAAACTACATCAATTATATGTATGTTAAATAAAATATTACATTAATTACGTGAGAGTCAAAACAATTAAACCATGTCTAATATCGAGAATAACTCAAAATACTCAAACTGTGTAAGAGCATCTCCACCCCTTATTCAAAATTTCACTCAAATTTGAGTAAAAAAAAATGAATAAAAGTTTCATTTGGTATTGTGTGTTCCAATGGTCAAACTCAAACCAAACACAAAATATGAGTAAAACTTCATTAATAACAGTCTTGTAAATATAAGGGTGGGAAATTTGCCTTAAAAACTTGAGTAAGGGCTTGAGTCTAACTCAATTTGGGTTTAAATTTGAGTAAAACTCAGATTTGATATAGGTTTGAGTAAGGCTGTGTTCCAGAACGGGATTAAGAACTTATTTTTTGTTGAATAAGAAGGCTTGTTCCAGAAAATAAGAAGGCAGCCACTTATTTCGGAAGAATTTGTATAGGTACCGACCGGCCGGGGAGAGAAATCGTACTAGCAGCCCGCCGGGCCTTCTCCGGCCACCGGACGGCCGATCCGAGTCGTCCAAAAAATCTATAAAAAAAAACCAAGGGGGCTAGCGCGGGAATCAACGGCATCCGAGGTGTGTAGGGTGCTTGATCCGAGCACCCATATATACACGGAAAAGGGGTGCTCGGATCAAGCCCCCTACACACCTCGGATGCCGTTGATTCCCGCACTGGCCCCCTTGGGTTTTTTTTTAGATTTTTTGGACGGCTCGGATCGGCCGTCCGGTGGCCGGAGACGGCCCGGCGTGGCCGTCGGTACGCTTTCCCTCCGCCGGCGCCCAACACAATAGCAACAGTCTTATTTTTGTATACTGTAACTTCAAGCTCAAAAATCATGTGTTTACGCAAATAATTTTTTTATCACTATGGATCTTATTTGATAGATCTCATTGAGATATTTAATACGGTGCGAATATATATATATATATTTTTCATTTACATTATTTTTGAGTTTGAAAATGTGAAATAAACTTTGTATTTGAATTTTGTGGAATGACCCTTATTATTTTCGAATAAGAAGTTGCAAAATAAGTACTTATTTTTTAAGAAGGTTTCCGGAACGGAGCCTAAGAAACGGAGGAGCCTTTTAAAGATTTTTATTCAAATTTCGAATTTGACTCAATAAAAGAGTAAGGAGTGGAGATGTTGTAGGGATGACTACCTAAAGTAACATCAATTAACCTGATTAAAAGTGCTTCAATTACTAATTGAGACCCTTTACATCCTCTTTTTTTTTTTGTAATGCATGTTGTCCCGGGTCAACTTACGCGCACTCAGACTAATCCCTATAAACCCTCCCATGGGGGTGAGGTGGCCCCAAGAGTTGATGGCAATTAGAGAATCGAACCTGAAACCTTAGGATGAAGTAAACACATAAATCCCAGGCTAAGACCACCTGGCCATCCCGTTGGGGTTAGACCCTTTACATCTTGCCCTAAAGAAGTTGCAAGTTTGAATCTCACGAAGGCCAAAGAATTTCAAATATTGGGGGCCATTGAATGTTTGTTCAATCATTAGTTTCAAAACCCCGAAATTAATCGAGGTGAACCCAAGCTGACCCGGACATAACATGGCAAGAAGAAAGGCAACCAAATGGATCTCTCACACCTCACACCTCTCATTTATTTACTCTTTCCCAACGCAAAAGAGAGAATGGTGATTCATTCCTCCCACAATGATGGGTTGGGGGGCCAGGTGAAGTTAGCACATGGGACAAACTACACAAAAGAAGAGATGCTTATCTTCCCAATCCAGCCTCATTCCCCATGTCACTTATTTAAAAAGTTCTCATTTTACAACCAATACCTTGTCACTTATTTAAAAAGTTCTCATTTTACAACCAATACCTTGGTATATTCTCTCACCACACTAAAACCCAGCTCCATTTCCCAAAACACCCCTACTCCTTCCCCAAATTCACCACCTCCACAACTTCCCATTAAGGCAAGCCTCTATCTCTGGCCTTCGAGGCAGAATTTTCTGTGCCGAAAATTCACGTACCTCTGTGTAGAAGGATTTTCGGCCATTGAATTTTAAAAATAAAAAATTCAAACAATCTACGGTTGAAAAACTCCTTGATATGAAGGCACATAAATTTTCAGAATAGACGAGATCAAACTCCCAACCTCCACCCCCTTGGCAATTCCGTCATTCAAAAGAGGAGGCTTATGAAAGCCCCACGTTCAGTCCAAAGGCGGCAGCCGATTAAATTCCCATTTTACCCTACGCTAAACGCCCAAAACGGGCAAAATAGAACGGAAAGTAAGGGCAGAAAGGTAAAGCATCGAGAAGGAATTGCTGTCGGGTCCACTAAGATAAAAAGGAAGGAACGTGGGCGATCAGCGCATAGACCGAAAGGCGAGTACGCGGAAAAGCGAAGTGAGAGAAAGTAGAGAGAGAGAGAGAGAGAGAGTGGTTTCGAGACGTTATCGGATTTCACCGCTGCAATTGGCCGGAATTGAGGAACCCTGTTCACGTCCGGCTGCGATTTCTCGTTCCTTCTCAACTAACTCGCTTGAAAAAAATTAGGGGTTTTTTCTTTACCGGGTCCGAATTTTGCCCTAGAGTTTGAATTCGTTTCAGTTCGCCCCGTGGATCCCCGCGATCTGTGACTTAGGGTTTTTTATTCCGCGCCATGTTTACGCCGCAGAGGAAAATTTGGTCCGGCTGGCCGCTCTCGCCGGCCCAGAAGAATGACGTTTCGGGTTCCGGTCCGGACCCTAAGGGCAAAAGCGTGGCCTTTCTTGACTCCACGCCGCCGCCTCCGGTGGGGTTTCTGGGCCAAAACGGTGGGACAGAGGAGTCGCCGGCCTCGGTGGTTGACAAGATTTCAAAGCTTGAAAACGAGGTGAGGAATTATTAAATCTTTCATACGTTATATGTTTTGTTTAGTTGTTAGTTATTTTAAGTGTCCTTGCTTTGTTATTTATTTGAGTTTTCAATGCTCCTATTTATTATTCGGATTAATAGAAAACTAGGGTTGCTACTGTTCTTGAAACTTTGTTGGTGCTTCTTGGGTCCCGAAACAATCGATGAGATTCTTTACTGTATTGAGTTGAGTAGTTGAGTTGCTGTTGGGCTGGAGTAGAAATTAGGGCTTTAGGTTCTGGGTACCTATAGACTCTATAACTCGGAAATTGTATTGTTGATTTAGTTCGAGTATGCAATAGAGGAGAGAGGAGTGGAGAAAAATCTTAGTAGCTTACGGTTTTTGAAGTCTGCAAGGTGAGTATTTGGCGATTTGAGAATGAAGTCCCCGTGACCGTGGTTGCATTTTCGAGAGATTTAGGAGCAACTATGCGATAAGTACCCATTTCTTATGGGTGCTTCTTGGGAAAACAATTAGCCTTGTTTCTCCTCTACCCAATTTTGGTTCCCTGTTCTAGAGTGCGAAGAACATGATACATTCCTCGGGCCGTTCCACTCCAACCAGATATGGGTATAAATCCATGATTTTTGGCCACCATACAAGGAGCAATGAGGCGATTGGTTGAATAGTTGTCTTGCTTGCACAATAAATGACACTCATGCATATACCACCTCCAAATAATGTTCAAAACGGTACTCTTGCCACATGTCATCTCCAAATGCAACCTTGGATGGAGCCGTAGACAAAATCACCTCTCAAAGAAAAAGAAGGATCTCATTGACGTGACAAACCGAAGCTTCCTAAAGGATTTTACATCAAATCAACTAGGATGTGTTCTCAGCCATGCAAATTATCCTCCCCTTCTCACATTTTCAATAATATAGAAACTAAGAAGATTTACCCTGTCCTCCACTCCTAATCATTCAGCTGGGAAGGCATACCACAAAATAACATTTTGAATGCTTTTTTTCCCTCTGCCTAAGATAGTCTCTTAACTTCAGCAGTTCATCTCCTTTGGTTACAATACTAGAAAGAGTTGAGGAGTTTACTTCCAACATCTCCGGGAAACACCAAGGATGAGTCCAAAACTGGACACAGTGCAACTATCTTACAGATTTTCTTGGAGGCATCCTGTTTGTCACTTCCATTTTCTTGTACTTCTATGTTTTACTTTTAATTTTGCCAATGCCCAAACTCATTTCCCCTTATTTGTGGATTTTGATTTTGTGACCACACGTGAATCTGTAGAAAATTTAGTACTATAGGTAATTTATTGCAGAATTTAAATCTTTGATCGTAATAGACATCTAATGATCTAAATCAAGACGATATCCACTGGTAAGACTCGGAGTTCTGCTCAAGGCGATTCCATGTGAGGATAGGGTGCCGTATGGCATCACGTAGAGAAGTTACCTACATGTTTTGAATTGGAAGAGAAGTTCTTAACAAGGAAAACTTCTACCTCTGTCAGTTTTGTTGGTTATGCTCAAATATCGTTGATTTCCATTCTCCAGGTTGGTGAGTTTGTATGGTTTTTATTGCAGAACATGATGTGACCTAAGATTTGATGCTGTTCATTTTTTCTGCTTTGGCTTGTTGCATATATCTTCAGCACATTATGCTTTAGGTCATTATTTTATTATATGGTATAGCAAGAGCCCTTGTGCTTGTTGGCTCTTTCTTGTTTTGGATCTCTTGTAACTGTTTTGATGTTTCATGTCTTTGGAGTTCCTTTTTATTTACTCCGTATCTGGTTTGGGGTATAAGTGAATAGAAGGCTGTTTTAGTGTTAATTCGATACAGGGTGGGATTCTCACCTGTTTTATATGATTTTGTGGGCAGCTTTTTGACTACCAGTACAATATGGGCATGCTTTTGATTGAGAAAAAAGAATGGAGTACAAAGTATGAAGAGATGAAGCAAACTCTACAAGATGCAACAGACGCACTTAAACGAGAACAAGCGGCACATTTGATTGCACTAACTGAGGCTGAGAAGCGAGAAGAGAGTTTGAGGAAGGCTTTGGGTGTAGAGAAGCAATGTGCCCTCGATGTATGATCATGACTTACCTTTCTTGAATTTCATTCTCTTTGAATTTGGAAATGCTTTAGATTATAGGATGTGTTCTAATGCTGATTGTAAGAATGTGATGCATGTTTTAGAGAATCAATTGCAATGACTTGCCAATGAGTAATTGCCCCTTAGTTACTCTGTTCGAGATATGTAGCACTGTGTTTTTGGTTGTTTTGAATATGATTACCATACACAGATTAGCTATTTAATTGAAAACATGGTTTAAAATGAGTTTTGTAGGTGTCCTTGTGTGGCATTACGTTTGGGTTTATGTTAACCATATCAATATGGAGCAGAGATGTTGCGAAGTTGAACGTAATGATCAAATCGCCATTGAAGTTGGTTAAAGAAAGAGGAGGCGTTTGATGATTGAAAAAGGTGTATGTTTGGTATTATAGTTATTCACTGATAACAGTTGAAGAAAAGATGCCCATGCCGTGGTGATCGTTTTTTTGGTGTACGTCTCTCCACATCGTAGAAGCTTAGCGTTAACAGATTATCATCACACAACCTCATGTTGGTGAACAATTTAGTAACTGAAAGACGAGTATTATTGTTATTGCTATTACTATTATTGATTTAGCTTCCTTGTCCTCGTGGTACTCTCCTGGAAAGGAACAGATTAAGATGATGACATCGGATCAATTTGGGTTATTTCGGTCAAAGAAATAAGAAGAGTCTTTAAATGAATGGCTTAGCTCATCTATCTTATGTGCTTATTCTATTATCACGGATGGTTGATTGATTGATTCCAATTTGACAAAGAGGCAACATGTGCACTTATGGGATTTTGTATCCTAATAATTAGGAAACTATTTACCTAAATGGGCATTCCTGTTTACCGCCCATTTGTCCTCACTCTGGTGAAGATAGAGATTGTGGGCTTCTCATTTTCTACAGAATCAAATATGGGTCTTGCTCTTTCAATCTTGAAGAGCGTAAATTCACTTAGATTATGGTTCATAACTTGTGAAAAACACCTGATACTAGATTATAGTTCATTGTTTTTGAATGAAAAAGATATGATACTAGATTATACGCTTTTGACAGTTTATGCAGACTCTTAAAGACGTTGAAGAATATCCTAACAGTCGACATGCAATAACTTGAGGGCTTATGAATTCATGTTTTTTAGCCAGATAATAGTAGTCCTTATGGTTCATGTGTCTGTTGTGCTACAAGATTTGTATGACTCTCTACATTCTCTATTTATGTTCTAATTGGTTTACATGCACTAATGGGATTATATGTGAATATGAATGTGATTGTAGTGTCATGCATCTGTTGGGTTGGGTTCTCTTGGGGAAAGAGGGTGAGTATATACTTAAGCATCTTGACTGTGCGTAAGGCTTCTTTTTATGGGCTCTGGGTGTGCTCGGGAATGATTTCTATTTTCATTTAGTCGACAAGTATTTCTAATGCTGTTGTGTTTGCTGCAGCTAGAGAAGTCTTTGAGGGCGATGCATTCACAATATGCAGAAATCAAGTTTACAGCTGATTCAAAGTTGGCTGAAGCTAATGCACTCATGGCTTCTATTGAAGAGAAATCTTTGGAGGTGGAAGCCAAAGTGCATGCTGCTGATGCCAAGCTTGCTGAGGTGAGCAGAAAAAGTTCAGAGCTTGAGAGAAAATCACGTGAGGTGGAGGCTCGAGAAAATACAATTCGAAGGGAACGTCTATCTTTTAATGCAGAGTATGCTTAAGTCTCATGACTCTTATCTTCATTTCCCTGAATCTTGCATTTGCTGAATTAACGATAAATAGGTTATGTAATATTTCTGTTCTTTTAAGTGGAGAAGTTTTTATTTGCCCTCAGGCGTGAGGCTCGTGAAAGTTCTTTAGTTAAACAGAGAGAAGACTTGCGTGATTGGGAAAAGAAATTAAAAGAGGGAGAAGAGAGGCTTGATGAAGTTCGAAGGCTGCTCAACCAAAGAGAGGAGAGGGCAAATGAAACGGACATGATCTTTAAGCAGAAACAGAATGACTTTGAACAGGCACAGAAGAGTATTGATGAAGCTAATTCCACTTTGAAAAGTAAAGAAGAGGATATAAGCCAGAGGCTTGATAACCTAGCTGTTAAAGAGAAGGCGAGTTTCTTTTTTTTTGATGTTTTATTTGTACTTTTCCCCTCCCCTTTCTTTTTCTTGCTGAACTTTTTCAGATATATGATACATTTTCGCTGATAATTTTGTGTACTTTCAAGCAGGAAGCTGATGCCATGCGAAATAGCTTAGAGGTAAAAGAGAAGGAATTAGTTGCGTTGGAGGAAAAGCTTGACGCAAGGGAAAGAGTAAGTTTTTGTAACTGATCCAATGTATAAACGTGATGACATTAAAGTGGCTGCAGTGATGAAGATGTTTACTGGTTACATCTATGTGCGCATATCTTAATGCACGTACAACTCATCCCCTATGAATTTTAGAACCTGGTTGAGTTCCTACTTCATGCAATTTCATCATTCCTTAATCTATTTGTTTGCTAATTTGGCCGTCTAGGTGAGAATTTCAACCTTTTACTGCCCGAACATGCACAAGAAAAAAAAAATCAATGAGTCCTCTACTATTTGTTTCTCCTTCCTTTTATTCTCTAGTTCTTTTCTCCCTATCAAACTTCTAATCACGATATTGACACTGTTCTCCTGGGGATTGCCACAGGTTGAGATTCAGAAACTTCTTGATGAACACAAGTCTGTCCTTGATTCAAAGAAACACGAATTTGAAATGGAAATGGAACAGAAGAGGACAGCTTTTGACGAGGACTTGAAAAACAGGGCAGTTGAAGTGGAGAAGAAAGAAGCTGAAGTAAACCACCTAGAAGAGAAGGTTGCAAAACGCGAACAGGCATATGAAAAGAGACTGGATAAATTCAAGGAGAAAGAAAAGGATTTCGAATCAAGGTCAAAAGCTCTGAAGGAAAGGGAGAAGACCATCAAAATCGATGAGAAAAAGTTGGAGAAAGAAAGGAAAGAGATGCTTGTTGATAGGGAGAACATGCTTAATCTCAAGGCAGAGCTTGAGAAGATAAGGGCTGAGATTGAAGAACAACAATCGAAGCTCAAGGAAGAGAGGGAACGCCTTCAAGTAACTGAAGAAGAGAGGTCAGAACATTTGCACCTTCAGTCGGAACTAAAGCTGGAGATAGACAGGTGTAGACAGCAAAGGGAGCTGCTTTTGAAGGAAGGTGAGGAATTGAAGCAGGAAAGAGAGAAGTTTGAGAAAGAGTGGGAAGAGCTGGATGAAAAAAGATCTGGGATTAATAAGGAGCTAGAGGAGGTGATTGAACAAAAGGAAAAGATAGAAAAGATGAAAAGATTAGAAGAGGAGAGGTTAGAGAATGAGAAGCGGGCTACGCAGGACTATGTTCAGAGGGAATTGGAAGCTCTCAAACTGGCTAAAGACTCGTTTGCGGCTAGCATGGAGCACGAGAAAGCAATGATGGATGAGAAAATCCAAATTGAGAAAGCCCAAATGCTTAATGATTTTGAGCTGCAAAAAAGAGAACTCGAGACTGAAATGCGGAAGAGGCAGGAGGAGCTGGAGAACAGTCTGGCTGAAAGGGAGAAGTCGTTTGTTGATGAAAGAGAGAGGGAAATGAACAATATTAATTACTTGAGGGAAGTCGCCCGAAGGGAGATGGAAGAAATGAAAGTAGAAAGACTGAGGATCGAAAAGGAGAAAGAGGAAACTGCTGCAAACCAGAAGCATCTCGTAGGGCAGCAGCTTGAAATGCGAAAAGACATTGACGACCTTGTTCATCTTAGCAGGAAGTTGAAGGACCAGAGGGAACAATTCTTCCACGAAAGAGAACGATTCATTGAATTTGTTGAGAGACACAAGGATTGCCAAACCTGTGGGGAGATTACTCTTGAGTTTGTAGCTTCTGATCTTCATCAATCTTTACCTATAATAGACAATGTGGAGCCACTTTCTTTGCCCAGACTAAGTGATGGTTATTTGAAGGACGGTATTGCAGTTACTTCTCATCAGAGGCTAAACAATGAGATGTCCCCTGGTTCTGGTTCTGGAACCATGTCCTGGCTCCGGAAATGCTCCACGAAGATATTTAGTTTCTCTCCAGGCAAAAAGGGTGAAGTCAATGGTTCTCCAAATCTGATAGAATCACCTACTGATATTAGTTTGAGGGAACAGCCAATACGGTTATTGAGCAATGAAAATGAACCAGAATCCTTTGGGATTGCAACCAACTCTTTGGATGGTCAGGGGGTTCAGTCTGGTGATGATCAGAGCAACATCAACAGTAATGCACAAGAAATTGTGGAAAATTCACAGCACTCTGATCTCAAAGAGGGAAAGCGTAAACCTGGTAGGAGAGGTAAGCCTAGGGTGAATAAAACTCGCTCAGTGAAGGAGGTTCAAGAAGCCAAGTCAATACTTGGGGATGCCTTTGATCAAAATGGTAGTGCTGAGAATTCTGCATTTTTGAACGAGGAAGGAAAACCTGGAAATAGGCGGAAGCGGAATCGTGCTCATAGCTCTCAAAACACGGCAAGCGAGCAGGATTACAGTGAAGGACATTCTGGTAGTGTCACTGCAGGCGGTGGTCGCAAGAGGAGACAAAAGGTTGCTCAAGTGGTACAAAATCCTGGTGAAGTACGATACAATCTCCGGCGGCCCAGAATGTAAGTGTACAGAAAAGCTGTCTTTGACTGGAACTAATTCTAGCGAAACTTGAAGTAAAGGAGGACCTAACCTGACTCTCCATTTTCTGCTTTGACTCAATCGATGTTCTTTTAAAATTGAGGACCTGATATTAGGGATGACAATGGTTTGGTATTGATAAAACCAAAACCAAATATATATATATATATATATATATAACAGTATAACACACACAGACACATATATGAATGTAACTATATATATGACACATATGTATATAAATACTAGGGTATTTTCGTAATTACATTGCGGTTCGGTTATGGTTTCAGTTACGGTGCGGTTATCGTATGAAATTGAAACCAAATCTGTGCAGGCAGCCGGTTTTTTGGACTAATTGGTTTAATACCGACTTGATCGGTTTGGTTAACCATCGGTTCGGGTGGGGTTGCCATCCCTACCTGGTATTGCTCTTTAGTGTTAGCAACCAGAATAATGACTTTTAGTGGCTTGTAAATTAATTTAATTATAACCGTGCAGTTAGCCTTCTTTCTTTCCCAGCTGGTCCCAAGCCCGAATAAAGGAGGAGGGTTGTGCGTTATGTAGTTGATAGCCAGCACGTAAAAAGCCCGTCAGATCTTTATGACATGAACCCAAATATGATAATGAGTGAGTATAATGGGTTTGTATGAACAAGTGGCCCTTGATAGAGCTCGATGGAGGAAAAGGATTCATGTAGCCGACCCTAAGTGATTGGGACATAAGGCTCGGTTTGGTATAACCGTGCAGTTAGCCAACTTTTGTGTAGCTACCCTTGTGAGTTATGGGTTCAAATCCTACGGGAAGGAGGTTGATACCCTTATTATGGGTTGGGTGGGGATTACGGCAGTATAATGTGGAATCTTCTACAAAAAAAAGAGTTAGGTTGTACCATTGTTGCATTATAATGCTCTGTTGTAGGAGATTTGCAGGTGTAAGCTGTCTAAGATAGCTTGCTTTATAATTGAACTGTCAGATTGAGAAAGTAGTCTCGCTAGTCAGCATACGTCTACGAGTGACTAATTGACTTACAAAAGTTACCAAAGTAATGAACATAAGTTGTTGTAAGTCCTAAATCCTGATACTTGTATTTTGTGGCTCAGTCCGCTGGCAGTGGCAACCAATGGAGCATTATCTGACCTGAGCAAAGGAAAGGAAAGAGATGGTGATGATGGCGGAGGTGCAGGGGATGAAGTTTCCAATTCAAAAGCTGTGGTTGCAACTTCGACAGGGGTTGCTAGTGTAAATGGTGGAAGCGCACACCTCTTGCAGGTAAGGATGTTTTATGTTTATAAGAATCATTCATTGTGTGCATGGAAACTCTCTCTCTCTCTCTCTCTCTCTGATTCACGTATGTGAATGTGGTGCACGCTCTCTTGGCAATCAATGTTTTTTTCAAGCTGAGCAGGGGAAAATACTACCTTCAGCAACAGGTTGTATCAAATATAGTCATACATTCCCTTAAATCCTCAAAGTTTTGCCAATTGCAAAGGAGGAAAAGCCCAGATACATGACCTATCTTATCTTCAATATGGAAACAAAAATACTCGGAAGAAAAGATCGTTAAATTTCATCAACATTTGAAACCAAGTTCTGCCAATGCCAAAGATACAGCAAGGGCCACATCTGCCTTCTTTAGATCTGTCATAAAGAAACCAAACCATAAAACCAAAAGCACAAAAGAAGAATATTTCTATATACCATTTTTTTGCTACAAAAAGATAACCTAAATTTCAGAAATTATCACAAATGGATGCATAAAAATTTGGCTGGAGGGAAAAATTATTGCCATCTTTGTGGTACGCACTTCACTTGCACACGTGCCCGTACCCAAACAACTGTACAAGATTACTTAAACCTGCGCACTGGCATGTGCTCACACACACACACACATGAGCTAAAACAAAACATTGTAAAAAGGGGATAAAATTAGTGATTCACAATTTGAAGTTTGAACTGTGGTAGTGTAGTTGCATGTTATTGGATATATATATATATATATATATATATATATATATATATAAATATATAAAGCAAGAGCTGACATGATATGTTATTGTGCCCTTGTCAGTTTGAAACCACAGCAGGTGCTGAGGATGGCATGGTTGATAATATGGTACTGAGTGAAGAAGAGGTGAATGGGACTCCGGAACGTAGGCCGGTAGAATCCAATGGCATGGACAACGATGATGATGATGAGGAGGACGAGGAAGAGTTTGAGCATCCTGGTGAAGTCTCGATCGGAAAGAGGCTTTTGAAATTTCTCACGACATGATGATTTTATACCCCATCGCGCCTTGGCCCTGAGCTGCATTTTATTCTTCAGATACTGGTAGGGATCCTTGATTTGTAGTTGTGTGTATTAATCAGAAAACGTAGTTATAACCACGGTGATCCAATTCAAGGGAATTGGATCTTGTGCCCCCCTTTTTTTTGGTTGGATTTATTTTTCGTTAGGGTATGGTGGCTGTTTATTGTTTCACAACAGTCCTAGAGAATTCAGATTGGCTTTTCAGTCGCAACTTGTTGTATCAAATGGTTGTACTGTTCTTCGTATTAGGATGATTGTTTGCAGTCCTTTAAACTCAATTTCCGCAAGGGTTGTAATTTGTGCACTAGGTTCCAACTTGTAGCGGCGTTATTCTCATTGCAAGGGAACTCGTATTCTTGTGCGGTTCTCATAGTAAGGGAACTCGCACCAGAACTCTTTAACCAAATGTGTGCTAGTGACGTGAAAATAGAGGTAAAAATTTGTTAATTTGACTTGGTGTGATCTCTCTCTGTCTCTGGTTTTTTTTGGATAGTGTTAGTTGGATTAGCATTAAGTTAGATAACAACCAGAGTTCGATGCACTTCAATGAATTTGAATTCCCAACCTCTTGAACAAACCACTTGAGCTAACCTTTGAGGGTTAACTTGGGGTGAATGATGACGACATTGAATCAATGTGTCGATGTCGAATATCTTCATAACTAAAAACTGAATTTCAGTTTTGAATTTGATATTCCGGAGTACATTACTGTTTCCTTCTGATACATAAGTAAGTCAATGTTCTTGAGGAAGGTGAAACAACATAACCAAACATTGATGTACAAGAAGGATAGCAAATCAGCCAAGGAAACAATATATCGACTACCTGGAGAGTAATTCTCGATAGTAACATATTCATTTTTGTTCTATTGGTATTTGGTATATCATGCTTACCAAGAAGGATAGCAAATCAGCCAAGGAAACTATCTGTAAAAATTCTCTAGGATCCAAACTTGAATGCTGCAACTATGTAACACAAAGTAGGAAAATACAACTCTCTAATGAGCTGTGGAAAAAAAAAAAAAAAATCAACCTTAGAACTGGAAGAAGTTAAAAGGGGCTGACTTGACGAGCCAACTGCAATAGAAATTCGGGAAGAAGACGAGGTCTTGGAGGTGCTACGGCATCCTTTGCAAGAGCTTCTTTATCACCAGCATGAATGAAAGCAACAACATAGTCAAAGAGGTCATCTTTACCACCTCTCAGAGGATCCTGCACATTAAATCCAAAAAGTTAGGGAGTAAGCATATGAATGGCATTTCATACTGAGGGCCGAATTACTTAAAGGTACTTTTTTCCTCTGCATAATTATAGCTTTCACAAGGATTCCCCAAACGTATTTTTCTCAGAGGAAGGAAACCTAGCATGCCCTGCATGTGTCATTGTTCACTGATTAGTCATGAACTCAAGGCTCGAATTACTTAAGGTGGGGGTTGACCCCTAAACCCAACAAAAAATTTCTACTAATACCAAGGGTCTTGTGGAAATTCTAATTTTGATAAAACCTAGCAGCATATAATGTTGCTAACCCTAGCTGCCACATTATAACCTTTTCCTCATACAAAACGTAGTGAAAACTGGTATAAGCCAAGGTTCTAAAAGACGCTAGGCACTCCCAAGTCGGCCGGGTACCGCCTAGCACCTAGGCGGGGACTAATCGGCCGCCTAGCACCTAAGCGGGGAACTAGTCGGCCGCTTAATTGCCTAATCGCCTAGGCATTGGACCCTTGCCTAGCACCTAGGCGGGGGCTAATTGGCCCTAGGTGGGGACTTTTAGAACACTCTATAAGCTGTGCATGTAGGCATTCTGCGGAACCACATAAATCACTGTGACATGCATTCCCTGCATGCTTGCTTGATGATTCTTCATATTGTTGTGTGTTTGGTTTGTTGCTCAACAATCATAACACCAAACTAGAATTAGCACACGTAGTTCTATCCCACATGATGTTTTGAATGAAATGGTTACAGTGCGTCATCATGTAATACGATCTTAACCACATATAAGGCCTGTGCAGTAGAGGAAAAACATGATTTATGAAAAGAGAGAGCTTATTAATGCATTACTTAATGAGCAATAGATTACAAAACAGTTAATATATTGTTCATTCTAGTTCCAACGAGAAATGAAGCCTGAAAATTGGGGGGAAATCATCACTCACGTGAAGAAATAAATCGGTATGAGTTTTTCCAGAATACAAAATAAGTTCCACTTTTGCTCCAACTCTCTGGAGAGCATCCGCAAAAGCTCTACTGCAAATAGTAACACAATAGTGTCAGAAATTCAGAAGTACCATTATTCATTAAAGGTGCTGCGAAAGAAATTGTATGATATATAAATGAGTAGCACACCACGAAAAGCCATATAAATTAGCACACCAGGAAAAGAGAAACGACTGGCCCCTCTACACGGGGAAAAACAAGAAACCACTGTATTTTCGTGGGTTCTTAGTATGGTTTACAAATGTGTGTTTCCACAATGCCGAACCATAAGTCAAAATATTCATGCGCCACAAATAGTATACTCAATTAAGTGTACTTTGGGGGAGATCTTCAACTCCAGTACATGATGTTGCAGGCTCTATAATTTACCTGAAGAGATAAAATAGCTTGAAAGTCTATTTGAATGATAAATCCTAGTACGTGCACAGAAAACTTGTAAAATTTGAGAACTGAAAGGGGTACCTAGGACCGTCAGCACGAATTTGCTGACGGGGAAAGCCCTCCCAGACCCAGGGACGGGAATCCTCTGTGTTACCTATTGTAGGCTGCGCTTGGGCAGATGGTGTTTGAGCATAACAAAACACAGGGCCCCGCAATTCTCCTTGACAGGGCACCACCAACCAATAACATTTCCATTAAATAACGTGCTCAATACATTTATCTAGTATGAGAGAGAGAGAGAGAGAGATGGGTGCCCCAAGAGGAAGTCAAGTTAGCCCACTCTAAGATGTATTAATGCAAGAAAACAGCATTATATATTTATATCATAAAAGCAATCAAAAGGCAATTGTAGTCTGTCGTAATTTGACTGGATGCATAACTGGTTTACTTAGTTTATGCCGTTAGACACTCAAAAGTTTCCGTTCAGGTTAAAGTATCCATGACTTTCGGCATCTCATACCTTGTAGACATGGACTATAAGAACATTACGTTGGAAAATTCTGTTTTCAATTTCTCCCTCCCAAAACGTATATTTTTCTTGTACCTATTCTTCATGGGAGTGTAAGGATTGTGTGTAGGGTGGGGGATAGAAGTTATACTAGAAAGCCTGGATAAGTACTATCTAGTTGTCCAAAACGGGATCATTAACTCCTAAAGTGAGTTGATTATGAATTTAGCAATTTCCAATCTCAAGAGCATGACAGAACTCATTCCTGGAACTCTTTAAATGGCCAGCAGTATCTGAAAGCCAGTTCAGGCATATGCTTGACCAGAAAGCAACTATGTTGTCGGACTCTACACTAAGCTCATCGCACCTGAAGTAGAATAGTTTACAATGCAGGCATCTCTCCTATCCTGTCAAAAAAAGACCACAGAGAGCCATATACTAGCAAACACACATCCTCTCATTTTCACCCCAAAAGTAAATCAGAAGCAAATTGGACCATAGGCGTTGAGAAATCAAAAGATGTAGACAGTAAAGAAGATAACATTTCACTTGAGTGTATTAAAGTCATGCATCGAAATGGCTTTACCAAAAGGGGCGAGATGGGCCATTCTAATTGCTTATTTACAAACATGTACAGTTTTCTAAAAGTCGGCCTAGGGCGTCCCAATGCCAAGATTTTAGGGTCTAGGCCTTAATTATACATTTTGTACATTAGTTGGGATTTAGTCGAAGATTAATCAGCTAGGCAGGGATTAGTCGGCTGAGCAGTGACTAGTTCGCGGTCCATTTTGTACTCTTTACAAGTTCTAGGATAAAATATGTAATATTACACGTATAGGGGGTTTCACTAAAACAAAATTGTATATCATATATTGATTTTATGTGTTAAATACTAAATTATAGTTTGCTTTGAATTTTGAATTTCGAACTTTTTATTTGACTCGTTATTTGTTACTTTACCTTAGTCTTAGTTCTTTCCTTCCTAGTCTAATGTCATTTCTTGCTCAAACTTTGGGGGAGGTGGGGAGATATGTTTTAAAAATACAGAAAAAAAAAAAGACTCATCGGCCTAGGCGCCTCTCTTCCGTCCGACTAGCGCCTAGCGATTTTTAGAACATTGAATATTAGCAAATGGTTTCATCAGGATTGCAAAATCACATCTTTAAAAAGGCAGCAAAAAGATGGCTTGTCATACAACATATGTTACATTATCAATGAAACAGTAGAATGGGTACCCACTGTGACCACAAAAGTAGGTATAGTAACCTGCACAATATAAAAATGTAAAACTGCAGCATGCTTGAGAAAGAATTCAAACCTTGCATCTGATGGGATGGAGTAATCTGAGGTTCCATGGAAAAGGATAATTTGGGGCAGCATAGCAACAGCATTGCAGATCCTTGGGTCCTGTATCCTAATTTCAGGAGAAAAATGTTGCAACGATTTTTCCCCTTCCATTATACTGTAATGATAGCACATTAGTTCTATGGGGCCAATAAGTGGGAACTGGTCAAATTATGTCCACAGAAATTGATAATAAGAAGTTCAACAGCTTTATAATAAAATGTTAAGAATTGGAACCTTAGAAAGACGGAGCGATAAAGACCTCGACCATGGAAGTGTTCAACCAAGCTGGGTATGTTGTACCTGTTTGTGGAAGTTGAAGGCAACCATGAATACATAATCCAATAACCGGTAATGAATTCCCAAAGGTTCGTTATGCTGCTGATGTATAACAAGGCAGCAAAATGTTCATTGCTCAACAAACACATACAATAAAGAGAGAGGAGGAGGACAATCTGAGAATGAAACTTACATATACATGTTAAGTTATGAACACACAATCTTGAATTTTAATATAAACTCAACAACTTTATCATCTGAAGAATGTAGCCACAGGTAAAATGAAAACCACATGGAAAAAGGCGAAAACTTTGAAAGTCATGTTAGAAGTCCTTTTGTCAAATGCACGTTTTGCCACAGGCAATTTTACAGCACCAAAATGGGTATTGTATCACATCACAAAAAAGAATTTTTTTTCTCCTTATAATGGCCCCAAAAGCTTTTAAGGTGACAAAATTTTCCTCCGTAAAATCAAGAGCACTTGAACGTGAACTCTTTGATGGTGTTAAAAAGCTATAAGCCACCGGTGGCGAAAGTTGATCAAGAGGTTAACTGGGAAGTGTTTTCTTCTTGACTTAAATTTCAACACAGACAGAAATAAAAGATGAGGATAATGAAAACCCCAGCGCTTGATGGATACAACCCACAATCTGATTATTGACTCCAATATTTTGACCATATTGGTGACAATTTCAAGGAATGGATGGGAATACTCTAGCTAATCTCTGACGTTAGCTACATACAGGTTCTAGCTGAACCTTTAATGCGTTCCTCATCCCATCTAGGCAATCCTCCTTACCCTTTACTATCATAGTATTATTGATTCTGAAGTCTCTCTCTACAAGTATGCAGAAGAGAAGTAAAGACCAAGTTGTCCTCAAGTCTCATATTATGAGTGGAGAAGATGCAAAAATCTTCTCTATTCTCCGCAGTTCTTCTCCCCATGATACTCTCTTTTCATATATGTTCGAGATTAGAGAATTCCCCTATGTAGGCCTACACAGTTTTCAGTGAGAAATTTTTAGGTTGGGAGGGTAGAGGGTTAGAAAGCTATTGTAGCAATGCTTCATTTTGAAGTTAATGGTACATCTGGTTAATACATCAAACAGGCAATTGAATCAAGTCATTATGGAAGGCAATTGAAAGAATGTTGTCAAATCAAACCGAGTGCAAAGCGGTCTTTTCAGCCCTTTGCACTCTCTTCATTTGTGCAAATAGGTGATCAACCTTCTGCCACACCGGCGTCCGAATGTTGGGAATGTAGAAAATGCAATTTGGAGGTGTCTTCTTTACCCCACAGAGAAGCCACTCACTGTGGCATACCCTAGGAACTCAATCACACATCAGCCTTTAAGCTTCTCTACAACAACTGACATCAATAAATCACACTTACCCGCCAGACAATCCAAAATAGGCTTTTATCTGGGAGACACTCCAAGAGATGCTCCCTCCTTCGGATTCTTTAACTGCCTGCTCCAAGAGAGCACAAGAAGAAATGTGTGCACCAGCTGATTGCCCCATTAGATAAATCCTACATGAGCAGACAATGCAAAAAGCATGACACAGTGAAAGATACGTAAGGATATGAAAGCTAGCCTCTTACCTGTTAGGGTCACCTCCATAGTCAACAATATTGTTGCACACAAATGAGATCCCTTGCAAAACATCTTCAACCATATCAGTGATGGTCCCCTGAGGAAAATTTCTGCATTCACATGTCACTTGTAAGATGGAGCGTTTTGGATGAACCCACATACTGATCTTAGAGATAGGAAGTCTGAATAGTCCAGTCATAACTTTTATCCAATGGCCGTACTGCTGATTTTATTAAAGGCCCGACACTATAGCCAACAATACTTACCAAAGGTACAAAGAAGGACATGGAATCCTATCTTCTGCTGATCAAAAAAATCCTATCTTCTATAACCTATGCCAAAATTGATGTCTCATGACATTCAACGCCAAATTCCATGTGATTAAGTCCATTCGAATGATCACTTCGGATGAATGAATCAACAACAAAACATAATGACCAAGGCAGAGGCCATTATTATGGATTTTGATGAACACGGGATCAAAGAACTTTACACACTTACTGATGGGCTGATGTTAACACTGTTTGTTAGTTATGGGCAAAGACAAAGGGGAATCATCAAGCTTTTATATCTTCATTTACATTTACTCTTAATGGAAAACCAACACTTCGATGTGCAACCATATCTCCTTTTAATAATAGAGTCATGTGTCTGGCAGTAACCTTCCAACTTTGTTAGGAAAGAGCATAAACCAATACATGGAACATGGCATTGTTCACACTCAATCTACTAACCTGTAATCGAAGCATGCTACAATGATGTCTCTTTCTGCTAACTGCTTTCCTAGAAGAGAACCCCATGCTTTGTACCTGCAGACGAACAACCACTTATGTCAATGGGCACAAAAGGAAATCGTTTCCTATGGTACACACATGAAAAGTCGTTACTTTTGACCGCACAACATGAAGAAAACCGACCCTCAAGTAAGAAAAAACAATACTTTGACATTACTCCACAATCCAAGCTTCGAAAGGTGCATGGTATGCCAGTGTAGTTTCAATTTCTTTCTGTAGGTCAATGACCTTAAAAGATGTAACATGTAGAGTTCGATAAGTCATGACGAAGAGGTTAGCTCCCTTGCTCACCCAATTATCCAGGCTCCACCAGTTACAAATGCCAAGACTGGCTTTGGGCCATCACTGTTTTTTGGTAAATATAGATCAAACCTGCTCAAAAAAAAGCAAACACAATCAACGGCTGGAATCCACTAATGTAGATTTCAGGTAGTCTGGATATCAAGATGGAGCATATAACCAGAAGCTCAGATTGCTTGCCTATTTCTAGGCTGATCTCCATAAACAATACTCCGTCGAACTTGGCTTGAGAAGAAATAGTAATATGCAACTGTCAAAGAATGAAAATCTATCATTAGTCTGGATACAGGATGCTATATCCTATGGCCGAACTGTAAGGTGTACAAAATCTCAACTAGAAAATCATTAGTGAAGCAGACAAAGCAAGACGGTTTTGGCAGTTAAATACTGCAGATATAATCTTGTCTGTTCATGAACAGACCAGGTCCAATCCAGGAACCATTTTTCAAAGAGTAGTAGCTAATAGCTCTACCAATTGGCATCTCATATTCGCTCATGTTAAAAGCATCATCCAGAAACATTTAAATGATATAGGAAATGGAAACAGAAACAAAAAAAAAGTACTCATCCATAATTGCATTTCTCCAAAGATTATTTAATTCTTTCACATTGAAATGACAAGTTCTCTATGGAATATAAGTAGTGTCCAATCAGCATGAAATAGGATTTACAACAGATTTAATCGCGGATCAAAAAAAAAAAAACAGATTTAATCACCCTCTAGTATTTATTGAAGCATTTGCAATAGGTAAATTGCAAGAACTTCAAATTTGGGACTCCAATTTTGTTGATATAAGGTGTTTTCAAATCCCAAATAAACTTAGCATCTTCGCTACTCATAATAGATGACGAAACATAGTATATTGCCAACAAGCAGTCTCTTTTTTTGCTTGCATGCGGAATGAAATAAAACAAAACCCGATAACGAAAAAACAAGGTGATAAATAATTAACAGAACTTCTAGTAATTAATTAAATGTCATGTGTAGCAAATCACAAGAAACATACCTTGGAGAAAGCCTGGCATAAGTAACATTGCATAAAAACATAGGGAAAGAACTCTCCAGATCCACCGGTAGCCTACCCTGAATAAAAACTAATGATTAGCGCCATTATGCAGATTTTAGATCAAGCAAATATTCTAAGTTATATCTGGGCCAATGAAAATGTTTGAGGAACAAAAAAAGAACCTAAACGATAAATTTTAACCAGAGCACACATGATCTAGGAACTCAACCTGTTCATGAAAAGTACAGCGTAAAACAAAGCAGAAATAGGAGAAGCACAAAAGTAGCGAGAGATTGTCAATAGCCTCAAACTCATATGCCCAATCTTAGAGAGTACACCTCATTTTGATCAACTCAATAGTCAACTATCCAAATAAAGGCAAACTTAGACATGCAGGCTTCCAAATAATTTATCAAACACAAATCCATAAACTATGTCTGCCAAGGTCCTAAAATGTGAGTAGTCTGGGAAGAAGCAAAAGTTCCCCCAGGGTCACCCCTCCTAACCAAATTTTTAGTTGGAAATCATTGTAATGACAATGAATTACCAACCTCTTGGTTCTGCATGTTGCGGCAGAAAGTAAGAGAAATGAAGTTGTATTTGAGATCTTCGGATTGCTAACAAACTAGAAAGGTAACCATAGGCTGAAGTCAAAACTTTGAAGATCCAATCGAAAACATCAACAGAACTGCAGAATCAGTCATATTACAACCAGCCAAATCCCATAACCAGTGTCAAATCTTGCAGAAAACTAAGCATAAACAGTTAAGATCTTTCCTACCAAGTTCACCATACAAATCCTTTATTTCGTTCATATTTATCTCTACAAATCCTTTGTTTCCTTCTCACAAACCTGAGTTCTACCTATCGTGATATCTTCCACATGCCATTGAAAAACACATAGCGACTCAACTTTTCTACTATAAACTCTTTAGTCTAGGCAGCTCCTTGCTTGTCCTTGCACTCCATTCAGCATTATCTAAAATCACCAATCTTACTCGTGCATGAACTGGGCATAGTTGAAGGTTGTTGAACAAGATAGAAAACTTTCTGCTTATCTACGATTGCCATTCAACATAAGTTATTATAGGTCCTTATTTCCTCCCATCCCTACTGCCCTTCAAGAGCCTCAATTCGCACAGCAACTACAGAATATATCTCATAATGCTTCCACCAATTATTTTCTTTCCCGCTCAAAGAATCTCTCTTGCTACTCTCACATATTGCTCTACAATTCCAATTAATTGTTTCTTCCATAATCCAGAACCAGAGTTTATCACATGTCTTTACTTATTGATACTTCCATTTGTTCAACTTTTCACCATCTTCTAACCCCAAATAATTACATTTCATGCCTCTCGGTATCCATAAGCTCAGTCTCTCTCCTCTATCATCAACCAAAAGTCCTAGCTTGCAATTCTTACTTTGGTCCTATCTCAACCAATCCCTCTCGAATTCCATATGCTATAAATGATTTAGTTGGGCAAAAGAACCTGAAGTCCTGAACAACTAACCTAAGCCTCAACTTGGCCGTTGAAAATCATAGCCAAAGGAGGAGCTACGATATCATCCGAGGAGCCCAAGGGAAGGCATTTCACGTAACTGCAAAAAGAAATGCTTTTCCTTTCCATCCACTGGCCAAGAAATAAGCCATAAGAAACCACAATAAACCCATCCATTGAAGTCTTCCCTGTAGTTCACTCAATGATAACTATTCAACAGTTAAAAAACTTTTCGCTTGCATTTCGACATCGCTAAAACTTCAAATTTCACAAACAAGTAGATCCAGACAGCTCTCTCACTACATGCCAAAGCACTCGAACAGGTCACAAATAGTACGATCCAATAGGCCCCATAGAAAACTCCAAATACCAGAGGTACCAACAAAACTGTCCAATCAAAACTCTTCACAACAGCAATCATATAATCTCACAGCAAGCATAAAAAAGCACAGTAAAAGTGAAGAACGGAGACCCCCAAGCGGGCGACCCGGAGGTCAAGGCTTGAGCTTCCGTTGTTTGCTCTCTCCTAAGGTCTCAGGTTCGAGACCACCACATGCTATCAACTTTTTGGGCCCCAGCTAGCTAGTGGATGGTGGGATTGCCTCCTAGGATTAGTTGAGGTTCTCATAAGCTGGCCCGACACCTGAGTCATGAGAAAAGAAAGCTGACCCGGACACCTGAGTTCGCTCCCTCCCAAGTCTCAAGTTCAAGACCTCCACCCTGCACGTGCTATTAAGTATCAATTTTTTGGGGCCAGTCATACGTTGGTTTGTCCCGGCTTTAATTGGCCCCGGCTAGCTAGTGGATGGTGGGATAACCTCCAGAATAGTTGAGGTGAGGTGGGCGTAAGCTGGCCGGACAACTGAGTTGTAAAAAAAAAAAGTGAAGTGGGTAGGAAGAGAAGAAAGGGAAATGGTACCCGAGGAAAGCGAGGAGCTTGAAGGCAAGTCCAGTGACCAAATAAGTCTCAGAGGCGGCGTGGCCGATGTTGCGTGTGAAAGAGCGCTGGCGGAGGAGGGGAGACCGCAGCGTAGAGGGTCTGCGCCTGGGGTAAGTTGAAGCCCTAGCAATTAAAGGCTGAGTGTCGTCTTTCTTGTGACTGAACAGCATGTCGTCAACTTCGAGTGACTGAACTCGATTGGTCTGAATCGGCGGCGGCAGCGGCGACGTCGTCATTGTCGTCCGCCGTGAAGAAGAAGAGTAACCACAAGATGAATGGATCTTAATGATTGGATGTATAAGCAGAGAGAGCTCAGAGAGGAGAGAGAGAGAGAGAGAGAGAGAGAGAGAGTAGCGCGGTTAGAAGAAATGCTGTTCCCGCTTTCGTTTGTTCGTAACGGTGAAAAAGCTATGGAAATGCGGTGTTTGCAGGATTGATTTGATTTTGTTGGTTAATTAATGTAATTTAATCGCGGCATTAATTTTTCAAGATTTTGAGAAACAAATTGATAGTTTCTCTTTTTGTTTACATATTATGAATATATATATAGTATATATATATATATCTTTTTATTTAGTATTTTAATGTTCTTATTTTTTCCCTGTATATCATGACCGAATACAGAATTATATTTGATGTAAATATTTTGATCCCAGTGTCCTAAAATCCTAGGTCCGCCCTGGTTCTGACCAACAATATACCAAAGACAGCAAACCTATAAAAATTGAGTTAGGACCTTAGTCATACAATTCTTCGAAATGTCCTGCACTTCCGCTCTTAGTCATCGTACCGCGCTAGCGTTCTCGATTCTCGCAAGTTCACGGATTTTAATAAATTGAGATCTGATTCAAACATACTTTCACGTTTGCGCTTCCGCACACGAATTATGTGCCTCAGGTTAGGACGCAAGGTAAAAGCCACTTGGCAAGTCGGCACCAAACCTCCCTGGGAAAACACTAGAAACGCGTATTCCCGTGCCGTGATGAGGGAGATTTCTTCAAATTTCAATTAACTAGAATGGAAAAAGGAAAGGCCGGTGGGGTTAGCTGGGCAGGTCTCGTGATTAATAAAATGTTAATTTTCATCACAACCTAGTAAAGAGTTAGAAACCCGTCTGTGGATAAGGGGGGATTTTTCATTAGTTGTGCACTAAAGTGGTGTTGTGGTGACGGTCCATCCTTCCGGACGGTAGCTATGGCTCGAACCAGACATTCTATTGACAGATAGGAAGTCTCTATGGTCACGTCCAAAAAGAGTTATTACGTTGGTTACCCCATCCAACTCTTTTTTATTATATAAACAAAAAAGTAAAGAGTTAGATATTGGTCAACTTGTACGTGGTGTGCAGCACAACACGCATTTGTGAGCGTCACTTTATCAGGCCGACCTTGGATAGTTGGATCCGGTTATTTAAACAAACTTGGAAAAATGAGGGTTTATGATGTGTTTTGATAATTAATACCCGTCAAGAATATGCTGAAAATATTTTTTTTTTTTTGGCAAAAGGTGAGAAAATTGTTATTTATCTGATAGGCCAAGCCTAAACATCAGAGAGATAAGAACCCCATGAGGGTAAAATGGACGTCCACAGGCCAGACATGCCATTAGAAAGGGTTTTTTGAGCACAACAGTGCGCAGCCCTATTACATTCACGTTTAACAAAACCAAAACCATAGGAAGTGAAAGATTTCTTCAAGACTGAACAATCATGAAGAACTACTGCTATATCGGAGGGAGGGTCTTGATCATCATTGCATCTCCTCACAATTGCCTCCGCGTCCGATTCAATATGCACCTTAAGACACATTAGAGCAGTCCCCAGTTTTAACCCATTACGAATGGCCAAAACTTCAGCAATTCTGGACGAGTTGATCCCATCATAAATAGCCAGAAAAATACCTACAACCTGACCATTATCCCTTCGAGCCACTGCCCCTGTGCCAATAGTATTTGAGCTCCTGCAAACCGCCGCATCGACGTTTATCTTCAGCATGGTGTTTCTGATACCATGCAGATTTGCCATCTTTGAGGACACCACCTTTCCAATCAGGCTTTGCCGGGATTCAGCCTCACTAAGTTTGATATCGTCCTCTACAATCGTGACTTCTGTAGACTCTGCATTCATGAGATAAAAAGTTTTGAACCGAAGAGATAGATCGTCCCTCGGCGAGCTAATATCATTGGACATGCTAGAAGGGTAGTAATAGAGAAGAACTGTGATCTGCAAATGTTAAAAAGAAAGGTAAGTGATGGGGAAGAGAGGATGACAGTGGACGAGAGGAGAGAGGGAAGGGGGTAAAGGAGATAACACCACTCCACCGCCAAGGCTAAACGGAGACTGAACTTGCAGAGCAAGACGAAACCTCTCCTAGAGAGGACAATGCCTAGCTGAGAACATTTGTTAATGTTGAAAATGTCATTGGCGGGTATTAATTACCAAAACATGTCATTAGCCGTTATTTTCTCTTTAAACTTTAATTGTTCATTTTTTTTCATATCGTAACGTGTGATCTATGCAGAAATTCAGATTGAGTAAATATTAGTAGCCATATAATTGAACCATATCTTATCTTATACTAATAAATTTTCCAAAATCATTCTAGCTACTTGTTTTTTTTGTTTTTGTCCCGACAAATGTGTTGACCACGTAGTTGCTTTTCTATTCGACCCAAACAAATAAATTGGAGATGAGTACGATAAAGACTCACAGCACACGTGCTATGCACTACCCCAGGCCCCGTTTTGCCTTCTCAAAAAAATTAGAGAGTTGATTATTGTCTAAAATTATAGAGAGTTGTTTTCGTTGGTTCAATTCCCATATTAATTTAAAATTTGGACGCCACATCTGTGTACGAACTTGTACTGTACATTTTTTGATTTTATAATTTTTTCCCGGAGTTTAAGTAGCTATGGTATGATTAATATTGGTGAAGGATCCCGTCCGGTAGCTCCGGATTAGTTTGGTCCAGTTTTTGCATCCGGGTCGTCCAAAAGTGTTTTTGACGGTTTTAATTTGTTCGGATAAAGTTTTCTTACAAAAATATCTAAAACACCCCGGATAAATCTGACCGTTCAAAACACTTTTGAATAATCCAAATGCAAAAAACTGGACCAAATTGGTCCGGAGCAACTTGACGGGATCCGACCCTATTAATATTGCGTCGAATAAATTAGTTGGGGGAGTGAGAAATGGGCTCCACCAATGTCTAATGGAGAGGCACCACCGAAATGCCCGCCATTAAAATTTTAAAAAGGTGACGGTAATTTGTCAAAATGCCAACACACGAAGAAAATTTTAACTTATCCAGCGCCCGCACTATCCATCTAGGGGTTTTCTCTTGAGATTACATTCTTTCCGGATGAGGTTCCGCCATCCATTGTGGGTCCTATTGAGTATTCACTGTAGTTATCTGAATCGTTCATTTTATAGGGCCTTAAAAGTTATAAAATTACGTAAAAAATTCAACTTGATCGGACATCAAGAACTATATCAAAATTTAAATTTTCATTTATAAAATCGATGGTTATGGTCAGTTTAACTTAAAATACTAGTGGCAGAATTAAGCCGTCCGTTTTATAAATCAAAATTCAATTTTTGACATAGCTATTGATGTACAATCAAGCTGATTTTTTTGAGTAAACATATTAATTTACGAGCCCTATGAGATGAATGATTCGGATTATTACAGAAAATGCTCGATAGGGTTCACAATGAACCGTGGGGTTTCCGCCTCATCCGGACATAACACATTCTCTTTCCTGATAATGTTGGGTCGAGTTCGTTGCACTGTCACACTCTTCGATGTAGACTTGGCTTGGGAAGGAGTGAAGGATCCCAAGGAAATGGTTTTTGGGTTGGATTCGGATTCTCTCCGGTCCAATGGTTTGAACGAGACGAGACAATCTAGATCTAGGCCGTTCACTGGTATAATTAATGGTTTGAATTTGTTCAAATATTTGAGTTAACTCTTTTATGAAAAAGTTTTTTAACAAAACTCTCAATCATTCATTGGAAGAAAGAATGGTCCAGATACGAACTATCTCTTTCATGAAACCTTTGAACTGGGGAGGGTCCGGACCTTTCGGTTGCAAAAGCCAAAACGATTTTGACTATAGTATTAACCACTCTCAAAAAAGTATTGTCAAATCTACCACATCTATTTTATATAATTTGACACATTTAGATGTAAAGTTGATATTTACTATACGTAAGCCGTAAGCGTATTTTTAAGTTTAAAGAATTACTATTACGTTACACACATGTTAACTATGATATGTATCTTAACGAGCCGAGTCTCGAGTTACTCGCGAGCAACTCGGTTCGTTTGCAGTCCTTTGTTCAGATTAATGATTATTTCTTATGATCACGATGCATCAAGGAGTTTCTGGATACTGCCATGAGCAAACAGCCGATTAGGCAGTTCTGTTTTCATTTTACGGTGTTTGGACCTGCTTACACACACCTTGACTAATTTCCTCCCCAGTCCGATTAAAGCCAGGTCATCAACACTGGGACAAAGAAATTAACAAGAAATTACATTCTTCTTGAACAGCAAAAAAGAATTTAATATCTTTGGACACAAATTATAATCTTTGAAATTATCTTCTTGCACCCTTACCTAAAAGGTTTAAACCCTGATTAATTTTGTTAGGAACAAACCCACCAACCAACCCAACGTATCTTTATCTTCCATAGAATGGAGTTCTTTTTCTTTCTTCTTTTTCCATAAAGCAACGAACAACAACTCTATCACATATTCACATTTATCGAACATAGCATCTAGAAGCACTCATGTCTCCTTAGAATACTCTGGATACATTTTTCAGTGAAATGCTAGTTGATTCGATCCCCTTTCACATTGACTTTTGTCAAGTTAAAGAGAAAAAAGAGCAAACTTAACATTGTCCAAACAGTAGGAAACTCGAAAAGGTTGATAAAAAGGAACCCAAAAATTAAAAAAAGAAAACAATGCAAAACCTGGTAAAATGCTAGATCCAAGTAGGGCTATAAACGAACTGCGCAGCTCGCGAACTCGAGTTTTCGGCTCGTTTAGTAAACGAGCTGTTCAACAAAAGCCCAGCTCGTATAGTAAAAGACTAAGCTCGGCTCGTTAAGGCTCGAGCCGAGCTCAAGCTCGAGTTTTTAGCTCGTTTAGTAAACGAGCCAAGCTTGAGCTCGACAAAGCTCGGCTCGTTTACAGCCCTAGATCCAACCCAACTACAGAAGCCTATATAACCAGTTTCAAGCATAGCGGATCAAAAAAAAAAAACCAGTTTCAAGCATAATTCCATACATTTGAATCAGAAGTTCAGGATTCTGGTCTATCTGACACATAAAAAGATAATAAACTCCTAATTAGACTCTGTAATTCTTTTTTATTATGTTAAATTAAGTTCTCTATTTTTTTCAAAAAAAGAAAGATAATAAGCCCCGGCAGGAGCACCATTATTGAAGATAAGGACTCTACAGCAAAAGACCGCTAACACATCACACCACAATGCAAAAAACCATATGGGTACTTGAAAGTTAACCAAAAGAAAGATCAAACCAACCAATGCCCTTAATCTGTTCATCACTGAATATATATTGCTGGACCTCCAATGAGAATTCTGTTCGAAGACCAGACAACGGCCCAAACGTTTTACTAGCTTCTATTTCCCAAGCCGATTCAATGTCCAAGTACATAAAGTGGGAACGGCCTCCTTAGATCAAATGATTGTATAAAACAGTATATGTTTCTCCATAGAAAATCCAAAAAGCCGGTTAAATACACCGTTGATTTGATTTTATTGGATACTACTAGCTCATCCCACTTCATCTTCTCTGGTATTTTACCTGAGCCACCATCTTCGAACAGCTGAAATTGGTTTGTTCAAGAATGGTGCATAACGGTGAACCAATGGATCAACCGTCCTTCCAATCTTAGCCCACACACTCTGATGGTAAACAGCAGTCACAGGGACGTTATACATGAGCTTTAATAGCTGCCCAAAGCAATCACAGAGAAGAAAATAAGGTCAATAAGATAGGATGAGATTCATTGGACAATTGTTCATTTTCTGTGACATCCTAATCATAGAGTTGCTTTTTCACCAAGATAAAACTTTGAAACAACAATTGGTATCAGTATTCAAATATTCTTTTCTTGTTCAGTATGTTCACATATAATAGTTCAAGTATACTCATATTAGGCAGGTCAATGATCAAGAAGGTTAGTAGTCCTGTGACTCCTGTCAAACTCCCACACGCAAGGTTTTGATAGTTAGCAGAACAAAAATCGTTGCTGAACACCAAAATCAGAATACAAGTGAAACAAGAGGAATATAGTTTGGGATGAGAGAAGATGCTATTTGATGGGCTTGGTACATACAAGACGTTCACAGCAGTTCATAAGAAAATACAACCAAATCGGAACATTGACTGATACCTCAAACATGGGCCATTGCAAAACTGCTACAACATGCGTGGCAACACAGGGAACAATTTTCTGGTGAAAATATGTATGCTCTTATTTTGCGTTTTACAAGAATGAAGAAGCCCATAAAAATTGCTTTCTGTAAACATGGCAACAACACAGTTTCGGGAAAGGCCAACCAACTCCAAGACTCGCATCCCAAAATGGGGACCAAGAAATGGGTTGGCAGATGACGAATGGAACAACTTACTTCATTGAGACATACATGCATGCGCGCACTCTGAGACAGAGGTACACATGTTTGACACTTTGACTTCATAATTGGTCACTCTCTTAAGAGTTCTTTCATCAATGAGCCACATAAATGTGAACAAGATCAAAATTTTGTGGACTATATACTAAGAGAGAAGCAGAACCAACAAACCTGCCAGTACATGAACGTTTGTATTATGTTTCGCTGCCACCTGCATGTCCAAGGGATGAGGTTAATGTATAATGTAGAACAAAAGGTGACCAGAAATAACATGAATAGAAGGAAAATGAGCTGAATTACTAACGAGAATAGAGAAAGAACAAGAAGAAATCCAAGTCCAATCTCAGCTTGCGAAGAAAGAATGTTGAGCATAGTTGTGTTTGATTCTACCCATACACATGGCTCTTCCAAGTACTTCCTGTAACCAACCAAATAAGCCCAACGTTAAAGAACAACATTGTGGGATAATTACCACCACCCACCAATTAAAAAAAGTACATCTTTCTTTTTTGAAGCCTGATCCATAAAGGGAATAAGCACACAAAATTCAAGTACAGAAATATTGCTGGGACTAGGATTGGCTTGGCGAAATTTCACCAATCGAATCACCGTAATCTCTTACAAGTCGTGTTCTTAGCAAGGATAATTGGGCTAGAGCCTAAACGGTTCTGGAGGTAGTTTGGAGTCTTAGGACACCAATGGGGTGTCATGAGGCTTTGTGGTTGTTTCTTTCCCAGAAGGGAAAAAATCAGCGAACTTTTTTTTGTTGTCACCTTTTGCCTCCAGGCTAATGCTTCATTAGAACAAAATTGAAAAAGAACCTATGGACCCTTTAATACCAACATTATATCCCCAAGACATCAGAAATCATTCTTAGATAAGTGTCATATAGAGGTTGCACGTATAACAATTCTAGTGATTGACCAAACCAAAAGCTGCAAGCAAAAAACAGTCAACTCATATCAGCTAGAAATCAGAGAAACTTCAACCTATACAAGGAAGAATGGCTGAAATTACGTCTAAGGAACTTGGCAACATGCTCCAGAGCTCGGGACAAAATGGGAATTAAAGCAACTGCAACACATTTGAGCATCAGAATACGAGGGAGGAAAAGAAACCAACTTCAATATTACAGCAGGAAAGAAATTTCTCAAGGAGCGAAGTGTCACTGACATCGGAGGTAAAGATGTGATGTGACAAAAGTAAGGCAGTAAATGAAGTAAATAAACTCTTTGGTTGCCATCACAGACTGGAACCACACTTGCACAGCCTGTAAATTCCATGCTCTAGGTTTCTGCGAACAATGACATGTTAATTAAAATCCAAAAGGAACACCAGGGTAACTCAAAATTGAGTTAAAGAATCAGCAATGACACAGACTGAAACCACAAGGTTACCCCGTTTAGAGAGTACAAAGAGTACAGCGAAGAACACGCAGTGCCCATAAAAGAAAGCTGGTATGCCCTATTTGAAAGACTTGTAGGTACTAGAGGAATCATTGCAAGCACAGCAACCACGAGTACCTAAAGGAGAAAGAAAAGGAAAATGGTAAAATACGGAAAGGTGAAAAGCAAGATGAAGAGATTGCATCAATATACTAGGACTTGTAAGATATGTAAATGGTTAATCCACCAATATTCAATTGAATCATGCTTGTGACTGCAACTTTTATTCACACACACCAAAAAAAAAACTTCAAATATAGCAATCCAGCATACGGAATGCATCTAAGGATCATGAACAACGCTAACCATAGCACTTGGATGTCTAACCTTTGGGATCTTTCACTGGCAATCAACACTCATGCATCTTATCTTCGTTAAAAAATAGATATACAATGAAATAAGCAAATACATAATGTGACGGCAATAGAGAAACAAAAGTAGAGTATTCTAGAGTCATACCAACTAATGAACCACCCAATGATAAGGTCATGAATGTGCACGATATCAAACATAAATCAAAATCAAAAGACGTTCAAAGAGATTTGATGAGAAATTTTAAGGCTTGAAGATTTCATTTCCAATTCTACACCCATAATAGTGATACAAATAAAAAGCAATTAAAGCCAGAGTCAAAGGAAAGCACAAGAATCACAGCTTTGAGCAGATACTAAAAAAGGCAAGCCAAATATGAACACGCAGTAGCATATAGAGGTTAAAAATAACAGAAGAGGCTTATGTCCAACTGGTCTGTAGAATATGCTTTAAAAAGCCACTACAAATACAGAAGGGGGAAAATTCGCAATGACGAGCAGAGACAGCCAACATCAAATTATGGAAGCGGCACGTTAAGTTGAACATCAAAATACCATCATCCAATCTACAAGATGTAGATGAAGATGGTGTTTTACCACTCAGACCAAATGCTAATGACTACAACCACATACATCAATCTTTGTCCATGACTCTAACCCAAAGGTTTCCAACCCACAAAAGGCAGACATTAAATGAAGCTGATGAATCTTGATTTGTTGTAAATATTAGATCACGCTGCTCAAACTCTGACATTGTCCCCATTCAGTGCAAGTGATGGGCCTCAAAGAAGCCGTTACAACATTGTAGTATAACCAAACCTAGTAAAAATGAAAGTAGATATATCTATATTATTCAGACAAAACAGTTTTCTTGTAATTGTTCACAGGGAAGCTAGTTTTCAGGAAAGAAGCCACTGAATGCTATTCTCCAATTAGTTCCCAACAGGGAAAGATAAAGTTTTTCACCAATCCTTTGCCAAATTAGTGTTTAAGTAATCTATGTAACCACATCTGAAACTCATATTCATCTTGGGAAATACGTAATCATATATAAATCCTACCCAAGCATTGGAAAGAAATTGAACTTTTTGTTGATCCAAACGCAGAGAAGTCGAATTTGGAGCTGCAGTAGCTGACCCTGATGCTCTTGTAGATGATCCTACAGCATAGGGTTCAGTTCAATTTCAATTAAGACAGCAGATCTGGCTAGTAAAAAGCATATGAAATAGCCTGTTTCTGAATCTAAAAAAGTGACATCACTGACATGCAATTCTCCATTACGTTTCTTACGTATTGTAAGAAGAAGGCAGAATATTCAACCTGAGTTAGGTGTTCCAGCTTGGTCACTTGGATTCGAAGATGATGGTGTTGGCCTTGGTGACTGGGAGGAGCTGCTTGAAGCCATTGCCTCAACAACATATTCAGGATCCTGCTCATGCAAAAACTTATCTCAGCAATTTCAATAAACATAAAAAACCGCAAAATACAGCCCAACATAATGACATATAACACCTCAAAGATTGACATAGAACAACATGGACGAATGAATTGCTAGCACATATATCAACTAAAAACAAATGCAGGAGATGCGAAGGACGAAGATGGGGATTCAACTGAAACCCAAATGGATCAATGAAGTACTATAACCATACAAAATCCATGTGGTAAAAAATACAAGAAAACGCATATAAAATGAGAACAACTACAAAATAAAACTGCAGAATCCAAAGGATGTCAATAGATAAACAGAAATCTGAGTCCATCAAAACCGTATAAGCAAGGAAAGAACAAATTAAACAAAAAAAAAAAAAACCGAGAATAAAAGCATAAACTACTAACCGTGATTGCAAAACAGATAATCCAGGGGATTCAAAACCCTATTTATTATGTTAGCAAAAAAATCCAGCACATGACATATAAGTTCTCCTACCAAATATTATACCAAGAAAGAGAAAAAGAACACAACCAACAACACCAAAAGTCATTCAAGAAAACTAAAAACAACCAATGTTCTAATAATGCTCCAACTAACTAATAATAATGACCTAAAGGCTAGCTCAGTTGGCCAGAGTCCTTGCACCTCAGCAGGAAGTCAAACGTTCGACTCTTTCTTCCTCAATTTAGAGTTGTATTTTCAATAGTTGACTTATTATGGTGCTTATGAATGATATTGTTGGATTTTCTCTTCATTTGAAAAGTCCAGATTGATGTAATTGTCATGTACCCACTGCTACTAATTAAAAAAAAAAAGAGCGCTAAAATAAGAACGACCAAGACTCAGGAACAAAAAGCAGACAACAACTGATCCCAGATCAGATTAGCATTGGATTTCAGGGAAATTGATGCGATAGTGAGCACTGCTAAGTAAGCAATAAGTGTGGACAGGGTTAGGATAGAGACGATGTAACGGCGGTAGAATTTGCGCTTGAAGTGGTCGACGACGTCGGAGCGAGATGCCATGTGAGGAGGGATGAGTATGTTGGACCAGTACCCGGCCCATCTCGGGTCATTCTCGTAGTCGTACGCCGCCGCCCCTATCCTCTTCACCCTCTGTGGATCGTCTTCTCCCCCCATTATTACTCTCTCTCTACCCTCTCCCACTCTCTCTCTCTCTCTCTCACACACACACACACACTGTTCGCGCACACGACAGTCTTGGCGGACGGACAACACAACGGTTCAGGAAAAATTCACTGTGGGGAAAACTGCATTCTACCCCCTATAGTTATTTCAGTTGGCACTTAAGTCCCCTAAACTATAATTTCTGTGCGTTTCACTTTCCGCTGAATTATTGGACTACGGGCTAGTGACAATAGTCAAGTTATTTTCGACAAATGATATTTTAATTGATGTATATGCGAGGAGAGTGACATGCCTAGAAATCATAAAAACATGTGATTTCGTCCATTTAATTTTGCAAAAACGCCCCCTTAACTCCATAAGCATGTCAATTGTCCCAATCATAAGTGGCCACATGATGGTTATTTTGGTCTAATAATCCTTCTGGATTACGGAGTATTTTTTATTAGATTTATTTTACTTTTGTTAGTTTGTGCTAGATATTTTGGTATTATTAGTTCGTCTCAATGAGAGGAATTAGAAAAAATAAAAAAATATGAACGAAATTCAAAATTATGTGAATAAAAACAAAAGTAATCTAAAGAATCTTTTTGTTTTGAATTATTTTGTTTTTTAAATTTTTAATCACAATTTTTCATATTTTATATTCATCTTAACGAGACAAGTTAATAATCTTAAAAAAAAAAAATTTGACGCAAAACTAATGAAATGAATCTACAATGACATTGTATAAATTTGATGGTTAAGGGGTTAAATCACGGCCATGTTTGTTTTGGGCTCTAGACTCTCTTTTTTTTTCTTTGCCACGGTTTTCAGTAAATTTTTACTCTTAATTTTCTATTTATCTCTCTCCACTCATTACCCCAAAAAACTACTTCAAAACCCAAAACGAACATGATTGCTGGAATTTTTTTTTTTTTTGGACATGATCATAAGACATGATTACTGGATAACGACAACCAAATTGTTAGGTAACTGCTAAAACGTAGTTTCTTTTGTGGGGACGGTGAAACTTATCCTGGAATATACCTCGTCCTTTCATCTTATGCCCTCACAGATTTGGGCTTTTGGCACAAGTTTGTGGGTCATTATCACTTGGGAATCTACTGGTGGAGTGGGGTGGAGTGGAGTGGAGTGGAGTTTAATATTGGACGGAGGTCACATGACTGGTTATGATTTGTGGCTGTATTCTTATGAATTTAACCTTAAATTTAGAAGTTTTGTTCTTATTTGAATTTTTTTCGCATTTATTAGTTTTGCGCCAAATTTTTGTGAGTTATTGATTCGTCTCGACGAGAGGAATCGGAAAAGTAATTTTTTTTTTACTTTTACCCAAGTATTTTGAAAAATAACAACTTTTTAGCAAAAAATGTCATGTATTGGTAGTGCTCTATTTTGTCATGTAATAAAGCACGTTCTACTAATTGAATGGTGACACCTTACATGATATTTAAAATATGATATTCAAACATCATCACCGTAACATTGCTCTTATGATAATTGTAGTAGTCTCATGACTCTCATCCCAACCCAGGGATCCGGCTATGATGTCCCAGTCCGGTTTGGGGGCATACATACCCATATTTTTTTCTTAACTGTTGGATCTTTCTTTTTCAATCTCAACCATTGGTTCAATCCCGCACATAGTACATGTGGTCATACATTGTGATAAATGTGACCGTACATTGTGGTAAGTATACGTAATAGCCAGTTTGTAAAATAAAACACGATATTTTCCATGATAAAAAAAAATATTAGTTACCAATTTACCCTTCATTAATCAAGTTTCTGGAAATAGAAATGAGTAAAAAAAAAACCTTTCCTATGTGAATCTGCAACCAGCTTTAAAAACAAAATTAAAGTTAAACTAAATGTGACTGTTATGTTCCATACACTAATTAGGTTACAAATTTATTGAACACTGCAACCGGAATGGAATTGAAACTGCAAATTAGATAGGATTACATATGTCTAATTAAAGGCAAAATAGATTAATCTCTGGGTAACTGAAAAAGTTATTTTCCTTCACTAATTTCTTCAAATGAAGTTTAATGACTACAGTAGCTCAAATAAGGTGATCCTATTCATATTAGGACCACTACATCCCCTTCTCTCTCGCGGTCTTCGGATATCGATATCAACGTTACTACATCGAGAGACTGACAGATCCGACATTCCATTGCGCTTCCCCGGGAAAAACTCCGGTATTTCGACGAGAACAAAATGTAACTTGTTTGAGGGAAATTGGGTGCCTAATTTGGACATGCCGTATTACACGAACGAGACCAAATGCGTGATTGACAATAGACAAAATTGCATGAAATTCGGAAGGCCGGATAGCGATTACATGAAGTGGAGGTGGAAACCTAACGGGTGCGAGCTACCTCTGTTTGACGCAGCCAAGTTCTTGGAGCTTGTTAGAGGGAAGTCCATGGCCTTTGTTGGGGACTCAGTTGCAAGGAACCAAATGCAGTCGCTGATTTGCCTATTGACTAATGTAAGTTCTCAAACAACTCACTTAGCTTTCTTTTCTTTTTTTAAGATCAAGTTTTTTTTTGACCGGACGGTGCAGTTTGGGCTCATGAGGCCACCTCGACGCCCGTCGTGCTGATTCGAGACTCAAAAGAGGTCAACGATCTCAGTTTAAGTCTCGAATCAAACCGGCCGGATGCATTTCCGATGCTTTCACTAGTCGTAGTTTGAGTTAGCTTTGCTAATAGCCATTAAACCAATTTCTATTCAGGTAACACGTCCCCTGGATGTATCGCACATGATGGAAGAACCAGCTGAACACTATTTCTACTCTGAGTATAATTTCACATTAGCCCTTATATGGTCCACTCATTTGGTTGGGAGTCAACTTAGCGCCCAATCCTTTCAACAAGAGCCCTGCGAACCTCACACTGGACCTACCCGATTCGTCCTGGTGGCCCGAAATCGAGAGTTACAATTTCGTCATCGTCTCGTCCGGACACTGGTTTTTGAAGCCGTTGCTGTTCTACGTAAAGGGAAAGTTTGTCGGGTGTCACATTTGCCGAAAAGAACACGCCACGGATCTAAATGTGTACTACGCTTATAGAATGGCTTTTCGCACTGTATTCAGAACACTTTTAACCCTGCCTAAATTTAAGGGCACGGTATTTATGAGGACGGTCACGGGGTCCCACGTGGATCACGGAGGGGGTAGTTGGACCGAAGACGGAGATTGCGCGTGGACGAGGCCATTCAGGAGGGAGGAAGCGAGGACGGACGAGGTTATTTCGGAGATGTACTCGATCCAAGTGGAGGAGTTTCGGGCTGCGGAGAGGGAAGGGAGGAAAAAAGGGTTGAAGTTTGGGCTGCTCGATATCAGCGAGGCGATGTCGTTGAGGCCCGATGGGCACCCGAACGGGTACGGGCATTGGCCACATGAGAAGATCCGGAGGCCCGATTGTCTCCACTGGTGCTTGCCTGGGCCGATTGATATCTGGAATGAAATCTTGCTTCATATGATGATGCACTGATACAATAATGAGAGAGAACATGGATCGGGACTTCGACGTTATGGGACCCACCTGTTATGAGAAGAGTGTGTCTCGGAAAGATTAGGCTGTGTGTTTTCTCGATTTAGGTTGACAGTAGTGAGTTTCCTTTTTCTTTTTTTTTTTCTCCCGAGCTTAGAAGACGTGATTGTAAAAAAGGTTGTCTATGGTGAATTATTTTTTTTTTTTTTGGGTACGGCGGAATTTCGTCTATGGTGAATTTTGACAACATGAATTGGTGTTGTAATTGGACTTGTAAATATCGTTCTCATTTTCCCAACTGAACAAGAAAAAATAAATAAGGAAAGGGAGTTTGGTTCATTTTGTTTAACTATGTGTTTCGAAACAACAAAAACAAATTTTAACCTCAATGGAATTAAGAGGGTTTTCGCTAAGAGAAATAAGTACTTATTTTTTGAATTAAAGATGATGTATTATGAGATAATTGACCTGTCTCGTAAAATGAAAAATAAGTACTTACAAAAATAAGAATCTCAGCGGAATGAGGCCTGAGCCACTACGCCGCCGCATATGGATTTTAAAAAGATGGGCCTACATATTTTTGACATCGATGATCTGAATTGTTTTTTTTTAGAGCCAGCCAACTGGATCATCCATAGGAAAAAACAGATTGAGTGAACACCTTGATCCAATTACGTTTATTTTGAGACAAAATGGGTAGTCATACGCCTATATATTTTATTTTGGACAATTGTTTTATTACAATCGTGTGACACGCAATGTCCGTTCAGATTATTTTCATTTTTCGGTGAGCCATAAAAGTGAACGACATGAATTATCAAAGTGTGTTTCTGAATTACCTACACATAATACAAATACATCATGCTTACACAATACTACTAATTAGGAGGCGCTACCAACACATAATACAAATACATCATGCTTACACAATACTACTAATTAGGAGGCGCTAGCAACATATATACTTGGAGAGAGAGAGAGAGAGATGGAACTTTCTTAACAAATCTCTCTCATTCTCTCTCTCGCCCGTCCCTAAAGTGATATTTTCCTCAAAAAGATCTCCTATTTTTCAGATGAACGAAACAAAAGTGCAAGTATGACACCTCGTCACTTCCGTCAGAAAACATTGACCCGTCACACAGCACCACTAAAAGATCTCTTACCCTCCCTCTTCAACATCTCAAGCAAGAAATCAGCCCAAGTGTCAATGGGCCCAGGCAAGCACCAGTGCACACAGTCATTATACATGGTCACATTCTTATTTGCCCAATGCCCATACCTACTAGGGTGCCCATCTGGCCTCAGCAACATTGCATATGTTGTGTCAAGCACCCTATACCTCAACCCTCTCTTCCTCCCTTCTCTCTCCCCAGCCCTAAACTCCTCCATTTGGGTCATGTAAAATTCCAAGTCCTCACCCTCAAAATGGGCCTCACTACTACTCAAAGGCCTTTTCCCCACACAATTTCCCCCTTCATTCCACAACCCACCTTCAAAATGAGATGGTGCAAAAGTCCTGAGAAATATTATCCCCTTGAAGTTTTCTAGCCCATTGATGGCCCGGAAGGCGGTCCGGAATGCCCTTCGATACCCGTAATACTTTGGGAGGTCGGTGACGTTGTCGACCTGGCAGAACCGACAGCCGACCAACTGGCGTTTTTCGTAGAACATGGTCGGCCTGTAGAACCAGTGGCCGGCCGAGATGATCACGTAGTCGAATCCGTCGATTTGGGTCGTCCACGTCTCGTCGAATTCGTTGAGGTAGAGGTTGAAAAGGCCCGTGCGCGTCGGACCAGTTTTGTCGGCTTCTTCGGCCCTAATCAAAAAGGGTGTCGTGAATATTGCTAGGGTGAAATTGTAGGATGTGTATTTCCAGCGCTTGAAATTCTCGTCCGTCGTGTATGAAGCATCTATTGGATATTCCACCTGAAAAAATAAAATAGCTTAAACTCGGTGAAATTGGAAGAGGGTATTATCGTCAAGACATACTTCTTCTGACCCATATTATTTTTCCTTTTTCTAGAATTCAGAACCCGCACTAGTTAAAATTATTTTGAAAGTATTTGACACAAAACTAACAAAAATCTACAAATATAAAAAGTACGCAAAATAAATAAGTTATGCCAGATCGATCCCCAAGTAATTACATTATCCAATCTATTTATGCATGGCTGGTTTAGGGACCAAATCTCTGAAGAATAGAACCGAAAATGTTAACAAGATGAAATAGGGGTCAGCAACCCGAGTGATTATTCATATAATGAGATAGAGAAGGTCCCCCGGAGCACCACGTCCAGAAGCAAGTAATAATTAATGTCGATCCCCAGCAACCCACGTTGCAACGGGCATGGTTCCCTAAAGTTTTGTCACCAAGTCCTTCTATTATGATCTAGATGTAAAAGTGACCTCTCTAATCATACCAACTTTTTTCTTATAACGGAGAAATAACCTTACAGCCAAGCTATTAATGAACGTACTTCCAAAATCTAGGCATCCGCCCGAATCACTGGGACAACCCCTAAATGTGTTAATCGTACCAACTTTATTCATAAAAAAAAAAGGAGTGGAAATGTGGAATGACCAGAAACATCTGACATGCATGTCCTCAGCTGGCAAAATAGATATATTCTTCATAAGCTAGCCATGTGGCTGTGTGGCCTATGAAAATTGATGTCTCCCCTTTGTGTTTCTTGTCCACCTCCTTTTGGATAGAATAAAGTCTCCTATATAATTATGAGGTTAATACATACTTCTAAAAGAAGTTTGTCTAAAAGTAGAATTTGAACTGTGGATTTGTTTTATGAGTAAAGCTTTTGGAAGCTAATTAATTGAAGAAGTTCTCTTTTTTACCACTCAAACCTTGCAGTAGTGTGAAGAAAAGTGCTCCTAATCATTGTTATTGACTAGTAGGTATTTGGAATTATTTGTTGACGCCTACAAATTATCATGAAAAACTTCAGCATTATTTCACCTTTTCGTGTTGGCGAAGGAATGAAGATTCCCTCATGTGATCTTCTCATCCGAGAAGATCAAAATGGAACGTTGCATATATAATCTTATTTTAGCGATCGAAACTTTTCATTTTGTAAGTAAGTGTTAGTGTAAAGATTATCTAACCAAACAATTCGATAAATCAGGTATGCATAATTATTTGGTCGAAAATCATAACTGTCTTAAAGAAAATGACTAGTCAAAAGTAAAATGGAACATTCAAAATATGACCGCGCGCCCACTTCTATCAGGAGGTGTTTTCACTAACAAAAATCACAAAAAACTTAACGCATTTTACCATTTCATTTCCATTAACAAAAAAATTTCAGCATTTTACCATCTCGTTTCCACTAATAAAAAAGTTGTCAACAAATTTTTTTTTTTGCTACAGTAACTCTACTCACAAACCTATCAACAACTTGACATTTCTCAACAACTTATTCACTACCGGAAACACTTAACAACTTCTCAACCATAAATAAAAATCTACAAAGTTTTCACTACAGGAAACACCTCCCAAGAATAATGTTATCTATTGAGATAGCTTTCATTAATGCCTGAGTAATTTGATATTTGGCATGAATGATTCATACGTGAAGATTTTAAACTTAATTTAAATGGCTCGGATCATCTCACAGTAATGGTGGATTTCATTCTCCTCACATGATAGTCACATGCCGGTACTACTGTCCCCTTCATATTCTACACTTGGCCAATTATTATCTCATTAAGAAGATTATCTTGGCGGTTGATTTTGCCACTCTATTTTTTGTTAACGCCACTCTCCTGCAAGTATATTTTTTGTGCAATAATACACTTGTAGAGGAGTGGCGTTAACAAAGAAGGGAGTGACAAAAATCATTTCCCATTATCTTAATGAAAAAGAAGTCCATAAAAGCGTGAAGAGTTAGTTGGCTGGATAAAAAGGTGACCATTTTTTAATTAACTTTGAGGTTTTGTCCCTTTGTTTTTTTTTTTTTTGCGTTGGTTTGGTTTTTGGTTGTAGGTTTCTGGATTGTTTAGGGTGTGCGGTTGGCTTCTTACCTTTCTTTGGTTTTGATTTTCGGGTGGCGTTTTTGCCGGTGTACTTGAGATCCGTTTAATCTTTGCTATCTTCTTCAAAGATTAATATTTTTATTTTTTTGCCTAGCAGGGGGAAAAAAAGAAGAAGAGCTGATCATATCTTTTTCAAGTTAACCACCCTAACTAACCACCCTTAAGAAGACAATGACAGTCTTGATTTATGTTTTGTCGAAAAGCAAAATTTTTTTTATTTTTTTTGGGAGGGGGGGTTGTTATAAAGTCGTCCAAAATTTAATAATTATTTACCTGCTCTAGGTAAACGATAAAGAGGAAAAGTACAAAACTTCTCATATAATTACAAAGGGACCTGGGGAACGTCCCAAATAATTCATTTTGTTTTTGTCTTTTTTGATCCGAATTCATTTTGTTTGGTCCGTCAAGTTTGTCATGTAAAAAAATCACACTGATCCTCCATAAGTAGCTAGCGACACGATCGAACGAAACAATGTTTTCATTAAAAAAAAATAGTAACCGGGGGAATATTTTCAAAATAAACTTCAAGACAAATGTGTTTCAATCACGTGGTTTTAGATATTCAATCAATATATGTCTCTTACGTACACGAAAACTCGACAAGCCGAACAAAATGAAGAGGTCAAATCACTCTTTTGAGGCCAGAATGGCGCGCTTATTAAGAGCGTAACATACCTGTAATGCCCATGTATATATATCCAAGATTGGAACTAATCACTTACCAGAAAAGACTAGATTTGAACTAGTTAATAAATTTAAGTGTTATTAATTACTTTGGTCAAATATTCAGGCGATCCTACTATCAGCTGGATTCCATTTCGATGCAAAAGGGAAAAAGTAAGTTTAATTTGCCACACCTTATTACTTGGGAAAAGGAAGAAATTAAGGAAAATACATAATTACCCTAAAGTCAACATTTTAGTAGTAGTGACATGATACATACTGTGTTTTACCTAAACCTTGAAATGCATGCTGCATGGCTTAGGTGAGCTAACCTTGTCACTGGTCTAGTCTCACCTGATCTTCAACTTAAAAGTTAGAGAAATTCCTATAGAAATAACAAAACTAATGGATCTGTTTGTTTAATCGGATATGAGCATCGCGCTAATTCGACTCTACATCTAAAGTGACCACATATTCGGAGAAATTATCCTATAACGTGTTTGGGAGACACAATACCATGAGGTGTGTGATATTATAAGTCTGATCAGATAATATATAGGAGTACATTTTATGAGAGGAAAGTAATTTTTGCACTTTACTCCTTTATACATGTATGCATACTCAAATTTGTTTTCTAATTCGCTTGAAAAAGTATATATTGTGTGTGATTTTGAGGGATTAATAGTCCAATGGGATTAATAGACCCACTAAATTTGGATAAACCAGACAAAGGATTAGGGGACTCACCGGATTAACAATCCAATCTCCCGTATACATCAATTATCAAACGTGCATGCCTTGAAAGACAAACTCTAGAGTACATTTAAGAAAGTGGATTGAGCAAATCATTTTCCTTTATGAGACTATTATATATGAATAGAAACCTAAAGAAAAAGGAAACCATATCCTTTTTTTTTTTTGATAACTTGGTATATATCCGACAACTCAGTGGAGTGGACTGACTAAAAGATTAATACCACCGTCTACTAACGGAGCCCCAACTAACTCCGGGGCAAATAAACTCTGTATTTTTTTTATAATCCATGATAATAACAATCCCCGGATTTTGTCAATCTCTGGAAAACATTGAAGATTCTCTCGACCAAATTGGATTCAGGTGGCGTTCTACTTTTTAAAAAAGAAGGTTTTGGGAAAAAGAAGGTAATTTCAAGGTCAAAAATCATGTGTTGACGCAAATAATTTTCCTACCAATATGGATCTTGTTTGATAGATCTCATTGAGATTTTTTAAACGGTGCAAAAAAAATTGAAAAATTATTTTTTATTTTTGTTATATTTGAATTTGAAATTACCTTCTTTTTGAAAAAGAAGGTTTTGGGAGAAAGCGAAATGGGGTCTCAAATTTCGACAATCAGATTCTTAAAGAAGTTTGACAATATTAGAAAACATATATAATCACTTGTTCATATTTCTCCTACTCTTTTTTTTCTTTTTGAAAGTCTTCTAAAAAAATCTACGTACATGCAAACTCGATATACCCATTATCGAGTTTATTATTTATAATATTTTTGCCGTTTCAGAAAAAAATAACTGCAAATAAAAACAAAAAAATAATGAAAATGTAGATTAAAAAAAAAAGGTGATGGAGAATAACAAAAGTTACCCGGGACAAGAGGCAAATCAAGGACTGCATCTGATTCCTCCCGACAGAATCTCCAACAAATGCCAATGACTTCCCTCTAACCATGTCCAAGAACTGAAACGGGTTAAAGATGGGCAAATCGCACCCGTCGGGCTTCCACCTCCATTTCATGAACTCGGAATCAGGTCTCCCGTACTTCATGCAATTCTGATGCTCGTGGATCGCCCAGCACGTCGTGTTTGTGTAGTAGGGCGCGTGAGGATTCGGAACCCATTCCCCGGTGAATATGTCACATTTTTCATTTGTTGGTATTTTGATTGAATCCTCCTGATCAATTTGTGCAAATGGAGTACTGGAAGGTGGTTGTGAGAAATTCTTCAAAGTGTACCGTAGTAGAGGGTAGCAGAGAGGGACCACTGTGAAGAGGACTATTGGGATGGCTACAAGGATGAGTATTGTTGGGATTTTTTGTAGTGTCTGGTTTTTTGCAATGGGAAGCTCCATGGCTTGGAGCTTCATTGGAGAGAGAGAGAGAGAAGAGAGAGAGAGAGAGAGATGGCTTGTCACATATGTATGTGGAAGAGCTATGTGTGAGATAAAAAAGGGGGTGTTACAATAAATATGGAATAAAGTGAATATCAGAATAATATGGTGACGGAAAGAACAAGAAATATTCTTTTATTTTTTTCCCCCATGGAGTAGAAATACCTAATATGAACCTACACATTAAATCAACAATATGAAGTCTGGGTTTTGTTAAGTTCAATCTCTTATTGGACGTGTTTTCTTTTCTTTTTTCTTTCCCCCTTTTAGGCTTTCTTTATGATTCAAGTTTCCCATACATTTAGAGTGGTCTGCCTCGATGTACCATTTATTGAGTTCAATAAAAAAAATTGCCAATCAGAAAAAAAAAAAAAAAAAAAAAGAAGGGCCAGCCCTGAATATTTTTGGGCCTTAGGCGGGATTGTCGTAATATGAGGTCTTGTATGTATGTTTTACTTGCAAAAATGACACTACAATCTTTAAGTTTGGGGTGATGAGAGTATCTCCAGCCTTGACCCAAATTTTTACCTAATTTGGGTAAAAATTCATTTTGGGTCAAGCTCACTCTAATAGCAAAACCATATATTGACACAATTCAATGACGTAGAGGTAAATAAAAGAGAGGAGACGATCAGTCCGGCAAACTCCGGCGAAGTTTAGCAGCTCCGACGAGGTAAAACCTTTTTCTTCGTCTGTACTTTCGTATATATAGAACTTGGATTGCTGCACCTTCTTCTTCGTCTGCAGTTTCTTCTTCTTCTCCGGCTAGGTACAACCTTCTTCTTCGTCTGCACTTTCTTCGTCTCTCTCTCTCAAAAACAATGGGAAAAAAAAGAGGGTTTGAGCCTATCTTGTCCCAGAATTGGGTAAAGAAATGGGTAAAACCCAAATATGGAAAAGTGTTTGGGTCATGATTGAAGATGAGTTTTTGAGGATTTTGCCCAAATTTTGAGTTTGAGTCTTAAAATGGGTTAAGACTGGAGATGCTCTGATCGATGTACTCTCTTAAAACAAAACAGAAAATAGATGTGTCAAATAATGCAAAACAACAACGGAGGCACGAATTGCATTATGAAAGCCAACAGAGGACTATTTACATAGGCAACGAAGTGAATTGTTGGAAGTGGTGCTAGTGGCTAACCCAAAAGCACACTTCTCCGGTGATGAGACAGAGACACCTCTGTTTGCTTCGGACCGGATCGATGCAACTAATCGGAAACGAGCAGGTGCGAATAACGGTAACAAAAAAAATTCCAATAGCTTATGTTTCAAAATATTTGTTTGGTTCGCAAAACTAGAACTTAAAAATTAAAATTTTATTTTTTTCTAAGGAAATAGTAAATTGCTAAAATCTTTTTATGTTTTTTATATGAAATATATAAATTCTAAGTTATCGTTTTGCGGAATCAAGGTATTCGATTATCCGTACCTAAAGTTAGAGAAATTTTTCAGTGCCGAGCGGGCACCGGCCACGTGGTGCAGAGCATGCATCTCGGCCGTCCAAACGTATTTTGGACGGCCCAGATCTGTTTGGGCTTGAGGGGATGTTTTGGTAATTTTACATTTAAAAATTATCCAAACAAATCTGGACCGTCTAAAACACGTTTGGACGGCCGAGATGGTACTCGGCACCACATGACCGGTGCCCACCCGGCACTGAAAAACTTCTCCTAAAGTTATTATGGGCTAGGTCCTTTCAACCACGAAACTTGGGTACCATTGGGCCCAAACCCAAGTCCAAACTTAACTTTAGCCTTGTCTGCACTCAAAATTATAAAGTCTTCATCTTTCCACTATTAGTATTTTAGTAGGATGAAGTTTTATTTTAGTAGGATGAAGTTTGATCAACCAAATATATAGTTTTGAACCCACTGATAAGTGTGAGCTCTATTACACTTATGTCGCTAGAAATCTAACCAATTAATTTATAACCACACACACTTACATACACAAACTCTTCTCAGTGTGAGTCCTACGTTGTATTTTTCAACCATTGGTTGGAATCCCCTTCTCCTTTCTCTTAAATAAATGTTACTTTTGCCGATAAAAAAAAGAAGGTGTGAGTCCTACGTTTATTTTAGTTTCGTGTACTTTCACCTAATTATAAAGGCACACTTATGTCGCTAGAAAACTTACCAATTAATTTATAACCACACACACAAATACACAAACTCCTCTCACATGAGGAGTGGGACCCACGTACACACACTGCATGCACACAGTGTGTTTGGGCCCCCACTCTTCATGTGAGAGGAGTTTGTGTGTGTGGTTGGAGAAGAGTTGAAAATCTAACTACAAATTCAGTTCTCAAATAATAATCCAGACTCCACACCTTTATTTTAAGCATGAACTTCATCTGCCAACTAGTAATAATTACAGAAATGCTACTGGCATAGCAAGTGCTGTACAGACAGCGCGTACAGCGGGCTTTTGGGCCCGTCTCGGGTCCAACAAAGATAATCGGAGCCGTTCATTTTGTTCAAAATATGTTTTTTGGGGTCTCCGTAAAAAATCAGCTCCATCCGATATCATTAAGGGCATTTACGAAACGTCCAATTTCGCTTCAAAATTTAGGCTAGCAATTTAGCAAATATGGACATTTCATAAATGCTCTTTACGATATCAGATGGAGCTGATTTTTTACAGGAACCTTAAAAAAAATATTTTGAACAAAATGAGTTGTTCCGATTATCTTTGTTGGACCTAAAACTGGCCCAAAAGCCCGCTGTACACGCTGTCTGTACAGCTCTTGCTGTACCAGTAGCACAGTTCTAATAATTAAGCATTTGTAAATGTCAGCTCCGTCGGTTACGCGGTCACCAATATGGATGAAAATTGAACAATCGGTTGCTTGTTTTGTTGGAAATTTCTTTTTATTTTATTATTATTATTTTTTGGGGTAGTTTCGACAGTTAAGGTGTCCGGACAGCTTACGTATCGCAATTATTTTTCCGATTTCTGGTCCGGTCATCCACGCCGGTACTAGGAGATTTCACAAGAGATTCTCTCTTGTGGTCCGGCCCAAAAATGTTGCCAAATTTCGAACTCAACATTTACGGGTTTACGGGTAAGCAGTGCAACGAACGTAGTGTGACTTCGTAAGACCAAGGGTCCATAATAATTTAGAGACCAAGTAATCCAGAAGATTGAGTGTTACATTATACGTTACTTGCCTAACTAAGATTACACTTTCTTTACTTTCCCTAGCTAATTCAAAAGCTTGAGTGTAATTCATACACCTCCCCTTTATACGCTTTCCCTCCCCCAATCAAAATCTTGTTAGATTACACAATCAATCCAAATTAAATTATTTCATGGACAAGATTCTTAAGCTTAATATTAATATTTGAGTGAGATTACCCTTCTTTCTTAGTTTCTTTTAGACAACAAGGAAGAAAAAATTGATCATCTAAAGGCTATGCATACATTACGTAAACAGGGTTTATTGGCATAATCAAGTCCGTCCTATTACTTTATCTCTTTTGACAAAATTGACGGAAATCGAGTTGACGAATTCTTCGATAGAATGTAATCGCCGCAATATACGAAGCTACATAGCAGAAGAAAACCAACATTTGATAATTGCCTCGACATTGGATTCAACAACCAATAACGTAACAAGACATTCGCTTATTCGGGAGAAAGACCAATGTCATAACGTGATAAGATTGATTCTAAATTATTCAAGTGCAAGAGTTTAATGAAACTTTGGTGTAAATCTTGACAATGTCACTATATTGTAATCCAATAATCTCCCCATCATCCCATCTAACAAATCTAATCACAAAAAAAAAGGAAAAAAAAAAAAGAAAAAAGGGGAAACCTATTGGGGATTATAATCACTTTTCTTTCCTTTTGAATTTGTTACTATCATCCAAATTATCAAATTTTTTCTCAAACTAATATGATGCCTTCTCCTCCCTCTTCAACATCTCTATCAAGAAATCATTCCAAGTATCGACCGGTCCGGGCAAGCACCAGTGCACACAGTCATTAGCCAAGGTGACATTTTGCTGCGGCCAATGCCCATATTTACTCGGGTGTCCATCTGGTCTCAACAACATTGCATGTGTTACATCGAATAACCTAAATTTCAGCCCTCTCCTCCTCCCTAATCGCTCCGCGATTTTAACCTCCTCGACCTGGATTTTGTAATACTCTAAGTTATACCCCTCCAGGCGCGCCTCGGCCTTTTTAAACGGCGTTTTCCTTGCGCAGTCCCCGCCCTGGTCCCAGTACCCGCCTTCAAAGTGCGATGGTGCAAAAGTCCTAAGAAACGTTATGCCCTTGAAGTTTTCCAAGCTGTTTATAGCCCTAAATGCGGTCCTAAACGCCCTCCGATAGCTAAAATACGTTGTTAAGTGGGTGATATGGCTCTCTGGGCAGTAGAGGCAGCCCACTATACGGCCTTGCACGTAGAACATAGTCGGCCGGAAGAACCAATGTCCGGCCGAGATGATCACGTAATCGAAGTGCTGGATTTTGGTGGTCCATTTCTCGTCGAACTCGTCGAGGTAGAGGTTGAAAGGACGGGCATCGTCGCTTTGTGTGGTCTTTACCAGGTAAGGCGACCAGAAGATTTCGACGGTGAAGTTGTGGTTTGGGTATTCGTAGCGTTTGAACTGCGATACGTATTTCATATCCGAGACATCCACAGCTTCTTCTACCTGGAAATGCAAGAAAAATGCGAAAATCATACTACCAGATAGCAAGTCAGAAAAAATACCCAGATGTAATTCAACTTGTCATCAAGAACATGGTTGGTCAAAATCGTATAATTCACGATACGATTCATGATTCAATTCACAATTCACGCAAAAACGATACGAATCAATAGGTGACATAGTGTGATATTAACGTGGCAATGTTAATTTAGAAAAGGTACTTAAATTGGGACATACCCTGGACAAGAGGCATATCAAGGACTGCATGTGGTTTCTGGCCACAGAGTCTCCCACGAAGGCCAGAGACTTGCCTCTCACAAGCTGAAGAAACCTGTACGGGTCAAAAACAGGAAGCTCGCAACCCTCTGGTTTCCACTTCCATTTCAGGTACCGGGTGTCCGGCCTTCCGAATTTCAAGCAATTTTGATGCTGTTGGATTTCCCTGCACGTCGCGTTGGTGTAGTACGGCGCCTCCGGGTTGGGCACCCATTCCCCTGTAAAGATGTCGCAATTCTCTCTCTCTGAGTCCGCCGCTCTTAGAGAATCCGAGTACTCAGCGTTGTTTGGCGGCGGCGGTGACCTCCCCACGTCTCTCCGCCGATGTGCGTGAGCTTGCTTCACATCCTTTTCCGGAGGAAGGGTGGTCGCCGCCTCGTCCCTTCCTGATTGGGTGGTCTCCTCCAAATCAGGGTTGCTCAGGTCGGCCTTTGTTTCCGTCTTCCTGTTAATGGCGGTCTCTCCCATACTATTGTCCGAGTGGGTGGCCCCTACCCCCGCCTCGTCCCTCCCTGTGTGGGTGGTGTCCTCCGAATCAGGGTTGCTCAGGACGGGCTTTGTTTCCGTCTTCCTGTTAATGGTGGTCTCTCCCATACCACTGCTTGAGTCGGTGGTCTCTACCGAATCAAGGTCGCCTCGGGCATGGTTTGTTTCCACGTCCCTATTCGAGGGTGTCCTAGTCGTGTCCTCGCCTGATTGGGTGGTCTCCGCGGAGTCAGGGTTGCTTAGGACGGGCTTCATCTCCACGTCCCTATTAAAGGCCTCGCCTGATTGGGTGGTCTCCGCCAAGTCGGAGTTGCTTGTAACGGGCTCCGTCTCCACGCCCCGATCATTGGCGACCGCAGTCACATCCTTGCCCGACTCGGTGGTGTCCACCGAGCCAGGATTGTCTAGGGCGGGCTTCGTCTCCGTGTCCTCTATCACACCCTCGTCTGGCTGGGTGTTCCCCGCCAATTCAGGATTTCTTAAGATGGATTTTATCTCCTTGTCCCTATTAAAGGTGCTCCCACCCCCATTTGAGTTGGTGCTCAAGGTGGGCGGCTTCTCCCCATCATTGCCTGGCGAATCTCGCTCGTTATCATTGGTGGTGGGGATTTTTTCGACATCCTTGTGGGTGCACAAGCCGTTTCTTTCCGGCATCGAGTCGCCATCTAGACATAGAGGGAGTTGAGAGGAAATACGCGAGGACGATGACAAATCGGAAGAAGGATTCTTGTTCGGGTACCGGAAAAAAGGGTAGTAGATAGGGATGATGGTGAGAAGAAGTAGGGCTACGGCTACCAATGGAGCTACCTTTGGGGTCTTGCTTCTTCTGGTCTGGTTTTTCATAAGGGGAAGCTCAACAGCTTGGAGCTTCATCTGAGTAGATTTTTACAAGAATATTGAAGAGAGAGAGAGAGAGAGAGAGAGAGAGAGAGAGGAGAGAGAGAGAAACCATGGAATTAAGCTAAGGCGTATGCAACGTACATCAAGAAAGAGACCCTCACGTAATGCATGGACCAGGCGATTCTTGCGGTAGGTTCAAAGACAAAAAGGGGTGGCTATCAGTATCTTGTAAAAATCTCTATTTAAATGTATCTATATGTGGAAGAATTCCAAAATGGTGGCCTGCAATATTTTTTGTGATCACTAATCACTGTACCATATCCTTTCTCTGGCATTTTCCGAAGATCAGCAATCTTTGTGATCACTGTAACGCGTAGAATGTATAGGCTTTTGGCATAATCTTCTCTCCCCTATATTTCCGCGATGCTGTCCTAATCGTACTAGGAGCTGCTCGATTGACGTGGTCTAGAATTAGAGAGATTATTCAAATGGTATTGAGGCACCGCCATGTGATATCCTAATCTCTCTTGGCACCAAATATTTTTACTAAGTGTATGGATCCCACAAAAATATGTTGCAGTGAGAAATGTTTGGGCACCATGTGACGGTGCCATGAGAATACCTAATAAAATTTCCCTAATTACATATAGTTTCTCCCTGCACAAATCAAGTGACTTTAGTATTACGGTGTCCTATATCCGAACCGAGGATGGTGCTGTGCGGCATCGTGCTGTGCACACCCAAACCGTTTGATTTCGGCAATCAACGGTCCAGATTAAAAAAAAACTCCCGGATTTGTCGTATCCACCATAATCGTCCCAATAAAGCTTTCAATCAGTTTGTGATTGACAAGGTCCAACAAATTAAGTATAGTGGTTGGAAATCTAAATGCCTATCATTTGTGGGTCGGGTGACCTTGGTTAAAAAATCTATATATGTTTCTACTCTTTGCTTATTTTCAATGTGCTTCTTATTTGTTGCTTTATCATGTTCCATTCATTTAACCTCTCTTATAAGAACACGGGGGCTTACTGTGCAGTACGGGGCATAGCAGGGGCTGTGCACCATCTCAGATTCTTCCTCGAAATTTTTTTATTTAAATTCGGACCGTCCAAGACACAAACAGATGGGTGAGATGGTGTACGACAAGGATGTTGTGCACCCCTGCACAGCAGACCTCCCGGTTCCTCTTATAAGCTGCATGTGAGAACAAAAAAGAGCGCAAAATATATCAATTTGGTCTCATTTCATTTTCACCAATTCATATGGCATTATTCTCAATTTGGTCTCATTTCATTTTCACCAATTCATATGGCATTATTCATCATAGTAAGAATCGAACATTCATCGTTCGAGTAATATATCAATTTGGTCCCCATCATTTCATTTTCACCAATTTATATTAATTGCATTATTCATTATAGTACAAATTAATGAAACGTTTCCATCGTTTTAGTAAATGTCAATTTGGTCCTTATCCTTTCATTTTCGTCTTCAATGCCACAACAAGTAGGTCTTATAGAAGAAGAGAAATTAAATAAGATCCTTTAAATTAGACGGAGACACATAGTGAATGAACCAAAAAAAACGACCATGATGTTTCCAAAAGCTCTAGGGATACACTTATGTTGTGAGAAATGTGGTTTCCAGACCATGTCGTGCCGCGCGCGTCACCAGCAACCGGAACAACATCTGCCGACACCATAGCAGATTTTGGAAATTAGGGACTTCAGTCTATTAACTATAGCAGTTGAGGTGCAACTTTTGGAAAGTGAAAGTGGAATGATAAAGCCCATGCAATATTGATGAACCATCTTCATCTTCAATATGGCCGATACCATGTGGTGGCGCAGATCACCCGTGTGAGCCCCGCCTTTGTTGTACTATATATATACTACATAAGAAATTACACGTACTTTGCATGTTATCAGCCGTACGGTGGAGTTCACAATGAGTGACAAAAATTGTGGGATTTCCCCACGATGAAGAAAGAATTTAAACTCTTTCCTAATGACCCATTTCTTTCTGACGTACTTCAATTCCCAGCATGCCCAAGGGTCTAGATAGCCTTGTATTTAATTACATAATTAAATCTAATAGTTAGATCAAACGGATTCATATATACCTCAATTTTGAAAATATGTTTCAATAAAAAAAAATTTGGTTGAAACATGTTTCAATAATATTTTGATTTCATTCCATGGCTTAAAAGGGACTCGATCCATGTGTTCTAAAAGCAAATAAAAATAAAAAACATTTGCCTTGTTCGGTTATGTTTTTGGAAAAAAATTTCTAACTCAAAAAATACTCATTACCCATACTTCTAATTATTACTTATCACTTATTATCTCTATCTCCAATCATTATTCTTATTTCTCTTTATCTCTCTCTACTCATTACCCCTACTTCTAATCATTACACTATTTCTCTCTCCACTCATAACCCTCAAAAATTTCTCAAAAATTCATCCAAACACAACAAAAACAGCTCTCCGTTAAACGGCTTTTTATGTCTTTTTTTTTTTGGATCCGTTTTATGTCTATTTCATCCAGTCCTTTTTAGTCTGCTTTTTATTTGCTTAAAAATAAAGGAGAAAGCTATAGTACACATAGCTAGGGTGTACCATGTTTTTGGTTAGTTAGGAAAGAGTGTATCTTGGAAGCATATGGTATTGAGTAGTTTTGGAGGATGGTTCGCATATTTTTGGTGTATTCTTACTCATGTTTTTTGTGTATGGGATGCAGATTTTTTAGCTCATTGGTTACACATTTTTATGATAGCAGATATGTTTATTATTATTATTATTATTATTATTGAAGTAGTTACTAATACGGATATAAGATACACCCCAAAATAACTACACATTTTTTGGTTATTTTCGCCTTTTTTGGTAGTAGTTGGAGTACAAATTTTTTGGCGTGAGTTAGGCATTTTTTTGGTAACCATTTTTTTTATTTTTACCAATTTCTTTTTTAGGTGTGTTCCATAGGATTCTCCATAAGTAAATCATGAAAATTTCATCACTGACAAGTGACAAGGTTTTAAAGTTTTTACAACTCAGAGGCTTAAAATAATGACTCGTGAGTTCAATCGAATCCATAGAGTACGGTTTCTGGCAGAGCCGCCTCGACTTTTTAGAGGCTTAAAGCGAAAATTTTTTAGAGGCTTAAAGCGAAAATTAAAAGTGAGACCTTTTCTATTGGACTATTATAAGGGGTAGCAAAGTAGGAGGGACCCCCAAAATTTTTAGATTCCCAGGGCCGAAAGCGGCCCGCACCTCGATTTTTAGCTCAGGGCCGGCTCGGGTTTTTGGTTTTGAACACTCCACCATCACCAAGGTGGCAAATATTAAGAACAGCCTAAGTTACCAATCGCGGAAAGCATGCAGCACCCTGAAACATCCTCATAATTGTATTATACTGATTTCCACAAGGACATTTACACTTGCTGCTAATCTCCCCATATCATGCTTTCATAATTGGGGCTTGTCTATAAATGCATAATAGTTCAAGCAGCAGAAACATTGTTGGCTGTGTGGTGGTGGTGGTCCTCCATCGGAGCTTGTCGGAAAGCCCAAAACGCAATCAAGAAGCCGATGAACATACAGCCAGAGTTAGCGGCCTTCAATGTCGCATCCTCCGACCACTCGTTCTTTAGCGTTCTTATATACCCAGCCTTGCATGAGTTGCAATCATAGCACACTTGGTCCAAGTCGTTCCTCCATGATTGGCAGTCTGGATCTTCAGATAGAATGCCTGATTTCGGAACCTCCCAATAGGTGTCGTTCGTGTTCACAAACCCACAGTGCAAAGGAGGTTGGCAACAACTGTACTGCAGAGAAGAAGAAGGGAAAATAAAAAAGAGTCGATCATTTTGTTCTTGATACAAATTTGAGATTCAGAAGTCATTGTTCCTATTTACAAAGCATGTGTTCGGGTCTTGAATTTGAGGAGGTGATTCACCGGAGAAAAGAAAAGTGACATGAAATCAAACAGAAATGATATGGAACAAAACAAAAAGGATCTCATCTCACACCCCCAAAATCATAAAGACTCAGGAATATTCAACGTAGAAAGGGGGGGTAAATCCAGCCGTATCAAGCGCATGCGAAATTTTTTGAATGATTCTTGTTAACAAGGGAGAGAATTCACGAATGGCAACTGATCAAATGTTTATCTTGAAACCAACATGCATAAAGGGATGATTCTCTGTACAAAGATCAACACAATAGATGGCATCTGCGCATGACTGGAGCCTTCACAGATTTGAAGGCGCGACATTGCTCATATCCCCGTTCAGAATCTTATGTTTTCGCATGATTTCTTCTAGAAAACTGTTTTCCAAAACACAAGCAGTCATCATTTTGATACGGCATTTTATTGTTGCAGTGAACATGGGTTTCGAGAATTTGGGAACATCTTTCTGGTGTTTTAATGAAGTTCGGTTCTTTTCAGGAACCAATTACCATAAACAGAAGGATAAAAATCCACCAGACTGATTCAGAAATTCTTTCAGGAAAATCATTGTTTAAAAAACAAGTTTTGAAATCCATCAACCAAGGAGTTTAGAAAGTTTTACTCAAGAGAAAGATCTGAAAGAACAACCAAACGGATAGAAATGAGGGGGAGAGAGCGTACCAAAATGGACGGTTTTCCAATCCGTAGATTACCATCTTCAGACGCATCCTTTTCAAAGAGCAGACTTTTGCAGATTTGGTCTCTCACCATGCACCTCTTGATGGGAACCCATCTCTTTCCATCCACGGCGTATCTCCGCAACCACCCTGGGTACTCGTTGAGCTGATATTCTCTATGATCCTTCACTGCCTTTGCGTCACTCACCTTCGACACCACCAACAAGAAAGCCGACGACAAAACAAGCCAAACGAACCAAACAAACAGCACCCCCACATACACCAACAGCAACCGCCTATTTGCCCTAATTGCACCTATCAAAGCCACCAAAGACAAGGAAAATAAAAATACCCCATAGAGCAAGTTTTGTATTGGATCAAATGTATTGCATTCGATAGGGCCATCATTGACAATAGACGAGTACACGAAGATGATGAAGATGGACCAAAGGAGAGCTAGAACATTTAGGATTGAGACCACAATGTGGCTAAATCGAACCATGGTTTAACAGGAAAGATTGCCGGAAGAGGCGTTTGGTGGCTTCCACGAATGGTTTGATAAAGCAATGGGGAAATGTATTTGTAATGGTTAGGGTGGGTTGTTTGACTTCATCGTCTTCGATTTTCAGCAAGTACAGGAGGATAATTTGATGAAGATCCATCTAAACATGGAAGAGAGAAGCTGTAACAAGAAGATAGAAGCTCAAATTAGAAGCTATAAGCTGGAACCAGTTAGTTTAACGAGGATTTTTGTTATGTTGAGGAAACCGTTATCCTAACAAATTTGTAGTAAAAATAGCATATACCTCATTTTAGCAACCACGAAAGGGGGGAGATGTAAGTTGGCCATTCATGCGTTGATTTTGTCAACCTTGACATCTGTCAATGCCCGAGAAAATTTCGAATTACGACTTATCCAGAAGAAATTACATAAGAAAATGGCTCAATGAGTACAAATCTACAATTGAATAACTGAAATCCAACGAGGAACTTAATTTCAGAAGATGAAAAATGATGTAATTAACAATTTCAAGGGGTAATAATGGTTGCCTCTTGTGTTTGAATTTCAGTAGGCCAGGGGTGATATAAACATAAACTAGTGGAGGCATCTGAATTCAAAACAGTATCATTTGGTAACATAAATCAAACATGATTAACAAAAATGCTTCAACTCGAACCCAACGACTATTGGATCAGAAAAAATCGATGTTGTGAGATGATGCGAACTTTTGTAGCATGTGTCTGAGTATTTGGTCTTGAAGATATGATTATTCCTCTTGTTCATCCTACTTTGCAATTTTCACCTTTAACCTTTTGCAACTCTAAACAAATAAGGCTACCACAAGCTGAACATTGCATGAGATGCCTCAATCTGATACTTGAGATCCTTTCTGGGACTATGAATCCAATGCTAAATCCACACACAGACCGTTGGTTTGCTTAATGAGATAGAATACTATGGTATACCAAATCGAAGCTAGGGTGGAACAGTCTCAATTACAGACTTTTTTGTAGAGCACAATTCAAACAAAGACAAGCACAATCATACTCTAAGCTTCTTATTTTCAAGGCCACACAATCTTCGTTACGGAATATTATAATTGTATAGCAATCGAATATTGTAGCCTTAGTTGCATGAAGCAAGGGGGGGATCAGGGACAGAGTACTTCACATTTTCTGTAGTTTGATATCTTTTACTTCTGTTTCTTTTAGGATTTAGCTGCGTAAGATGTTCTATTCTAGTAGGAAGTGGGTTCCTTCTCAATGGGAGTGACATTCCTAGGAGTGTCTGGTTTGGGAGCATGAGAGCGAGGTTCTGAGGAGGATTCGATACCCGATAGGAGGTTCCTGAAACTAAGATTGTAGCATCTTCATAATCACATACCTTCATCTATCAAATACAAGTCGCTTACAATAACAAAAATAGTGAGAAATCTCATACCCAGGTGACCAACAATAAATAGATAGAATCATGTGAAAGGAAAAAATAAAAAATACTTGCCCAAAAGAAATGGTTTCTTATGCTAGTTCGCACCAAATTCTTGCACAATACATGCACGAGCACATTCACTCACAAAATAGAGAATTCAGATTTCACAATTCTCCCTTTTTCTTAAATAGTAGATTCATTATCAATTTGTATAGTAAAGTCTCAAAAGCATGAACTGGTGGCAGTGGCTGGTACATAAATTTTCAAAATACTAAAGTCAGTTCTCCAGAAATGATCCAAATGGAAACACTAATTAAGTAGTACACTTCAAACATCAATTGCATGGACAAAATCCATAGAGCAGCTTTTAAATTTGCAACCGAACTCCTTATGGAGTCAGGAGTTTTGTACTCCTGAGGACATAATACTTCAATTTGGTCCTAACATCTAAAGAATATGATGGTCCAGTGCGTCTGTGTGTGTGGTTTATGCCTTCGTTCTTTGGTTCTAAAAGCCCAAACTAACTCATAGACAAGCTCGACAATGAGAGGGGGTTTCAGCATGGTATCCTCAATATAGAGAACACATCCACAGGGACGCAAAGGAGGGTACATGCAGTGGGAGCAGATGCAAAGAATCAGGCAGAGAGAGCACCTAACAAGAAGATCCTCAGGTTCCCGACCTTGGTACAAGTACACGCTGAGAAGAGCTATACAACCCCCACGTCTTAGAACAAAAGACAAACAATTAGCACATTCATCAAAATGGAACTCTGAAACAATTACGTCAGCGAAATATGATGGACCGTCTCCGAAAATGTTTTGGCCACCTGCCATAAAGGCGGAAAGGACTAGTAATCAAAAGAAAACATGATTGTCGAGGGTTTGACTAGGCATATGGGCCTAAATGGAGCAAATAACATTCCTGTGGCTGTGACCAACTTTGAGGCTATGTTGAGTTGGGCATATGTTCTTTTGTCATTGACAACCCGCAGTCCGCAGAGATTGACGAGTAGATTGGAAGCTTTAGATGCATAAGCTTGCCAAACCATGTTATACTGCATTTTTTGGTTACAGACTGTTGAGAATATAAATAATAAAGTTGTCCCTCTCTCTAACAGCTTAAGCTTTTAGATGAGCGGGTGGTTAACAATCTAATCTAACATGGTATCAGAGTGGCAATAGATCCTGGGTTCGATCCTCACCGCCTACCTAATTGATTAAATATTTGCATGTGTTTAGCTCGCTTATGGAGGAGAGCCTGGCTAAATGTGAGGGGCCGTGTTGAGACTATAAATAATAAAGTTGCCCCTCTCTCTAATAGCTTAAGCTTTTAGATGAGCTGGTGGTTAATGTTAGAATGTAATTAGTCCCACATTGCTTAGTAGAGTCATGTAAAACGGTATTTCATAATATAAATAAGAGTGGTTTGTGTTAGAGTTAGTTAACACCCTAAACACTTTCTCCCATCTCTGATAATAGTAAACAATCTAATACAAACAATAAAAAGATCCAGTACCATGCCATTACTCAAGTTTTATGTTTTAACTAACCATATGAACTTGAAGCAAAGACAAGAAGCAGATAGAAAGAGGGGTTACAGTGTAAGCACGTCAACACTTTACGAAAATTTGCCAAAAGTAAAATGGAGAAGAAGGTTACCAAGAATAGTCACGAGTCGTGACGCCTACCTGGTATTCAAAAGTTGGTGTTTCACCATCAGCAATAACAATATATCCATTGTTGAGCAGTTCAATGGAACTGTTAGTGAAAATGTATTATGATCCGAAGAATGGGCATCATCCACCTCCCTGAAGCTCAGAAAACTATCCTTGCTCAAAGCAAATGGCAAAATTTTCTCCTCAAAGCCTTCTGAAACCAGTACGAACTTTTGTACACATTGAAAGTGGAATGCATTCAAAACCTTATCGAATTCATGCACCTCACATCTTTATTTGTATATGTTACAAGTGTCAACACTCACATATTTATTTGCATATGTAACGAGTGTCAGTGAGGACCTGATGTAGCCTGCTGTTAAGATGACGGCCTCTGATCTCCAAACCATTTGACCACATACATTGAAAGTTGTCACCTAGGAATTAAGGTAAGTTTGTTCTCTATCCTAACAGTCTAAAACAATGCAATCTCAAACCCACCTGGACTTTTGACCAAATTTGAATCTCAGTAGTGGTACATTCAACAGGCCTCAAGCTCCTACTTGTCATCTGCATGAATGTAAGAAGAAAGAACAACAAACCAAGAGGTTAAAAGGTTTATCTTCCAACAGGCCAGGAATGGTCTACATTGGCAAGCCGATTTTAGTAACATCCCATGCACGATAAGATTTAATGAAGAGTGTGAGACAACATGATCTTATTTCCTCATCGCCAGTGACTTGTAAGTTTTTTCCATGACAAAAAGAAAGAAACGTAACGATCTAGAAACGGCAGCAGCTCACGATATCCAATAACAGCAGGAAAAGAAACTAGAATGCAATCCTCCAAAACCAATTGTATTAACCTCAACAGCACACAAAACAAAACAGTAACAAAATATAGCCTTCTATTTAAGGAAGACAAAAAACAAGAGGAGGTCTCATTGACAGTGTATCCTACATAAAAATACTGGGAAGCCCAACTTATTCTCCCATAAGCGACACTACAACATACTTCAAGTGCTGCATTCTCAGTAGTGTTAAATGACTCCCAAATTCAGTATCTAACAGTTGCCAGTAGATCAACGGAAAAACATTATTGAAGCATTTCCTAGTGATAATTAAACCGCATTAAACCCCATAATGGGGAAGTACTCATCAATCTCCCATTTCAGAGTCATCCTGCCTGGCTCCCTGTTTGACTGGCTTCACCTCAGTGTACCAGCTGAGGTATATTGGCCAGTGCTGCATGTATCTTCTCCTTTGAAAAAGACAAATCAACCATACTTCCATCTAAATACTTCTCATAAGCTGGCAGGTCAAAATGGCCATGTCCACACATTGCCATAAGAATGACTTTTGGTTCTCCGGTCTCCCTACAATGAAGAGCTTCCCTAATGGTGGCAGCTATGGCATGAGTTGGCTCAGGTGCTGGTATCAACCCTTCAGACCTCGCAAATTTTATGGCTCCTGCAACAATGCAAAGTTAAAACCCAGTAGTTTTCTTTATTGTTACAGCATGTATCAAGCATTGGTACATTATTCCACAAGATGCTATTAGGGGATTTGCAGCCATTAATTACCTATCAGGCCTTGAGTGAAAAAGAGAACATGAGAAATATACCTTCAAAGCATTCAATCTGAGGGATTGCAAGAGCTTCCATGAAACCTAATTCGTAGACGTGAGAAATCAGTGGTGCCATACCATGTTACCGCAAACCCCCTGCAACACATGCTTAAATCAAGGAAATGAAGAAGACGAAGAAGACTGAGAATTTCACAAGCGGCGAAAAAAGAGCTCCCAACACCAAAAGCTCTACCTGCATGGATAGGGTCCGGTACAAAGTCATGCCCAAGTGTATGCATCTTCATTAACGGAGTAAACCCGGCTGTATCACCATAATCATATGCATATACGCCTTGTGTTAGAGAAGGGCATGCTGCAGGTTCAACTGCTCTGATGAGAGGATTGATTTTCCCTTTGAGTTTATCTCGAATAAATGGGAAACTAAGCCCGGCGAAATTCGACCCACCCCCGGTGCACCCAATGATGACATCTGGAGTCTCGCCAATAGCCTCCATCTGCTTTATGCATTCCTCACCTATAACAGTCTGATGTAGTAAAACATGGTTCAGAACACTCCCCAGACAGTACTTGGTATCAGCATTCTTAGCTGCAACCTCCACTGCTTCTGAAATTGCAATCCCTAAACTGCCTGGACTTTGTGGATCCATTTGAAGGATTCTACGACCAGAGTCAGTAGCATTAGAAGGAGAGGGGTGCACCTTGGCACCCCAAGTTTGCATCATTAATTTACGATATGGCTTTTGGTCAAAAGATGCACGGACCTGCCAAACCTAAATACAAAACCAAAAAATAGTCAGGGTCTGTCAATCACACATATCAATTTAAGTACGTATCCACTTCTCAACCACATGATTTTGTCTAGTGTCCACCTAGTTCGGGTATGATGGTAAAAACCGATGTTACCTGGAATGCATATCTTGCTGGTACGAGTAGGGGAACGGGAACATGGTCGTGGTTCACCACATGGCCTAAATTGTGGTACTGTAAGGGTAGGCATCTGATTATAGAATTAGAAGTTCTTTCAACAAATAAAAGTTTAGTATTACTTTTCAAGTCATTCATGCAAAATACATTCAGATGAGCTTTAATAGCTATTTTATTCAACATTTTCCCTTTACAAAACTCCTCTCTGAATTTTCCAGTTTATTTACATCTGATATTTTGGGAAAGCTTAAGGGATCACTTTGAGTTGCTAAATTCACCCTTTTTGGAACGAAAGTGTAGCCTATTCAGAAAGTGCGTTCCAATACGTAATTTACGGTACTAGGCTACTAGCATTCAATGTTAACATAGGCAGAGTGGCATGAAATACATTAGAGCATAGTGACCATGATACTGTCAGAAAACCAAATCATTTCACAGTCGTACCCCAAATTGATTTCTTCTCCGCATGAGACTACAGTCAGTTATATGACATCACCACAATGAAGTCAGGTCAATCTAGCAAGTTGAACCAACTTCATCTACTACACCAATACAGGCTAACGGTCAGGTTAAAGTTTAAACAATTCTTACTTCACAGTTAACACCAAATAGGCTGCATGCAAACGCCAGTGCACTTCCCCACTGTCCAGCTCCAGTTTCCGTCACAACATTTTTGACGCCTTCTTGTGCATTGTACCAAACCTGTGGGACTGCACTGTTGGGTTTATGTGAGCCAGCTGGGCTTACACCTTCGTATTTGTAATAGATTCTGGCAGGTGTATCAAGCAGCTTCTCCAGCCTCTTGGCTCTAGATTTGACTCCCAAATGTAAGATTCTTCCAGCCATAGTGCTAAAACCGAATTCGACACAAAAAGAAAGTATTTGGAACAAACATAACAGACCTTATCAAGGGGGTAGGCCGCCAAAGCTGGTAAATATCGCGAACCTCCTCCGGTATATCGATGAACCGGTCATTGCTTGCCTCCTGCTTAATTAACTCATCGGGAAAGAGAGGAGACAAATCCTCAGGTTTGACTGGCTCGAATGTCTTTGGATGCAAAGGTGGAGGAGGTTTCAATGGAAGATCCGCAATTAGATTATACCACTGATGAGGAATTCCAACTGTGCCTAAACCAGCACTGAGAGAGGTTCCTGCTCTTGCTCTATAACCAGATGAAATCTTCACATGGGTTGGCTTTGTCTTCAATGCAGAAGACCTAAGCAGCTCCTCGCCTGAAGTTGAAAAAGGTACTGCAAGCACGTACCCAGATCAATAATCGTCAATACTGTTAAGTTGAGAGAAAACCCAGTTCTTTGCAAGACAATTAACTTTTTTTTTCTTCCTTTTAAGCTCATTGACTTGTGAATCTTAAACTAGCGACTGTACACCCGAATGAGGAATTCCCAAAAAAACGTACTCCCTCCATCCCACTTTGATAGTCATTTTCCAACAGTCAGTGTCCTATATCCGGGAAAGCATGTGGTAATGGAGAAAATTCTTTTCGCCAATCAAAAGTTCTCAATTAGTTCTTTTAGACAAATTTCAAAATCAAATATCTCAATGTAAATATTGACGATTTTTGAGATGTCCATGTAAGTGAAAGTGGACCATTATAAGAGCATCTCCGGCCCCATACTTGTACTATTACTCGAAATGAGGAAAATTTTGAGTAAAAGCTCCATTGGGTATGAAGCATTCTAACTAGGAAACTCAAATCTAAGCATAAATTCGAGTAAAAGCTTCTTTTTTGATCGGCGAAAGTATTGTTAGAATAGCTAGATTAACCTCTTGGAGGAGGAGTTGAACTTCTGACCTCCTTTCTCCTAGCACTTAAGTGCACCCTGATGCTTGGCAAGTAAAAGCTTAATGACATAGTACTAAATTTGAGTAACCTCAATCTGACATAAGTTTGAGTCAAGAACTAGATTTTTGAGTGGAGTTTGAGTCAAGAACTGGGTTAAGGGCTAGAGATGCTCCAATGAGTTAAGTTTCAGCAATCTTTATTTGCATTCCCTCACTGGAGTCTGGAGATTACACTTACTCGTTCTAACTTGAAACCCAATTTCCCAAATAACAAATTCATGTCATGAGTAACCAGAACAGTGAAGCACATCGAACCAACAATCATGTAGAGAGAGATCATAGGTTGAGGGGGTTACCTTTGATTGTGTTTGTATGAGACAAACATAGAGACTGTGCCATTTGTGTCCCTTGTCTGAGTGCAAGCTACAGGAGGGAGAGAGAGAGAGAGAGAGAGAGAGCTTTTAGGGTCTTCGTCGCTCTCAGTTTCGGAGGCGTTTCCAGCCAGTGGAGCTTGGACCTTTGATGAGCAGCCGCCAGCCAGGGAGAAAGGAGAGATTCTTCAGTGCTCCTGAGACCGGCAAGTGATGCTACAACCACCAAGTATTCACTTGGATTCTATGTACTTTAGTAGTTAGTACTGAGTTCCGTAACAATGTAGGGTAGGAGAGACCCTCGAAGCATCATGTTGCCGTCCTCCAAAAGTAAGTAATAATTTTCCGAGAGGAAGGGGTCTGACTTTCTGTCTTATTTTTGTTTTCTTTGAACTAGTGATCTCTCCATTTTGACCTTCAAAATTTGATTATTTTGCAAAGTATAATTTTTAAAATTTTTGTGCACCGTTCAAACGATCTCAATATAGAACTTTTGATGGTGAAAAAAAGTTCAAAAAACTATTTTAAGAAGCACCTTTTTTAGAGGTCAAAATGACACGACTTTTCACAAGGAGTAAACAAAATGTTTATACCCTTTGTTTTTGGCTTGGTTGGTTATAAACGATCCATTTACCAAAAAAAAAAAAAAGGAGTACACAAAATGTGATGGAGCAACTAATATTTTTAATTAGACTCCGTTCTTTTGAACTTAACTTAAATCTAAAAAAATTCCTTATTTGAATTTTTTTCGCATTTGTTAGTTTTGCGTCAAATATTTTTGGGTTATTGATTCGTCTCGACGAGAGGAATCAGAAAAGTAAAATTTTGACACTTTTACCTAAGTATTTTTTTGCGCTACAAAATAGTTATTTCTCAAAATACTAGTGAATAGAGTCGGTTTTCTGATACTAAGAGATGTTTATAGTTAATACTTACTACTCCCTCCGTCCATTATTTAGAGTCCAGTAGTCCATTTTGGGCTGTCCCTTAATAAGTGTCCATTTTATAAAGTTAATGGGTAAAAGTTGGTGCATTGTCTATTTTGTCCCTAAAAGTAAAATTCCATTTTGAAAAGTTAGTGAGTAAAAGTGTAATGATGATGGGTAAGTAGGGAAAGTGGATGAAAAAGTTGATGTGAAAGATGTAATGATAATGTTTTTTTAATAAGTTGGAGTTACGGAACAGGGCACTTAAAAAGGAACGGATAGAGTAGGAGATACTAAAGCACACAATTGTCTACGAGCATTCCAACCAATATGCCTGAATAGTCACTCCAATTAATTCAAAAATAGTTACAAGAACCTTTCTAATTGGAAGGTAGGTTTAGTTCAAAATAACAATTGTAATAGGTTTTCTTAATTTTCTCAATCAACGCTGATGTGTCACTTCGATCTGAATTGGATATGCGCAAACACCTGGGCACAGTGTTTGCGCTCCATGCGTATAGAATTTAATCTCGTGTATCAACTCATTAATGGGATTAATTTATGTTATCCACGCCATATGATAATTGTCCACCCCAAAAGTAAAGTAACCAAATCAACCAAAGTATCAAAGATGATTCTCAACGAGGCTAATTAAAGAACTGGTCCTTGCAATGTTCATTACATTTTTCGATACTTTTTAAACTACAGGCCGAATAAGAGAGATGAATTTTTTTTTTTTTTTCTCTCTACTTGCTATCGTTATGGAGTATCAAAAAAGGAGTTAAATCACGAGAATTATACACATGCTCTCAGTGATAATGGTTTTTTTTTTTTTTCCCAAAAGGGAATGACTTTGATATCCCCGGTCATTTTGGGGACACCGTAACTTTTGGCATAATAAAACTATTATGAGTATAACCAAAACCCATTACAAGCATAACAGAACCATAACGAGGCATAACTTGTTTGTTATGACTTGATTGGGTTTGGTTATGCCTTGGTTGGTTTTTTGAATTTTCCTTGGTTATGTCTTATTTGGGTTCTGTTATGTTTGTAATGGGTTTTAGTTGTACTCATAATGGTGAAATTATGCCAAAAATAACGGTGTCCCCAAAATGACCGGGGACACCATAGCACTAGTAGAAAAGCGGATAATAGTTTCCGAATAAGATACTCCCTCTATCCCGATTTATTTGTCCGCTTTTTGGCTTTTAAGTGTTCCAAATTTTTTGTCCATTTGATTTTTTTTTTTTGATAATTGGATGTTCGGTCCAGCTTGCTCACATCTCGACTAATTATGGGGCCCTGAAGGAAACGACTGGGCATATGTTTGGCCTCCGTAAAAATGAAACATGTGACATCAAGGAGGAACACTTATTGCTTTGTCACAATCACTTGACCTAAATGATTTCCCTTTTTTATTGGTATAGAGTAACTTTTTTAAAAAATTGAAGAGTAAAATTTAAGGGTCTTTTTAAATTAGTCATTGTGTTTTCTAAAATAATTAGAATTTTCGAAATCGGACAAATAAATTGAGACTGAAAGTATCATTAGCTGTCGTGGTTGCCCTATCAAATGCTCATTGACTATTTTGAAAGTGCTGATTTGGCAAATTTGGATTTCTATCCGAATGCTCACGTGTTACTTTTAATTTGGAATCACCATTGACTATTGACTATTGAGATGACGTGATTCCTAACAAGAGACCTGATTCCTTTTTGCCACTCTCTTTTTTTCAATATTTCGTCAAAAAAAAAACGAGAATTTAAAAAAAATACCCCATTTTTGTTAAAACAAATTTAACTTTTTTGATGCAAGAGACTAGATATCAACGAGTTTTTTTAGTTATCCTTTTTTAAAACGTAGTAGTTCATCTTAATTTGTAATTTTCTTTTTAATTTATGTCATCTTTTAAATATCCTATCAATTACTTAGAATGAATGGCCTACAAAGACAGTTGTTTCCAACTCCAAGGTTTGGCCTAATAGTCAAGACTAGAAATTTAGGAGATTGTTCTCTCATAAAGTTTCACGTTCGAAATCTCTTAGGTACTATCATTTTTTTTTTGGGGCCAGTCCATTTAGAGCTTTGCTTTTACTTTAACTGGGATCCCGTAAGTGGGCGATGAGATTGCTTTTTCAGGATTAATCGAGGTGCGCGAAAACTGACCCGGACACCTGAATTATTATGAAAAAGAAGAAGAAAAGACCCTTTTCCCCCTGCCTCACAATCCATGAGTTTACATGCATCATCTAAATCCAATGCTTAACGGACCATTCAAAGTCCGGTTGTGTACCATTTCGGATTTCCCCCGGATCTGGTGTGATCGTGGTGGTGGGTAAATAATCTTTTCCTTGTTTTTCGATTTGGGTTTGGTGTGTGATTTGGATGGGTTTCGACTGATGAACTTCTTGTCGGTCACTGGTCGCTGTGACCACGCTTAACCTGCCGGTCTAGCGTGGTCAGAGCTCGCCGTGACAGCGGGGGCTTGCTGCAGAGTTTCACCTCCTCTGGGACGAGGTTGACCAGAGAGAACACCATTCTTGCCGTTCGTCCTCTGTTCGTCAGCCGGCATGCTAAAAGGACAATAGTCCATGGTACCGATAGGCTGTCCGTTTGGTCGTTTTCTGTCGTGGCTGGCCTTGCACCAGTGTTTTGGTGGCCCTGGAGACGGCTTATTCTCAGGGGAATGTTCTGGTGCGTTATTACGGGGGCGTAATGATCAGAGATCCTTCAAGATCCCTACAACGATCCTTACACGTTTGCTGGCAATTCAACTGTGCACAGATGAGTCAGTCTCTTCGTACTGTCTTCGTTAGTGATTCTTGGGGTTCGAAGGTGTTGTTCAGGCTAGGATTTGTCTGATTTGTCTCTGTGTTTGCTGGTCTTGCTGGCAAGTGTAGTAGACTTGGTGGGCTTTGTGTAAGCCGTTGTAATCCAGTATTTCTTGTATCTCTGATCCGTTTTTGGATTTCTTAACGAAGATTTGTCTTTAAAAAAAAAAAGCATAACATGTTTGACAATTCAAACCTGTTTTGTAAGGGGAAATAACATTTCGCCCCTTAAGCATAACTTTTTTTTTCCACTTAACCCCTTAATAAAATTTGATTTACAATTTTGTCTGTTGGCTTTTCAATGACTCTCAATGTTAGGGTGGAAATTATAAAACTGGTAGACCAGACCGTAAACCAAACCGGAGATTTGGTTTGGTTTCTAGAGCTAATTAACCAATTTGACCCAGTTTGATTTCAAGCGAATCCCAAAAAAGGTCGATTCGATCCAATTAACCATCATTCAATCCGAAATAAATTGGACCGAATCAAATTTATTTTTATACAAAAAAGCATAGATAGAGTTCTTATTAATTACACTACACATGCACCACCAGGACATTATCAACCCACCCACCAAATCATTGTTCCTCTAGATTGTTTAGTAATCATTGGTCATGATTCTCATGAACATAAAATCTTAATAGTTGTCTTAATCATGCAATATTTTCGGAATACACTTGCATTCTCTATCTCACAACTTTTAAAGGTGGAGAAAATATGGGATGTTGGGGTTGTACGTTTTCGTATTATTAGAGTGCATTTGGACTAAATTAATTTTGTTAAGCCAATCGGTGTCATTTTACTTTTAGTTACTCTTTCAAGTTTTTCATCTCAATTTTTGCATTATATCGTTCGTCTGGACAAAGAGAAATAAAAATAATAATAAATATAGACAAAGTTTTAATTTTAAAAAGTTCATAAAAACGGAAAAAGATTAAAAAAGATTATGGGCATACTTTGGAGGAAAAGGAAAAAAAAAGTGTCAAATTATAAAGATTATGGGCATACTTTAGAGGATAGTTTGTAAATTACCTCTTCAGAGGAGTAACAGGTGGACAATCACCCATTGAGTGAAGATCAAAAAAAAAAAAAAAAATTCACCCATTTATAGTGGTCCGTACGTTATGCATCTGATTTTGACAAATTAAATTCCTTCTAAGATTCTTCTCCTCTGTTCTAGTGTACTGTAATTGACTTAGCCAAAAAAACCCGGAAGGGGATGCTGTCAAGCATCTTTGTCAAACGGGTGTCGAGTGATTGATCCAGTCGTTTATCTTAATAATCGACGGCTCAACTCTTAACCAAATAACAGACGGTTCAAATTTACACCCTCGTAAAATTGGCTTCCCAATAAAACCACATGAAAAATAATGCTCTCCAACTCCCCTATAAGTAAGGAGGAAATTTTCCCTATAAAACTAACCCAAAAACTGATTGGCACGAAGACTTGGTAAAACATTGCTCTACTAGAGAGAGAGAGAGAGAGAGAGAGAGAGAGACGTTACCCACATAGAGAGGCGGAACATTTGATGGCCAACCGTTTTGTCTCTCCAAAAAAACTCCTCCAAACAGCCCTCCTCCGCTCTCTCTCCACCCGCCCCCTCAACTCCGCCGCCCCCTCCTCCCTCACCGCCGCCTCCCCCCTCACCTTAGAAGAAAAACCCATCACCACCACAACCACCCCTTTCACCACCACCACCACCACCTCTTCAAACTCGATCATCAATCTTGATGACACCAAGTCCCTCTTCTCGTCCCTCTCCACCACGAAGCTCCTCCGGTCGGCTATCAACCTCCACGCGGCCGCCGTCGAGCCTATGGTCGATCTGGGCATGTGGGTTATGAACTCCAAGCTCATGGACACGGGTTTGCTGCGCGGGGTGATCAGGCACACGTTTTTCGAGCACTTTTGCGCCGGTGAGAACCCGGCCGAGGCGTGCAGGAAAGTGAGCAAGATTTCGGATTCTGGGCTCAGAGGTATGCTGGTTTACGCGTTGGAACATGCAGGTGATAACGAGTCGTGTGATCGGAATCTGGATGGGTTTCTTCGGACGGTTGAAGCCGCGAAATCGCTGCCCCGATCTTCTGTAAGATTCGTTTGATTTGACAACTAAGGCACAAAATGAAAAACTGTATTCCCGCAACTAAAGGCAGAAAAGGGAGAGTTGAATTTCATTTTGTGTTTTATTGGATTGTCACTTACTCTGTTTTCTCTCTGTTTCTGTTTCCGTTACAGTCTCCGTTGAAGATAAATCTTGTTTTTAATTTGGTTTTTTGGGTTTGTTATGGAAGGAAAGAAGTAAAACAAAGTAGGGTCTTGAGTCAACTAGAATATATGATCCATGTGTTCTTGATCAGGGGAAAAAAATCATTTTCATTATGAGGCTTGGTAGGGTACATGAAACTCATCCATAAAAGTGTACATGAAAGGGGAGTGAATAGTTCAGATTCACGGAAAGTGTACATGAAAGGAGAGTGGACTAGAATATATGATCCATGTGTTCTTGATCAAGGAAAAAAAAAATCATTTCCATTATGAGGCTTGGTAGGGTATATGAAACTCATCCATAAAAGTGTACATAAAAGGGGAGTGAATAGTTTAGATTCACGGAAAGTGTACATGAAAGGAGGGTGGACTAGAATATATGATCCATGTGTTCTTGATCAGGGAAAAAAAAATCATTTCATTATGAAGCTTGGTAGGGTATATGAAACTCATTCATGAAAGTGTACATAAAAGGGTATATGATCCGGGTGTTCTTGAGCTTGGTAGGGTACATGAAACTCATCCATGTAAGTGTACATGTGAATTTGAACCGTCCACTGCCCTTCCATGTAAACTTTTCGTGAATCTGAACGGTCCACTCCCTTTTCATGCACACTTTCATGGATGAGTTTCATGTACCTACCATTTTCCTTCCATTATTGATTGTTGTGGAATCAGCCCAAGAAACACCACAATCACTCGAAGAATACATGATCCATGTGTTTTGTTTTCATTTTCGTATTCCTAATGTTTGTTTCCATGTGATCAGATATAAAATTCCTGTGGACAGGTAAGCTGTGTGATAGTGAAGATCACTGCAATTTGCCCAATTGGTTTGCTCAAAAGAGCAAGTGATCTACTGAGATGGGAATACAAAAATGAATCTTTCCAACTTCCATGGAAGCTCGACACTCTTCCGATTTTCGCCGACTCCAGCCCATTTTATCACACTCCAAGAAAACCAAACCCTTTAACCCAAGAAGAAGAGCAAGACCTCTACTTAGGCCATCAAAGACTGCAAGAACTTTGTGAAAAATGCTTAGAAGCCAATGTCCCTTTATCAATCGATGCAGAGGACACCTCCGTTCAACCTTCGATCGATTACTTCACTTATTCTGCCGCAATCAGGTACAACAAGGACGATAACCCCATCGTTTACGGGACAATTCAATCTTATTTGAAAGATGCCAAGGAAAGATTGCACTTGGCTTCAAGTGCCGCGGAGAAAATGGGAGTGCCGATGGGGTATAAGTTGGTGAGGGGAGCTTATATGTCTAGTGAAAGGAAACTAGCTTCTTCTTTGGGAGTTGAGTCCCCTATCCACAACACAATTGATCAAACACATGCATGTTTCAATGACTGTGCCACTTTCATGCTTGAGAAGACTGCGAATGGCTCCGGTGCTGTTGTTCTTGCAACCCACAATTTAGAATCAGGTAAAAACTGTTCTCCGATTTTTGTTTTTGTTTTCTTGAAATTGAATCCCTCGTTTTCGCGGAAAGGCGTTGTGGGTTTTTGGTTTAATGTATGAGGTATTGCGGTGGATAGGAACCAAGGCAGCAGAGAGAGCGCGAGAACTGGGGATCGAAAAGGAAAAACAGAAGCTTCAATTTGCTCAGCTGTATGGAATGGCAGATGCACTTTCCTTTGGCCTGAGAAATGCTGGGTTCCAAGTTAGCAAGTATATGCCTTTCGGACCTGTGGAGCTAGTTATGCCTTACCTTCTTAGGAGAGCTGAAGAAAACAGAGGGCTCTTATCTGCATCCACACTTGACAGACAACTCTTGAGGTAAACTTACGGCCCGTTTGGAACTTGAGGAAAATGAGCGAAAACTTTGAGGAAAATCTACTGTGCTTAATTCTTCGTTTTGTTATTTTCCTCTCCGTTTCCTCTCAAACCAAACGATAAAAATTAACTTTTCCTTTCCTTTCCTTTCTTTTCTTTTCCGTAGGGGATTGGATTTTCAAACGTTATACGTTTATATTTCTTCTGGTTGCAGGAAGGAGTTGCAGAGGAGACTGAAAGCTGCAATTATTTAAGGTGTGAAATTGGTGAGAAGGCGATTAGTTTCAAGCAACCACCAAGCAGGAAACTTGATCAGCATTACATGTAGAAATAAGAACTAGCCTTGGGTCTTTGTGGGTTCTCTCATTGTGTTTGTGGGGGGATTATTGCACACCAAAGGGATACTTGGAACATTGTTTTCAGTATCGTTTGAATGCCAAGCAACAAGTTAACATGGATTTCAGCCTTCCATTATTTGCAAGCTGATGATATATCAGTGTGTTTGTATATAACTTGAACTTGAATGGAAGAAGGAGGATCCGTGTATTGTTGTGATGAATGAAATCTCTTTGTACATGCATGCCGTTTGGAGTTCTTGAATTTTCCGATGTTCGTTAAGAAAAAGAAGAAGGAGGATCCATGTAGCCTGTTCCAAAAAATGGGAAAAGATTTTTCCATGTGACCCTCATATGTGACGCAAAATAAAACTCACTAGGAATTCATCTAACGATCTGAGCCGTTCATTTTTATAGATCTGATGCCAAAATTGGCTGAAATCTCTTTGTACAAGCCGTTTGGAGTTATTGAATTTTCCTATGTTCATTAAGAAAAAGAAGAAAAAGCAAGGATCCATGTAGCCGGTTCCAAATAATGTTAAAAGATTCTCTCGTGTGACCCCCATGCGACGCAAAATAACATTCATTAATTAGGAGTTCATCTAACGATCTGAGCCGTTCACTTTGTAGATCCTGATGATTTTTTTTTTTTTCCAGAAAATATCCCATTGTGTTTATAGATCCCGATATGTCTATCATCCAAGAAAAGTCAGGCTGATCAAACATCGGCAAAAACTTGATCGAATCATATTATTGTCAGAGCAATTATTTTTCGTTCACATGGATATCATGGTCCGATATAAGTACATATCTATGCCTCTAAAATAAGAACCTTGCTACTGACACAACAAATTTGTGCATAGATCGTGCACATATTGCGTTGTGAGGCCCACTAAGGGTCTCATACAAATAATCCGATCCGTTAATTATGTTTAAAACATTTTTTCAAAGGCCTCTGTGAAAAATTAGCTCAATTTGATACCTATAAGTGTTTGATCTAATCATCTAACTTTTCATCAGGTTTTTAGAGAATGAAAAGTTAAACGATTAGATCAAGTACTTATAGGTATCGGATTGAGCTGATTTTTCGCGAGAGTCCCTGAAAAAATATTTTAAACATAATAAACAATTCGGATCATTTGTGTGGGACCCATAGTAGGCCATACATAGAAATTTGTGGACAATCTGTGTACAAATTTATTGTGTCCACAGACTTTCTGCTAAAATAAACGACTTGAGAGTCCGTCAAAATGATAGGATCTCGATTGACAGAAACCAGATACCATGCATGCCATGGCACGTTTTATATATTTAAATAAAGACTACTACAAAGCTAGTACTGATGAAAGATAGTACAAGCATGGTATGGCGCTATTGGGGCCACCAACTCCTTTGGAAGTCGTGTTTATTTTTATATACTGTATATAATTCGAGCTTAATGCAAATTTTCTATTGAATGGATAGCTGCTGAAAATTACTGTAGAAGATTGAATCAAGCGCATGAAATTACAGTATCCGATTGTGACGCGTTTATACGGAGCCACTCAAAAAAATATTTTTATAATTTAGTCAACTGCAATTACGTTTGGTCTTTTCCTGAACATGCACGGGCTTTTCCTCTGTTGAATCACCATTACAAGTTAATATGATTAAGATGTTATGCCGTTTAAAAAAATTATTAAGATGTTTGTTAGTAACAAATTACCAGTAAGTTGTTGAAGGTGCAGTATTGCATCGTCATTGCAAAGACAAAGGCGGAGTTAGGATGGATGAGAGACATGAGGGCATAATTGTCTTTTCGGCATTTAAGTAGAGGGTGAACATTACCTTCTTTTCTATTGATTGAAATGGTGTGGATCACACCACAAAATGATGTCATGCTTACCAAAAAAATGTATTGCAGGGGTGAGACCTACACCATTTCAACCAGTAGAGTGTAGTGTACTAGACCAACACTCCTGTTTCCCTCGACCCAAGCACTTTGGTGACCACATTTACGTAATTATGTGATGTGTCATTATTGCATTGGCGGCGGGGTAATTATTTACACCGGCGCTGTAAATAATTTAATCTCTTGCATTGATAGAATGTGCCTCATTTGTCACGTAATGGAACACATTCTACTAATACAAAGGTGACATCACATAATATTTAAATTGGCGTACCCAAATGTGATCAACATATATATATAAACTCGGTATTGATCTCCCTCGAAGTATTGATTTGTCATCGATGAATCCAAAAAAACACGGAGCTTGGAAAGCAAGTCATGGACCAGCAGCACTGGGCTATAGCAGCCGAAATTGGGTGTCAATCTAGTACCCAATTCATGTCTGGAAATTGACAGGTACCAACCAGATTCCCAAATCATCTACTACTTTTTGAACCATTTGGGATTCAAGAGTACTACAGGATTCCACTCTGTGTTTGATAAGCAGAATGATCCGTCTATTACTAACACGAAAAACCAATCTCACTATCCACTGGTGGCAAGTTCAACTAAAACGGAGCAAAGGCGTGTGTGAAATGACCAACAACAGGAATTTACAGCACTCAGGTGGGAGTCTAGCTCCTGAAAGTTTTCAGAGACCCTGATTTCTAGGTGACTACCACTGCCTAGATTCCACTCTTTTTTACTTGTGGAAGGTGATGTGAGCACCTTAATTAGACACTGACAGAAAAAGGGGAAATCCAAGTGAAATCATCATCATCATCATCACCCCGTCCACATACAACTTTTTGGTGGGTCTTGTAACTCTTGTTGGAATCCACTCTTTAATGAGTAGTAACAAATTGGTCCCCTATCTTAGGGAAGTCTGTCGAATAATTTTTCTTTTTACTACGAGAACATCAGAAGATTGATAATTTAGTTAATCTTAACAGTATAGTTTAGGGGGTTGAGATCCTCTTCGGATACTGTTTCGGATAGTCCATTTTTTCGTCACACTATAATGTATTTTAACCCGTAAGAATATCATTTTGGAGTTCACATTTGTAAGACAACCCAACAACTGTCACAGACAGTTACTGGAGAGGTTCCGGATCCAAAACAAAATTAAAAAGAAGCATAATACGGCTTTAACGACACTAGACCAACAACCTAACCCAAGGAGTTGACCACATGGTATGAGATTTCAAGATTTGCTTCTTTCTGAAGTATCTCATTCAAAATCTCTCAAATTCTTCTATCAACTTTTTTGGGGCCATCTATACGTGAGCATTTTCTCCGGGTTATATGTGGGGCCTCGCTAGTAGACTTTATAAGTTTATAGTCTCCTAGGTGCGCGTAAGTTTACAAGAGTTGGTGATAGAAAAATAAGAAGGGTACCCAGAAAAAGAGCAACACCATGGCCAACCGTTTTGTCTCTCCAAAAAAACTCCTCCAAACTAGCCTCCGCCCTCTCAACTCCGCCGCTCCCTCCTCCGTCACCGCCGTCTCTCCCCTCAACTTAGACAAAAAACCCACCACCCCCTTTTCAAACTCAATCATCAATCTTGATGACACCAAGTCCCTCTTCTCCTCCCACTCCACCACAAAGCTCCTCCGGTCGGCTATCAACCTCCACGCGGCTGCGGTCAAGCCGGCGGTTGATCTAGGCATGTGGGTCATGAACTCTAAGCTCATGGACACGGGTTTGCTGCGCGGGGTGATTCGGCACACGTTCTTTGAACACTTTTGCGCCGGTGAGAACCCGGCCGAGGCGTGCAGGAAAGTCGGCGAGATTTGGGATTCTGGGCTTCGAGGGATGCTGAATTACGCGTTGGAACATGCGGGTGATAACGAGTCGTGTGATCGGAATTTGGATGGGTTTCTTCGGACGGTTGAAGCCGCGAAATCGCTCCCTCCATCTTCTGTAAGTTTCCTTTCATTTGTAACCGTTGCCCTCCAGGAAATTTTCAGTGCCGGGTGGGCACGGTCGTGCCCGTGAACGCATCTTGGTCATCCAAACATGTCTGGACGGCCTAGATTTGTTTGGGTAATTTTTTGCAGTGCAAAATTACCAAAACATTCCCTCAAACCCAAACAAATTTGGGTTTTTCAAAACACATTTAGACGGCTGAGATGCATGCACGGGCACCACGTGACCATGCCCACCCGGAACTGAAAAATTTCTCTGTCGCCCCATATCTATCACCAGCATCTCAATATTTTCTCCTTCCTTGGAGTGATTACTCCTCACCCAAAAAATTTAAGTAGTAGAATAATCTCTCCTCAATTTGTTGTGCCTATATTGACTTTCTCTAAATTTAAGGGAACATCATAATTACATTTTTTGATCAATTTTACCATTTTTATCCCTTTGACAAAAAAAATAGTACTAAAATTTAAGGGAAAAACCCCAAATAATTGGCCAAATCCAAAAATAGTAGTCTAGTCTTGTCATGTCAAGTTTAAAATTTGAATTTAAGAGAGAAAATATGAGGTAAAATGGTAATATAGATATCTAAAAATGAAAAGTTTTGAAACAAACACATCACTTTGGGATATCCCAAAAAGAAATAAGGGCATAACAAGGTGGGACGAAGGGAGTACATAACTAATGTTTGTTTCTATGTGATCAAAGATGAAGTTCTTGTGAACAGGTAAGCTGTGTGGTAGTGAAGGTCACAGCAATTTGCCCCATTGGTTTGCTCAAGAGAGTAAGCGATCTACTGAGATGGGAATACAAAAATGAATCTTTCCAACTTCAATGGAAGCTCGACACTCTCCCGATTTTCTCCGATTCAAGCCCATTTTATCACACCCCAAGAAAACCAGACCCTTTAACACCAGAAGAAGAGCAAAACCTCTACTTGGGCCATCAAAGACTGCAAAACATTTGTGAGAAATGCTTAGAAGCCAACATCTCTATGGTAATTGATGCAGAGGACACCTCTGTTCAACCCTCGATCGACTACTTCACATATTCCACCGCAATCAGGTACAACAAAGACGATAACTCTATCGTTTACGGGACGATTCAATCTTATTTGAAAGATGCCAGAGAAAGATTGCACTTGGCTTCAAGTGCCGCGGAGAAAATGGGAGTGCCGATGGGGTTTAAGTTGGTGAGGGGAGCTTATATGTCTAGTGAAAGGAAACTAGCTGCTTCTTTGGGAGTGGAGTCCCCTATCCACGACACGATTGATCAAACACATGCAAGTTTCAATGACTGTGCCTTTTTCATGCTTGACAAGGCCGCGAATGGCTCAGGTGCTGTCGTTCTTGCAACCCACAATTTCGAATCAGGTAAAATGTGTTTTTCCAACTTTTGTTTTCTTTTTCTTGAAATCGGATTCTTTTATGTGTGAAAAGACGTCGTGAGTTTTTGGTTCTAATACCCGAGGTGTTGTGGGGGATAGGAACCAAGGCAGCAGCGAAAGCGCGAGAACTGGGAATCGAAAAGGAAAAACAGAAGCTTCAATTCGCTCAGCTGTACGGAATGGCTGATGCACTTTCCTTTGGCCTGAGAAATGCTGGGTTCCAAGTTAGCAAGTACATGCCTTTTGGACCTGTGGAGCTAGTTATGCCTTACCTTCTTAGGAGAGCTGAAGAAAACAAAGGGCTCTTATCTACATCCACCCTTGACAGACAACTCCTGAGGTAAACTTTAGTTTTTTGTGGTAAATAAGGTAAACTTAGTTTATGGGAAAAGCTTTGCAAATCTTGGTGTTCTTCATAGCATTGTGTACATTATTTTATATCAATTACACTAATATTTTTGAGTGCCAAAACCTGGTTCCGCCATTTTTCATTGGAGGATGGATTTTCAAACGTTATACGCTCATATTTCTTCTGGTTACAGGAAGGAGTTGAAAAGGAGACTGAAAGCTGCAATTGTTTGAGGTTTGAAATCGAAGGCGATTAGTTTCAAGGAACCAGCAAGCTGGAAACTTGATCAGTATTACAAGTATAAATAAGAAGCAGCCTCGAGTGGTTGTGGGTTCTCTCATTTTGGTGGATTATTGCACTCCAAAGAGATTCTTGGAACATTGTTTCCAGTATCATTTGAATGTCAAGCAAGAAGTTGACATGGATTTCAGCCTTTCCATGCTTTGCAAGCTTTCAAATGTGATGATATATCAGTGTGTGTGTTTGTTTATTACTTGAACTTGAATGGAAGAAGAAGGTTCCGTGTAATGTGATGAAATCTCTTTGTACATGCCCGTTTGGAGTTATGAATGGATTTTTCGATTTTCAAAAAAAAGAAGAAGAAGAAGAAGAATGATCCTTGTAGCCGGTTCCAAATACTGAGAAGATTCCTCTCATATGACCTTTATGTGACACAAAATAAAACTCATTACGATTTCATCTAATGATTCGAGCTGTTCATTTTGTAAATCCAATCATATTATCCAAAAAAGATCCTGATGTGTATATCATCCCAAAAGCAATAAAGTCAATCAAACATCGGCAAAGACATGGTCAAATCATATTATTATCAGAGCTATTATTTTTCGGTCACATGGATATCAAAGTCCAATATAAATACATATCGATACCTATACAACAAACGACTTGAATGACATAACAGAACCAAATTGATCTCATTTCGCATCACGTGGGACAGACATATTATAGTCCCCCAAATGATTGGATCTTGATTGCCAAACAATATGGACAAAACCCAGATCCCATACCATCGCACGGTTTAAACAATTACAAAGCCATTTGATGAGAGGTACAAGCATAGATGGTATGGCTATTGGGGCACCATCCCCTTTGGAATTCGTGTTTATTTTATGACTCTAGCTTTAATAATGCAATTCTTCTGTTGAATGGATAGCTGCTGATAATTGGATAATGTCTAATCAAATATATCCTCACCATCACAGAATGGGCTTTCCCAACATTACAGTATGGTATTTGCTAGCGGTGCCACATATGACTTGTGTGGCTGCGGCAGTGACGGATTCAGAAATTTTCTATAAAGGGGTCACCCCTTTAGGACCTGCCATATATATGTTTAAAAGCCGTAAGCGAACTCACATCAATTTGTTGATTTAATTCGAAAATGAGTATGTGTGTATATCATTTATTTATTTTTTGTTAGCGTTAGTTAATTTTGAGCTTGTAGAAATAATCAAAAACTGTAAAATATTAAAGAATATATATATATATATATATATATATATTAGTTTTAAGTAGAACATATAGTTATATTAATAATTGATTTGTGTAGCAAATAATATCATTGTAAATGACTTTGTGGTACCAATGATGCAGAAATACGTGGGCCGAATGTCAAGGCAGCATTGCATACAAATCTAGCAACCCTACTAAAAAGGGAGCCACTATGCAACATCCCATTTTCTTTCAAACAGACTTATCTCAACAGATAGTATCAAACAATGTTCCTCTGGGGTACTCTGTATAATGAAGACTGGTAGTGTGAAAGAGAGCATACTCATCATCAGCTTAGAGAGTTTGATAGCCCAGTGGACCTTGCAAGTCATCCGGTCTACGGCCATTCCTGCCTATCAGAGATGGCATCCACGGGAAAATTTTCCCGAGTTCCTTGCTTATCGTGCTAGGTCTAAGCGCCCTATAGTTGATCCCATATTTTGCCCTTTCAATAGCTTCCATTATGTCTTCCCTTGAGACAAATTCACAACCTGTGAAATGAACAAGGCATATGACAAAACTTACTTTTTTGCCAGAGGCATTCAATTTGAAGTAACCGAATCACGAAAACGACATTTCAGAGAAGGCAGTCAAAAAGAACATGCGATAAGAGGGGGAAAATGTAGCAGCATTGGTATACGAGGCATTGGCCGTTACTAAACGAATCGAGAAAGGGAAACACTAACAGCGAGAATTATGCATACTCTTTCACTAAAAAGAAAACATGAACGCAAACGAATAACACTCGTGGCCAGGTTAAGGCTTATATTATCCCAAACTGCGCACAAGATTTGCTTGTCCATTTTCGGAAGTCATGACCTTTAATTGGATGAACACATAAATGTATGTTCAAAAAAATTCACCAATCAAAAGATTTCAATTAGTTGTCGCAAAGTTTCAAAAATCATCCGAAAGGAAAAAAATAGAAAAACACCAACAAATCTTTGAGATGCCTAAAATAGTGAAAAGAGAAAAGCACAATGGGACGGAGGGAGTACTATGGCAGACAAGATAGATTAATCAACTATTAGTCAAGACAACAGATTTCGAGCTTACCTCTGCGAGCAGCAAGTAAAGTGGCTTCATTGACAATGTTTGCGAGATCAGCACCAACAAATCCTGGTGTAAGAGACGCAACTAAGCTGCAAATGAGATCACTATCTTCCTCAAGAGGCACTCCTCTCAAATGCACAGCCAAAATTTTTCTCCTCCCTTCTTCATCTGGCTCTCCCACATATACTTTTCTCGAGAAGCGTCCAGGCCTACATAGGGCAGGATCCAATGCTTCTGGTCTATTTGTTGCAGCTATGATAACCACCTTCATGTCCGAGTCAAAGCCATCCATTTCCGTCAGCAACTGTAAAGGCAAAAAGAGTCATGAGAGCCAATTAAAGACCAAAAATCTTTGGAATATGTTGTAACACATTCAGAATCCAGTAATTCATTAAATTAAGGGTGTGCCTGGAACCTAGGAAAAAAAACAGAAAGGATAAGAAATTTCCGGGCCAGCTTGCGCGCACCTCAACTAATCCAATTATCCACTTTGTAGTTACTTGGAGAACCTATGTACTCTTTTCGAATTCGGGATACAACTCTCAGATCATTTACGTTTTCAAACCCAAAATGTTTCACAATATTGTATCTATGGCGTTAACATTTCATTTTCTGATTGGCTATGACAATCCAAATTATTAGAAACTACCGGTGAGCATGAAGCGTGAGAAAGATATAGAGTGAGAGTACCAATAACTTCTATCAAACAATGGAGACTTCAGAAAATCGAAGTACCGATTCTAAGTGACAAAATAAAGAAACATTATACCAAAGGATTTATAAATACCTAAATGACATTGTTTAGACTTACGGATATGAAGTAAATCGTAAGATAAGTCCAACATGTCTGAAGAACTGTACTCTCCAAATGAAACACTAAATGGGACAGTCATTCTTAACAAGAAAAGTAGGGTTTTAAAGAACTGGCGGAGGGTGGGGGAGCATAAGGCATGAGAGTTACAGAAAGAGTAAGATAGAGAATGATCTGAAAGGAGATATGACAGAGAGAGGTGGCGAAAGAGAGAAAGAGTCAAATTCTGTTCAGCGAGAGATGAGCGTAGTACGTAGCATAAGGAAGATACGTACCATATGAACATTAGTATAGGCAGGCAAAGCCCCACTCGCAAGGATCCAGTTCCTCCACCACTCTGAACCCAGTTAGATTCAGCTCTTTCACTCCTCTGCCACCTCGTTTTTCCTTGTCTCCTCTCAGTACCTTCTGTCTCTCTTTCTTTCTCTATATCCTGCCCTCTATCTCTCTCATGTGTCCTCCCCCACCTTCCTCAAGTTTTAAACAATCCTCTTTTCCTAGCTAAAAAGAAAAGTTCCCATTTAGATTCCCCCTTAGAGAGCAATTTAGGTATAGTTGTTCAACAGTATTGACTAACCCTATGATTTCTTCATTTTGTCACTTAGAATCGTGCTCATTTTTTTGTGAATTTTTCCGTTATTTGTGAGAAGTTATCAGAAGTTTCTCTCCATATCTCACTGCATATCTCTCTCACACTTCGTGCTGCCCCCACCTTCTATTTGTTTAGCATTCATAGCTGTGTTATATTCGTGCCAACAATCTATTGTGATAGTAGATTAGAAAATGAAATGGCACAGGGTATCAAACAGAATGGTAAATCCATCGTAGATACTATACCGCAAAGCATTAGGGGGGTGAAAAAGTAAATGACACATTGGAAGACCCAATGGATTCTCCCACCATGGCCGGCCCTGAGATTCTTGGAGCCTAAGACGAACTTGTGAGGAAAAAAAATAATTCATATGGGGAAGACAAAGAGAGGTCCTTAGGACTTGAACCATGTACCTATTGGATAGCAAAACTAAGCTTTTCCACTGGGCTAGCTAGCTTATTTGTTATATAAGCGGCTAAGCGCTAGATTAAATATATATTACATATCTGGTTATATCTATCTGGGCCCTAGTTTTGATCCAAAATTTGGGGGTTTAAGTCCGCCGCCTTGTCTTCTTCAGCTCAAGGCCGGCCCTGTCTCCCACTATCAATTGGTTGATTGCTTTGCTCCTATCTCTTCCAAAAGGAAAAAAAGATCTTGAAAGTTGTTTCTTGAATCCGAAAGTGAGTACTTGGGTCTCTCAATAACTAACAGCATAGCATGTCTGACTCTAAGTGAGTTTTGTGGTGGTGGAGAACTAGATCGGGAAAAAAGAGCTTCTTTTCTCAATGTTCCCACTAGGAGTAGTTCAGAGTTAAAAAAGAAAGTTAGTTGTCACGAAAGAAGAATCATGATTCACGAATAAACTTCACCTGATGAAATCTTAATCATCACCATTAAGATGTTATGGTTCTTGTTAGGGTTAAGTAGGGGCAATTATGCAGATTTTGCAGGGTGAATTTCTAGCCTCCTTAAGAGAGTTCAGAGACAGCTTTGTGAGGGATAGGTTTCCAGCAGTGCTTGGGCTGGCAATGTTCTTTCTGATATTTACTTTGCACTCCATTGTTTCGCCTCAATTCTTTTACACCTTCTCTCTCCCATACTCAGGATAGGCATGACTTTCAATATCTGTTCTTTTCTAATGCCACAACCACCACTACACTAAGCTTCTGAGACACACAAATAATACTGCATACATATAGTGTCGTACAACTTAACGTATGCGTTCCATTACTCCAAAATCCTACGGCATGAATAAATTATTCTGCAATTCATAAAATTATTCTGATTGGCAACACACAGAAAGAACTAGAACGGCTTGATGCAATCAAAGCAGACCCTAAACTAGTCTGGAAATTCTGCAAATCCCAATATTCTATGGGAGAAGATGAAAGATGAATCCGATTGAAGGTTTAGTTACCTGGTTTAAGGTTTGGTCTCGTTCATCATTGAAACTTCTACCACGCTTTCCTCCAACAGCATCAAGCTCATCAATGAAAATAATTGAAGGTGAACTCTTCCTTGCCACCTTGAAAAGGTCTCTAATGCGAGCTGCCCCTCTCCCAACAAAAAGTTCCACAAACTCGCTGGCAGAAACTGTGAAAAACGGCACTCCTGCTTCCCCAGCCACTGCACGGGCTAGTAATGTTTTTCCTGACCCGGGGGGACCCACCAGCAGCACACCTCTAGGTAACTTTGCCCCTAGTTTATTGTAGTTAATAGCTCCTTGAAGGCATGAAACTATCTATTTTAACAAAAAGCAAGAGCACTTGGTCAGAAAAAGGATTAAACAGAATATAAGGAATTTCCACCTGCAAAAAAAGATAAACATCTACAAAATAATCCCTCCAAACGGATGACCCAAGCAAAACCAAACGAAGTCTTCAGTCATTTATCCAAGGGTTCGGTTACGTGATTCATTTTTCACCATTCCCCTATGTTAAGGACTGCATGCTCAGTTAAATTTATTTAATCCATATGCGCATATCTTTGTTTCTAACGTGATAACCAATGTCCATTGAGGTCTGCCCCTCCCCTAGCATTTCATTTATAAATTATAACTAGGCCTCCGTTTATTTACAACAAAAGTTTTATCCTTTTGCTACAGCTTCAACATAGTAATCTCGCCATTACCAGTATCAATGTGACCCTTGAGATTGTGAACTGTCTTCTACATTATATCATCTAGACAGTTACGGGCATTATCCTATGATGCATACAAACTTTAAAAGCAGATCAGTTGGCGCCTACCACTTATAGCAATGAACTTATAACTAATTTTCAAGTAACACACCAATTAGGCTGCATTCAAAGCTTTCTATCTACCATGAAACTCTGGAAGGTTTATCTAACCCTTTCTAGTGCAAGACCCAATTGGCTTCTCTAGCCCAAAGAGGATGCTGCTTAGAGCTTTTTCATTACATGGTCCCGACACAGACACTCACACATAGACATATAGACTTTGTGTGTTAGCTTATGATGCAAAGCAGCAAAAGTCTTAAGAGCAGATGGCATGCCGCCAAACACCCACTTTTGCTTTGCTGCCTAAATGCTATAGACCAGATTACTGACTAATGTGGCATAAGTCAGCGACGCTAACAACTGAACATGTTCTTCGCTACATTTGTGTAAGATTGGCGGGTTGAATATGTGTCACTCATGAGTTTCATGACAGGGGATGCTTTCATGTATCTTTTACATAAAAAAATGTTTTCTTTCTAGGGGAACACTTTTGAATGATTGGCTTTTCTACTGAAAAGTGACATGCTTAATTACTTGAATTTCACATGACCTAGCTAAGAGAAACTTGTTTATTCTACAAGCTACCATTTCCTTAAAAAAATCCTATAGAGCACCACAACTTAAGCAACCTATAATTCTCCACCAGCTATCTTGGTAGAAATTTGATCAGCTTTGGAGAACATAAACTCGAAATTTTTTCTTTGTCGGAAAAATCAATAAATATACAAATAAAAGGAAAAGTACAATAAAGGACGGCAGGAAGTCCACCAACCAAACAGAGAAATCAAAAAGCCTCACACTCAACAAATGACTCTCCAATCACTAGGGAAAAAAAAAAAAAAAGAGCCACAAATTCCAATCAACAGTTGCCATTTCAGCTATTGGTCAAGACATGTCAGGAGCTTTGTAACCTACCCATGCATGACTACAACAAGAAGTAGAGAAAAGGCATTTTAGACAAAATGAAACCTACATTACTTGTGACTAACGAATATACAAATTCAAGACACAAACTAGCAATGTGAATGTCTTGCTAACTAAATAGGACTTGAGAAGCTCATCTATTAGATATAAGGCAAGTCAATATATCTTACCTCCATAAGCTCCACCTTAGCCGTATCAACGCCCTCCACATCGTCAAATGTAACCATTGAATCACTAGACGTTCGTTTTTTGACGTGGCTATTAGCATCAGAAAGTTGACGACGTAGAAACCACATGAAAAGAGGAAGAGGCCAAAAAACTAGCACTGTAGCCACAATACTTCTTACCAACCAAATTAGTGACCGAGGAGAAGAGCTATATGTAATTCCCGTATCTCTCATCAAAGATAGAAGATAGCTCTCATCATGGTCTATCTTTCTAGTAGAGTACTCCCACTTGGGGTTAGAAGCTTGGACCCTCATCAATTTTCTGAACACATTTAAAACAGTTACTCCCTGCCTTCTCCCAACACCACCAGTTTCAACCGAATCAACCACATTTCCATCTTGAGCATTAACTAGGGATTTATCTTCTGATATTTGATCTTTCTCAACTCTCCACGAATTGGTGTTGTAATATATACGACGTGATTCCTCCTCAAACATAACTCTTGTTACTTCCCCGCTTTGAAGACTCGTTACCAAGTCCGAATAAGGGACAACTTTAGGAGATGGCGTTCTCGTTAAAAACAGAAACGAATAGCACAGACCCAAGGCAACAGCAACTATCACTCCTATCACATTCTTACGAAAAAACATTCCGAGGTCATTCAAGAATGAACTGATCGAAACCCTTTTCAATCTTTTTGACAGCAATCTAAGCCTTGGGCGCAATCTTAATGAAAATCTCTTTCTCATTCCAACATTTTCTCTTTTTCCCAACTGGGTACCTTTATTTTCACTCTTTTTACGGATCACTGACCTAATCATAGACTTACACTGTAACATATGTTCAGATTTAGAACAACTACGAAACCTAGATAATTCAAAAGAAGCTGAACTAAAGCTAGAGTTGGAAAATGCACAATTAAGACTTCTAATTCTCCCAAAAGTTTGAGACTTTCCAGAATGAACTCCCAATTTTTCTGGAGTAACAAAGAACCCATTATTTGAAAGAACAACTATCGTACCCATTTCCAATTACTGCAAAGTTTCCATAAAGAATAGAACCCAGGACTGGATTTTCTTGAAAACACACTTGGCTGAGATATTGAATCCTTTCTTGGGGGAGAAAACCGGTAATACCTGGTGTAATCAGCTTGACAGTGGAAACGGGAAAAATATGGGAATTCTTCAGGTGGTCTTCTTTAACAAGATGATGATAACTGTATTGGGGTTTATGGGATGATTTTTTTGGTATGTTTCAGCTGTTATCCACACAAGTTGTCAGGGTCTTGTGTGCAGAATTTTACCTCTTGTTTCTGTTTTTCCTTGATAACAGAAAAAGGAAAAAGTGCCTCTGTATCTCGATGAAAATCAGGCTTGGGCCATTGGGCTAATAAAAACTGGGCCGCGGTGGCCAGACCGGTCTGGTTGAAAAGCGAAAAAAGGGCCTCCAGCCTGCAAACCTCCTATATGAATATGAATAATTAAGGCCGCTGATTTTGTCACTACCTTTTTTGTTAATGTCACTCCCCTGTAAATGTATTTTTACACCAAAAATACACTTGTAAGGGAGTGACTTTAACAAAAAAGGGAGTGACAAAATCATTTCCCATTAATTAAGCATAAAGACAAAAAAAAGTAAAAACAAAAAAAAAACAAAGTAGTAAACATTTTCTAAGTAAGACAAGAATAATCAAAAAGGCAAATCTGTTTTGGATTATTTTTGTTTTGAGTAAATTTTTTTAAAAGATATTAATTATGATTTTTACTTTTTAAATGTTGATATATACTTTTCAAATGTCTTTCATCTTAACCAACCAATAATCGACTAAAAATTAACAAGGAAAAAATTTAATGAAGAAATAAAAATCCGGCAGGATTATTAAGCTAAATGGGCCATAGTATAGAAAAATTTCATGTCGGGCAAAAGGAAACTTTAATGAGAGAAAATAATGTTGTAGAGAGAGAAGGTAGGGGTAATTATTTGCATCATTTTTTGTTAAATTCCACATAGACTCCCTCATCTAGTCATCTATCGACTTGTCTCACAAATACTAGTTTTTTTCTCACATACTCCTTTAATTTTAAAAGAGCCCAAACAAACACCATCATCTATAAACGTTAACCAATTCGAACCCTTTCGTAAAAGACTGTTGGATATATAGGACAAACGTTATAATTCCGACAAAAATACACTTGTTGTTCATTACATACAAATATCTCTCTCTTAAAGAAAAGAAAAGTTTAATTGTTTTATGCCATCGTTCATTTTTTTTTTCCTTTTCATTCTGTAATGAAAACTCCTCCATCTAAGCTAAGCCAAACTAAAAAAGTTCTTTATTTCTCCAATGCCCCAAACAAATTAAAATAATCTTTCAACACGTGTTGAAATTGAGTTTTTTCACACAAACAGACCAAACAAGTCAATTCAAATAATAATTGTATATAGTTCTTATCTAAGTTAATCAAAACTGCCGGAGTACAATACAAACAGAATCAAGTTTTTGCCAGATTAAACCAAATTGTTTAATATAGCTAAAAACTATAATTGCAAACTCCCAATTTTTCACCTCATTAAATCAAGATAGCTCCAACATACACCAGAATCCAATTTTCATCAAATCGATCAATATAGCTAAAACTATAATTACAAACTCCCAATCTTCCCCATCATCAAAATCGTCAGTTGTAAAGGACCTCTGCCTTGTACGTCATTCCGAACCTCCCTTCGTGGTAGGGTTTTCAAGTTCAAGTTTATTGAAGGCAGACGAATCACGGTGGAGATTTGGAGGGCTAAGGTAGAGGAATTGGCATATCGTAGGCCTTGAATAAAAGCCGTATCAACAAATAGAGAGATCTCCATGATACAAATACAAGTTATGAGCTTGAAACTAATAAGAAATTGCAAAATTGATAGCTATACTTGGGGTTTGAGGGAATCCCATTCGGTGGGGTGTCAATTTGACAAGGGTGGTGGGAAGAGGCTGAAAGTGAAAGAGAGAGGGAGGGGGAAGAGGAAAGAAAAGGTCAGAAGGGTAACCGGTAACACAAGAAGGACATAATCATCAATCTGTTCATTCTGTTAACAAAGTTTTGACAGATTTTCATTTCGAATAAATGAAGGGGTCCGTTTGGGTACTTTTCAAGTTGAGGGGTGCGTATGAGAACATTTAATAGATGAGGGGGTCTTTTTGGAATTTAATCCCTTCTTTTGTCAGTATCACAATTTTCCTTGTTTTTTTTCCCATTTTAGTTAGTCAGTACCCATCTCCTCCTCCCTTCCCCCTCCACCACCACCAACCACCGTCGTATTCCCTCTCTTCCACCATCCCCCCATCAACTACCACCACCTGGTACTTGAAGAAAACAAAAGAAATTTTCATCTCTGCAAACTGTTTTGTTTCTCGGAAAATCATCTGTTTTCTCAACCTCGATTGGAAGATCGTGAAAGAAACCCTTCGTCACCCCCGGACCATACTCTCCCAGGTCGTTTCTTTTGCGCGCACACACTCTCTCTCTCTCTCTAGGGGTCCGTTTGATTAGCGGGATAATTCACGATTATAAGACAATCCCATTTTACGGGAAATTCCTCATGGGTTTTGATCCCTGTCAAAAGGGTATGAACTCTGAAGTTGTTTCATCGCCTTCTCCCCGTGTCATATTTTCTTGATGTCGTAAAGTTGACTATAAGGTCATTTTGTTTTTCTGATTGCAGAAGTTCAATTTTGGTGGGTATTTGAATATTAGCTATTTGTCTGGCCTCCTCATTGTAATCTCCTTGTTGGGCGCTGAAACTACTAATTACGGAATACTTGGTGAAATAGGTTCCTTTTGTTGTGTTGTTTGTTGCATAATGCACTGACTATCTTTATTTAACTCAGGTGTCCGGGTCCGCTTACGCGCACCTCGAGTAATCCTGCAGGATCAATCCCACCGCCCACTTGCAGGGGTCCCAATTAATTAAAGCCTGTATGGACTGGTCCCAAAGAAATTGATAGCACCTAAAAGAGGTTTCGAACCAGAGACTTTAGGAAGGAGCAAACCCCCAAGTCTCAAGCCTTGACCAATAGGCCAATCCCTTGGGGTTTGTGCTGGTTATCCTGCTTTAAGTATTACTGATTTATTGTAGTTATCTCCCTATTTTGTTCTGTCAATTGGGTTTCATTTACATTGTTGTTCTTAAGGTTCATGGGGTTAATTATTAAATCTTGTAACGGCAACGCACTGCATCTGTCATCTGTGTTTGGCACAGTTGTGCTAGGCTGAGGTTGTTGTCTACTGAAGTTGTGCCATTTTATGTTCAGCTGTTTGTCTTGAACAATATACACTAATGTATTAATGATTATATTCTCCCCTTGCAGATTTATGTGCTTTTCAAGTTAGTATTTAGTCAACTAGTGAAGATAAATGGAGATCAGTGTTGTGTGTGTGCCCATTTGGGGTGTGGTATCTGGTCTGAGGTAGTGAAATGGAAAAGCAAAAAGTAGATGAGAATGAGCCAGTGCCAGTTCCGGCAGTGAGAGTGGACAGATTTGGATTTGTAAAGCAAGACCATAGTAATTCTCCTGAAGGTTTATCCAGGACTAGATCAGCTTTTGAGTACGAGAGGTATGTGATTCTCCTTGTTTAATAATTCATACAAACGTATAAAGAGAATCGTCTGCACTTACTCATTTAAATGGGTGGTGAAACTGCAAATTAACTAAGTATTAGCATGGAAACAAAATCAGAACCAGAAAAGAAGATAGTTGAATCTAGAAAAGAAAAGTAGTCCGGGGGGGGGTGATGATTTCGATTAAATCCATTTTGGATTGTACAATAAACAAATTCCATTTGTGTATGTGCTCCCGGAAATATATGGTACTCTATTCCATATTCTGTTCCCTGGATCGGGAGCAATCGAATAACTAGGATCATGCACTTGAGAACTCCTAGTCTTTGTGTTATTTTTAAAATAAAATCACAAATATGATATATGTTGGATGATGCAAATAATCATGAAAATGAAAGAGAGTGATGAAGTAAGGGAGCAATACCTCTTGTTCTATAGAACTTAGAAGAGCGCATTGCTCCTTTACTTTATTACCCCTTTTGTATTATGACTCTAGTAGTCTTGTATTTGCATTTTTTCATTTTGTATTTATTTTGAATTTATTTTAAATATCCTTGTTACCTGAGTTTGATTCTATGTCTTTTGTGTGTAAAATTAATTACCTGAACTTCTGGATGTCCTTCTTTGCATTGTTTTAACTTTTAGGCTTTATTTGGATGGACTGATTATTCTTGATATTTGTTTTGCAAATCATGTGAATGAGACACTTTTCAGGGAGGAAAGAAGAAATAGAAAATGGAGAAAAATGATTGGGGTTGGAGGGAATGATTGGAAGCACTACGTAAGAAGGAAACCTCATGTTGTCAAACGGCGCATAAGAAAAGGAATTCCTGATTGTCTGAGGGGTCTTGTTTGGCAGTTAATCTCTGGAAGTCGTGATCTCTTGCTGATGAACCCCGGGGTTTATGAGGTATATTTTATTGCTCATCTAAAATTTTGGTCTCCACTTGTGCCATAGTATCGCTTTATTATCACAAATTCCTCCACTCTAGCCATTAAGAAGATGGAAACATTTTAGCCCTTTTATCAATAAGGTGGAAGTATTATTGTAGCTCATTTTCTAGTTGGCTGGTTTGGCATATTTGCTGCATTTTCCAAGGATATGATTCTATTTTCAGATTGAAGTCTATTTCCTGCTAATAACCAGTTTCACCTTGACAGCAGATTTGGGTGTATTTCATCGATTACCTTCTTCCAGGGATGTCCTGGGTCTAAAACCTAGTAATGGGTTGCATTTAGAGGCTGCTACAACTTTTAGCCAGAGTCAACTCTTAGATTGATCCAAACATAGACATGCGGTAATTTCCTTAGATTGTAGATCTATTGAAGTCACTTGTGATGTGGTCTGAGTTAGTAGCTATTACTTAGGCAGGCTGGAATGCAGGCCCAATTGCATGACCCTGCTTGCCTATCAAAAAAAAATTGCATGACCCTGCTAGTCTTCCTTGGCATCATGAAGTTTCATGAGATTTTCTTTTTACCTTGGTTTCTCATTCTATGCATGATCCACCCCTTCAATAATCTTATCTATCTTTTACCATAATCTTTGTCATTATGTTGACCGAACTGTTCCTTTGTTGCAGCAACTAGTAATATACGAGACATCCGCTTCAGAATTGGATATTATTCGAGATATATCCCGTACCTTCCCTTCACATGTTTTCTTCCAGCAGAGACATGGACCTGGTCAAAGGTCTCTCTACAACGTTCTGAAGGCATATTCTGTGTATGATCGGGATGTTGGCTATGTTCAGGTTTGTATCTCATATATTGTATTTTCCATCACTGTGCTATATAAACTGTCAATAGAATCCTAAATGATACTGAGTTTTTTTAACTGCAGGGGATGGGATTTGTAGCTGGCCTTTTGCTTCTCTATATGAGTGAAGAAGATGCATTTTGGTTGTTAGTTGCATTACTGAAAGGAGCTGTCCATGCCCCCATGGAAGGTTTATATTTGGTAATTTCTTCTCTTCGATGAGACAATTTTAGTATTTAGTACTCATTTTTGAGCCTGCTAACCGCCTACATGTTATTTGGCCAATGGAGTGACAAAGGCCTTGTTTACATTGCCCTGCCAGAAAGCATTGCAGTTCAAATAAGTCTTTGTAAAGCAAAATATAGGGCTCTAAAAGAGCAGAACAGAAAATGATGCTGGGTAAAGCTGGTCTTTACCCTGTAGGCATCACACTCTTAATCAAGTATTGGGAAGATTCACCTCTGTCTGTAACTTCCTGAAACAAATTGTGAAGCTGAGCTTATAGTTGATTATGATTCTGATGCATGTAACTATGTACCGTTTTACCCTTTACATGCAAATGATTTTAATAGCAGAGAATATAAAGTGCTGGGGAATGGAGTTAATGGCTTATGTGAAAAAGTAAAGAAGATACGATGAAGGACAAAAGAAGAATTGGGCTAATAAAAATAGAGAAGATACTATCTTGAGGTAGGGGCCACTAGGAAATTAGGTGAAGCTTTTGTTCAATCATATTGCAAAGCACAACCTTCGCATTACGGCTTCTGACATAAGCATTTTTTATGTAACAGTATCTTATGCAGTGAGTTTTTGAAGGGGATGAAAGGGGCTAACTTGTACCATTTGCTTCTCTCTCTCTCTCCCCCTCTCTCTGTGTCTCTCTGAGAGTTGCTGCCCTTTGCCATCCTAAATATGGCAGTTGTTGAAATATCCTAGCTTCCCTTTCTAATCTAGTTAGTAAAGTACAAAGAGGAAATAGGATTGTGATGCAACCACAGAGAGTAGTATGCAAGGACAAAGGTGAAATTGGTTCCCCCTTTTCTTATGTGGAAACTGATAAGACTCCCCGTTTCATAATTGCCCAGGTTGTATTATTTTCTGATACTGCCACTGGCTGTCAGACTGGATTTAGCTCATGGTCACATCAAAAGCTCTCATGCACTGTTGTGCTCTTATGTACTGTTTTTTAAGTGTTCCTGAATGCATCCCATAACTCTGAAAATTGTATCCTTGTGATTCTGGAGTAGGTGGGGCTGCCACTAGTACAGCAGTATCTTTTTCAGTTTGAAAGTTTAGTAAGAGAGCTCTTGCCTAAGGTTGGAGAGCATTTTACCCAAGAAATGATAAATCCTAGCATGTATGCAAGCCAGTGGTTCATAACTGTTTTCTCATACTCTTTCCCGTTCCATTTGGCTCTCAGAATTTGGGATGTCTTTCTTCATGAGGTTAGTGATCTTAATTGTTGATGTCTTTGCCTCTGATGTACTTTCATTTCATGTTGAATGACATTTTTCCTCTTGGCCCAGGGTGTTAAAATCGTGTTTAAAGTTGGTTTGGCCCTATTGAAATATTGCCATGACGAATTAGTAAGTTTTTTTTTTCTTTCTTTACGATATGCCTCCATTAGATACTAATAACTACTTGTAACCTGATTTTATAATGGATTGAGTTTGTTTTTCAGGTAAAATTACCCTTTGAGAAACTCATACATGCTCTGCGTAATTTCCCTGAAGATGCGATGAACCCGGATACCCTTTTACCCATGGCCTACTCAATCAAGGTTCTCCTCTGTGTGTGTGTGGACTTTTCTCTTCGTTTTATAATATATGTTCTCGCGGTGAAATATTCTGCTGATGACAAGCTTGCTTCTTAAATTGGACTTCTTTCTAAGTGTCTTCAAACATAAAATGGTAGTTGAATGGGTTTGTTTTATATATCCCCATCTTTTCTGTTGCTAGAATGCCAGTTCAATGAATTTGTTTTCGTATTCTCTGTTGGTGTTATGCCACATACCATCTTCATTTGCGCAAATCATCTTATTTCGTGCATCTTTCTTCTCATGGAATCTTGCTGCAACGGTTTGTTCATTGTTCCTCTTTGAACTTCCCTTTCAAGGTTGGGACTTGGGACTGTATTGAATTGCCCTTCTATTAGTCTCAACATATCCTACTTCATGGCAAATGGAGTCAAAGTAGTTGATGTCTTTTGGTCATATTTCCAGAATGTCATTCACTCAATATTCGAGAAGATCTTTTTGAAGTTTTACCGTATACCTATTTTGAGGAATATTCACTTTGTTGGATTGCTTGATTGATCTACGTTGTTATTTCAAGTTGAGTCACCATCGATATTTTTTTGCCAAATTTGTAAAACCGTGTTATATGTGTTCGTCGATAAAGTGGAGTATTAATTTAGTTGGTTAAGTATGGTTAATGAACAGGTATCAAAGCGTTTGGAGGAATTGAGGCTCGAATACGAAAAGAAAAACGGGCAACAAGCAGAACCCGGTGGGAGGGCGAAACAGCAGCCGCCTGAAACACGTTAAAGCAAGGTGCCCTGCCCTTCACAGTTGAGAGGAGCTAAGCCAACTATTCGATACTTGTACACTGATTCTTCTATCCTTTTGATCGTACGAACAATATTATTTGTGCCACTGGATTCGTCAACAGTTTCGTTCCTTGTGATGCATTTCATTGCCTCTTCTGTGGAAAACAGTTTGTTGTCTTCGGCTATGACCTTGAAACTGATGGTTTATAGAGGTTTCACCTATCCCGCTTCCCAGGAGTTAAGTTTTTCATTTTCCATAACATCACAAGGTGAAAACAAAACAAATCTTTTCTGAGAAACGTTTTCTGGCTAAGCAAACGGGAGTGTTGGTAAGATTTACGTGTGAAATCTTGTGTAGGATAAGGTGGCCTTGTGGCAAAGTGGCATCTGCTCAGTTCTGATAAGAAGTTGGACCACTGAAGAAAGGAATTGAGCAGAGGTGTTTGTTGTCCATAAACCTTAACAAATCACAATCACAACCTCAACTTAAGGTTGGGGCTTATGAGTTTGTTCTTTAAAAAGTTTCAACGATCGGAATATGCTAGATGCTATAAACACTTTCGAGACCAATTCATATGGGGCTACTGACTTGAACACTCTGAATGATTCAAAATAAAAATAAAAACGATTGTCGGAGGTGGCTTGTTAATCGTTTGTTATGGTCTTATACTAGATTGTAACAGGGCCGGCCCAAGGATTTTGGAGGCCGGCTAACCCCGAATATGGGGTCTTCAACTAAAACAATTCAATGCAAAAAAGAGCTTTGGAAGACTTGAAATCTGATTCACCTATTCATGAACTACTCTGTCTACTGTACCAGCCAAACATTTTGTAAGCAATGGTAACTTTTTTAGATTAGTAGTAATCCAGATACTGTTTGGGCCCCCCAAGTTTGGCCTACTTTTGGAGTCCCTAGGCCCGGGCCTCTTGAGCCTTGCCCTAGGACCGGCCCTGGATCATTGTAAAAGCAGTTTCATAACATCCATAATCTATTGAATTATTCTGGACATGTCTTCCTCATTCATCATCTATCTAGAGGAGTTAGAGGGGTGTTTGGATTAAATTGATTATTTTTTAGGTTATTGATTTTGATACTTCATTTTTTTTTATAATAGCACTCCATTATTTGTCTTATAGTGTTCAAAATACACATGGTAATATAGCATGATCACTACAAGACAAGTATTGTAGTGTGGTCATCAAAATATGGAGTGCTAAAATCATTTCCTTTGTTTTTTTTTAAAAAAAAGAGTGACTTGTTCTCACAGTTAATGAGTATAAAAATATGTGGAATTAAGCATTTATCACAACAAAAAAAAGAAGAATTAGAAGAGTATAAAAATATGAATAAAGTTGAAAAATATTTCACAAATACAAAAAAGTAAAGACTAAAGAAGTGTCTTTTTAATTGGTTATGAGCATTTCATGATGACATTACGTTGATATGGCATTCTTATCGTCCATATCATCGGGAGGTGTCGAAATTCATGGTTTGATGCCGACTTTAGTATAGTCAAATGCCTTGCAACTTTCTTGGGATGTAGATGGAGTTTCAAATTAGCTTCTTTTTGTGAGTGGAAACTAAAGTACCAAACTCTCAAGGGTTTTCATAAATTTCTGTAATTTGCCATCAGGTGAGTACCCTGATAGTAAGTGGTGGACCGTGGGGCTGTTCTTCGGTTATAAAAAAAAAAAAAAGATTCCTATTTCCTACCACACAAAAAATTAAAAGATTTTTCTAGAATGGGAATCCGTTGTACACGGCACGAGCCACAATTAGTATAATGTACTACTAGCATCACCCACATCGTTTGTTTTTGGAAAAGAATATGTTTATGTGTATCTTCTCGTTCACAACATCTTATTATACGGACCATGCCTAGATTGCCTCAGAAATTCACGAGATAATACCTAGGGGAATTTGTCCACCATTATTAGCTGGAAGCCTACTAGAATCATTTATTAGCGTAGCTGTCCCATATTGCTTGGGATGCAATACCGTGGATAAAATTCTCGGGGCACCGAATACAATAATATATCTCTCGAGATGTGAGACCCTCCTGAGAATCAATAAATACATTTTTGGTAATAATGAGTTAGTTTGTGATGGGACCCACATAATTTCCACCAATCAGAGGGAGGATAATGTTCTTTTTTAAAGGAGGGTGAACAAAATTATTCTATATAATTTGAGAAATTTTTGGATGCAAATAGGGTATTGTACACGTGGTATCCGGCATCGCATCTGAGCCATCCAAAACAAAATCAAACATGTTTTGAACTGTCTAGGTCTAAGCAGAGGAAAAGAGGAGAGAGGGTGATCGGTTGAGTAGGAGAGAGAGTGCTCAAATCTCGACCATTCAAAATACATTTGGACGGTTTGAATAGACGCTAATACCGCCACGTGGTACCTAATTTGCACCGATCCTAAACTTTATGCCCACGACCACGAAATTTCCAAAAACAAAACACCACCGTGAAGGAAAATTAGGAAAGCTGGACCCACCCACGTAGTGGGGCCAGATTCCAGAGGCAGCTAAGATGGTAGGACCGTAAATAACTTCAGAATACAGGACAAATCCCTTTCCCACCGCCTATAAAGCCCAACCCCACCCCCACCGTTCATTCCCCCTGCACACGTAAAGCATACTCGTGAAATCTATACACCCCCATTTCCGCTCAGAGAATATATTACTATACTATCTTTGCGAATCTCCTTCCTTTCTTCTGCTTTCTAGGGTTTGTTTGTGCAGCCGTCGCCATCAATCTCGACATCGCAGATCGATAACCGGTATGTTTATGCTTATGCAATCCTTTGCGGCTCATTTGTTAGCGGATATGCCGTTTGATTTTGCATACTATCTCGTTTTGAATAGATTGTCGGGTCTGTAAAATAATCTCATTCTTGTTAAAGAAAAACTATCTAAACTCTTTGCCGCTGGTTACTGGATATTAATGAGTTTTTTTAATGTATCAGAAAAACGTGAGAATTTTTCTCGACAAAAATGCATTTTTTAGTCTTCGTTTTGCTGGCCGGATAATCTTTTTGGCGAGAGGAGTGTATGTTTGTGGGCATATTCTGAACCGTTTGGGCTTTGTTTTGATATCTAGGGTTGATTCATCGAAGCGTGAAAGACACTCGTGTTTTTGCATCAGTTTGGAATTGATCTGTGTGTTTTCAACCTATATAACTGTGAGTATGGTGTTATTAGCGTTTGCGTTCGAATTCTTTATGTTGTTTTTGTTCCATCCATCTATCTGTCTATCGATTCTATCTATCTATAAAGGGAGAACATCTAACTATAAAGGGAGACGTCAATTTGTTTGGACTCTAAGGTGAGGCTGGCTCACATTTTCACTTTGACCCCATAAATTCCAACATTCATTAAAACCCACGTTCATTAAAACATGAAGTAGTTCATTAAACCCACGTTCCAAATAAGTAACTGCGAACAGTCAGTTACAACCGCTTCGATGATCCATATATCTCCAGATGTTGAATTACACAAACTTAAATTGATCCCCCAAAAAAGTTCACAAAGATTTGCACCCGCATACATAAATGTGTCGCACATGGGTTTTTTACATTTAAATATCCCTAAGTTATTTAGGCTGTATTTGCTGAGTTACATATTTTAGGATTCTAGTTTTTGGTGTATGTATTTTGAGTCGTTGGATCCTGTTGTTGTAGATGGTGTTCATAACTATAGAGCTCTGTTTTCTCTTTGCATTCACTATTTCATGAAAGCTTGCGGTATTTGTTTTGTATTCGTGCAATTGCGATTGATTGCAAGACTAATTTTTAATTAGTTTGTGTAACCTATTTTCTTATTTGTATGGGATATTATTTATGTTGAGCCGATTGAACAAAATCAAATTTTTTTTTGAAATAAAGATGACTATTTGAAAGGTGGGCGAGAAAGGCCTTCTTTCATCATCTTGCAGCATGCTCTGTTTGGCCTTTTCTGCTCACTCATAGGGGTCTGGACTGTGGACCTTCTGGACATTTTTGATTGGATGATTTTCCGATAAAAAACTAAAAAACGAAATCTGTTTCTAGATGGGTTTTTTGGGTGATCCTTTGCCTGTAACCTTGTAAAAATTAATAGAGGCTTTCCTTTAGTCGTTATGAATTTGGTTGATTGATGTTTTGAGAAACATAGTTGTCTAATTATTTAGTCGTTATGAATTTGGTTGATTGATGTTTTGAGAAACATAGTTGTCTAATTATTTATTCCTTTCTGTGATTCGTTTCCTGTGCCATGAAATGGAATGGAAGAAATGAAATGCGTTCGTTAATTGGTGATTGGATTGTTTTGCAGAGGAAGATTTTACTAGTCTTGCTTTTTTGCTTTCGTTTTCTTGGTCAGGTCATTCAAAGTCATTGTGATCCGTGATCCTTTGAACTAATCTCTCTCTATTTATTTCAATCCTTCAGTCTTACACCTTTCTCGTCAAGCATCACCTGGTTACTTAGATTTTACTTGGTTGCACTCATTCGGCTTGTCTGGAACTTCTTCTTCTTCTTCTTCTTTTTTTTCTCAGTGTAGCTATTTCATGTTTTATCTACTCGTTTGGTAGTATCCATGTTTTCCCTACTCTTTTGTATGTATATGCATTGACTTTAGGAGTTCGTTCTGAGTTTTATGTTGATTGATGTCCTGTGCAGGAGGACTGAATGATCTAATGGAGTCTAAAGGTGGGAAGAAGAAGTCTAGCAGTAGTAAATCCTTGTTTTATGAAGCTCCCCTAGGTTATAGCATTGAAGACATTCGACCTGCCGGTGGAATCAAGAAGTTCAGATCAGCTGCTTACTCTAACGTGAGTTTGACTATAATTTGTTTCTTTAACATCTTGATGAAACTTGAAACAAAAAGTTAATGATTTCTTTTCTGAATGCCACTCTAATTCCACGAGTTATATTTTGCAGTGCGCTCGGAAGCCATCCTGAGATTTCCAATTCCTGACATCAGTTCCAAAAGCGGCCAATACCTTAATATTTTTTTCCTCGTCTTTGCTTCTTTTCTTCAACACTCGTCTTCTAATCTTTCTCCGACAGCATTTCTTTCCTCTTATTTTACAAAGTAATACACATCCCATTAAGCCGAGATGGCGTTTCCAGTTTCAGCAATTGGTTTTGAAGGATATGAAAAGAGGCTTGAGATAACTTTCTTTGAGCCTGGGCTCTTTTCGGACCCTGAAGGCAAGGGCCTGCGCGCTTTATCCAAATCCCAGTTGGATGAAATTCTGAAACCAGCTGAATGCACCATTGTCAGTTCTTTGTCGAATGACGAAGTTGACTCTTATGTCCTTTCTGAATCTAGCCTCTTTGTGTACCCTTACAAAATCATCATCAAAACTTGTGGGACTACAAAATTGCTTCTTTCGATCCCACCGATCCTTGATTTGGCTGATATGCTCTCCCTCTCTGTGAGATCCGTGAGGTACACTCGTGGAAGCTTTATTTTTGCTGGGGCCCAACCATTTCCTCATCGCAACTTCTCTGAAGAAGTAGCTGTCCTCGATAGTTACTTTGGCAAGCTTGGTTCAGGAAGCAAGGCTTATGTGATGGGCAGTGATGATAATAAAGAACAGAAATGGCACGTGTATTCTGCTTCTGCTGAATCGAAGAATCATTTGGGCCCAATTTACACCCTGGAAATGTGCATGACTGGTTTAGACAGAAAGAAGGCGTCTGTGTTTTACAAGGCTGATGCAAGCTCTGCTGCTGCAATGACGGATGTCTCTGGTATAAGGATGATTCTTCCAGATTCTGAGATCTGCGACTTTGAATTTGATCCGTGTGGTTACTCCATGAATGCTATCGAAGGTGGCGCGATTTCAACCATTCATGTCACGCCAGAAGATGGTTTCAGTTATGCGAGTTTTGAAGCAGTGGGGTACGATTTCCGATGCTTGAGTTTAACCCAACTGGTTGAGAGAGTGTTGGGTTGTTTCCACCCAAGGGAGTTCTCTATTGCTTTGCATTCCGATGATGTTGGTAACGGACTGGGTCCCGATATCAATCTGGATTTGATGGGGTATTGCTGCGGAGAGAGGAGCTATGAGGTGCTGGGAAAGGGAGGATCTGTTCTTTACCACAGCTTCATGAGGGCCAGTGGCTGTGGGTCTCCTAAGTCAATTCTGAATTGCAGTTGGAGCGAAAGTGATGAAGACGAGAAGGTGGAGAAGAAACAATAAATGACCAGATATTCTGGTCTGTCTTCGTGTTTTAAGAGTCGGAGCACAACTAAGCTAATAAGCTCCCATTTAGTGATAGTTACTAGCTTTTGGTATTTATGTTATGGTATTGCCGCGCGTGGTAGTTTTAAAATTCGTCAGTTGGATTGTTTTTCAGTGTCGTGATTGATAATTTCGGCTGTTTTAAGTGTTGAAAACAAATTATTGCTACGGTGCATGAAATATGATAATTTTGAATCTTTATGTTTCTTTTAGTTGATGCATGGTATTGAGAGAATTCCTGGCCAGGGAAATAGCACAGTCACTGCTAGTTGCCATGTTTTGACTTGAGCTAATTCCACCGTCAACCAGTGCAGCAGTGGCGCAAACATGGCAAAGTTCCGTGCGGACTAGTCGAACCACGAGGGCATGATAATTTGATTGTCCTTTCAACTCTTACTTGGTCAAATAAGGTCCCGTTTGTTTTGGGATTTTGGATTGGATTTGGATTTGAATTTGTAGGTAATGACCGTAGAAAAATAGAGTAATGATTGAAAATAAGGTAATGATTGGAGAGATAGAGAGAAAAATGAGAGTAATGATTGGAGAGAAATAGGATAATGATTAGAATCCAAAACCCAAAAACGAACAGGTCTAAGAGAGCATGTGAGCTCTTCTGCTGTTTGTGTTCCTCTTGACATCTTTAGCTTCTGGTAAGCTAAAAGCTCCGTCTACAATCATCCATCTCCATCTTATCAACCAATTTTTTTTTTTTTTTTAGGTTATTGATATTACACGTAGTATAAACAATAAATTACAAGACCATAACCTAACGGAGTAACTTGGCTTTGCTTGTCTTCTGTAATCTTTTTGAGAGAGAAAGTAGAAAAGAATAGGACCAGCTTCTCTGCAATTGGAAGCCTCTGTAGTCCCATCTCGATCGTTCATCTCAGCAATTGATGATCTGAATTTTAGAAACACTTTTTTTTTTTTTTGGGTGTGTGGCATCAAAGAAGAACATTACATATATAAATGAGAAGAAACACTTTTAGATGGCTGAATTCACACGAACTGCTCTCGGCCGGACTGCAGAAAAGCCAGATTCAAAACAGTAGTAAGAACCGAAGATCTTGAAGGTTCATAAACCTTTCTCCTCTTCGTATTGTTCATAAAGCCTTTCCTTTTTTCTTTTTTCTTTTTTCTTTTTGAGGAATACAAACATAACATAGCCTTTCCTTTTTGAATGAAAGTAAGTAAGTTGGGCCATTTCTTTTCAATAAGTACGCTATAATTCCACCTCCAACCGAAAGAAATTTCTAAAAGTAAAAGTCTCTGTGGGTCTTTACGGCCTTGTCTGGGAAAGAATTGCCAGATTCCAAATGGAAAGCGAAGAAATGTCTCATCAAGCTGCCAAACATGACTAATGGAATTGGACCATTTGGAAAATCTCCATCCTGAATCAATTGATTGCATTATAAGCATTGATGTCGACAACGCAGAAGAGAAAAAAAAGACCACTTTCCCAACCAAGCACCACAACACTGTATGTAGAAATTCTAAAGTGTGAATGGAAAGTTGATCAAAATTGACCGAACTGATTAGGTACAACAACTATGACAGCAGCTTCTGTGAGATTCTCACTTTCGTGGAAAAATGCAAAGTAAACGGTCAATGCCAAATGTGAAATCTACAGCGGTCGTGACTGTATGCACGGCGGCAAACCCTAGTATAGAACTCATCCACAAGAAAGCTGAAGGGATAGCTCAAGGGATAACATGGATGAGCTATAAACTCGGACATCGAAACTTGTCAAACTCTTGGGAATCCCTTGATAAGAAAAAGACGTGCATAATTTAATCCTGCATATATCTCCCAAACACAACTTTGTTGCAAAAAGCATTCCGCAGATATATCCCAATACCAAATACTCTATGGATTCCTAATACATTCTGGCCATACTCCTAAAAGTCAAAAAGGAAAATGCAAAAGGTAAAAAAAATGAGGCTCCCAAACACACTCTTAGTAGTATACAAACCAGTTCAATAATCATTTGGACATCATTCTTAAGCTCTATCGACAAAAGCAATTGGTTAGCCCTGCCCAGAAACAGAGGTCACTTCTTGAGATGAAAGCTTTCAATTTGGTACATAAGGATCACCATCTGTGACTCGTTTAGAGTATCATCCTAATCTCGAACCACCCTTTGTTGCTTTTGTGACCTAATGCATAACGAATTTCATCGTCCAGCGATTTTGAATTGAAGCACTTACCCTCTATTACGGAGGGGAAAACTCCAGCAAATGAATCTACGTTTATAACTTCATGGCAATCAGTAGGGCCGAAACTTTCTTGCAGCTCTTAACTGCTGTATCCTCTTTTTATCCTGCTCGAATTTACTTTGGAGTGCCATAATCTCTGCAAGGAATTAAATGCCACGATGATATAGTAAACAACAGAAGAATACATTGACCAAAAGAATAAAATACATAAAAAGAGTACCCAAATAAACCAGGCCACATCCAACGTCCTACGAGAACCTTATGAAAAAAATGAGTATTATTAATGAGGAATGTACCCCCAGTACCTAGAACAAACCGTTGCACCCCAAGTAAAGTCCGAATTACCACCCTTGAGATGTCTTTCATCAATTGCTAATTTGCTTAAGAAGGGTATATTACTCCTAAGTCCTAATCGCAGATATTACTAATACTCAAAGCAAATATAGATAGGGATGCCAAAATGTACCTTTACAGTTTTCAAATGTTTTCGGATATTGTATTCATATAACATCACACATCATTTTACAAGGTCAACAACAAATTCCACAAAAGTGTAAATTCATGAACAGCCCAGAGAAAAGAACTCTAGACTTTCTGATGCTTTGTGATTTAGTAACAATTTCCAAATTTGCTTTGGTCTCCATTAAGCTGATCCATCCCTGATTCCCTATCAGTTTGAGAACTGGAGGATAGTGGATTCCAATAGGAATAAGAATAATGAAAATTGAATATAGCATACGAAGATTTGCAAGTCTATATCAGGACCAGGGCAAGTATTAACAGGTGTTTCAGAGTTGTTCCATAAACCTTCAACCTAGCTATTTCTATCGCATTGTATATTGCTTGATATACTACGACTACCGCATACAAGTGAATCGAGAAACAGTAAAGGGACAGGATGGGAAACCAATGAAAAAGCAAACTAAATATTATATTTTGAGCCATAATGAATCAAAAGAAGAACGAAATATGCACTAAATGATAACAATTATGTTAGTGAAATTCAGCATACCATTCCTCTGGGCCTCCCGCTTCTGAAACCGGTAGAAATCTACCCCAACATCTTTAGTTTTACTCTTCTTTTTGGCCTCTCTTTCCAGAACAGCAGCCTGAGCAACTGAACCCACAGCAATTCCACTTTCTGTATCTGTTGTCTTTTTCCTACCCTTATGATGTACAACAACAGTCCATCCCCCTTCGGCGGCAAGAGCTTCTTGTTCTTTTCTTGCCTGAAAGTGCCATGCAAGCTTTTAGTAACAAACGGTTGAGAAAACTGCAAATCATTAAGACCCCGTTTATTTGTTGCATTGCAGTATGAATCTAGACTATACATCCAAGGAGACCACATTAGGTTTGACTTCTGCAATCCAGGTAAATATCCATCGGAAACAAAACATGGGATACGCAATACCACGGGAATGCTGTACTATTAATCCACTTACTAATTACTATTAATTGTATGGGATTACTTGTCCTATGAAATTGTACTTCCCTTCACTATCACAATAAGACATACATGACCCCAAGCAAATTGGTGTCCGTGTCTATATGCTGGCATAAGTGGATTGATGTCATCACTGTTCAATTTTTAGTAACATGCAAGAATGTACTTCAGATAATTACTCATGCCGACATAACCAACATATTAAAATACCATAGGTAAATGGTTCAATGTCTACATTGGTTGCTTAAATTTGTCAAGTTGATGGAAGTACAAATAATAAGCAGCATGTAAATAAAGATTGACAAGATCATAGGCTACCACCAAAACAATAGGTGGAGACATAATGGAAAGTCAACGGTGTGCTTCTATTGATTCCACAACTGCACGGACATTAACAAGAACATCAAACGCAGCATTGCCAAAAAAGCCCTGGAGAGGAAAAATACCTGCTCCTCTTGCTCCTCATAAGCAGTCATAAAATCATCAATCCTATGTTGTAATATCTCCAACCCTGGTCTACTTTGATGGTATTCTGTTATCCACTCTGCAATCCGATAAACTATGATTGAGCTCTTGCAGGAATAAAAATCTCACCAAGTTAAGAGAGCAATTTTTCTTTTTTTTTCCTTTTGATAAGTTAAGACATAACAGCAATATTTCATCTTAAATTTCTGAAGAATGGAATAATTCAACAGCATCAAGTAATGAGGAGACTGAACTATTGAAGACATTCTCAAGTCTCAAGAGGCCTCTAGTGTTAGAGTTTAAATTCATTTTGCATATGCGGAAAAAGGTAGAACTTGAAAAGTACCAAAACAATATAACATACGTACTCTAGATGGAGAGGAACGAAGAAAGGGGATTTGAGTATGATTTGAACCTACTTATTCCGAAATAAGTTAATCCGAATAAGAGTGGAAATCCAACAAATTTTTAAACTTTAAACTCATCATACTTTTGTAGCTAATAGGGCTATTGAATATGTGTAATGTCCATAAATCAAGAGTTGTTTACTAAGTATTAGTCCCGCAGGTAAAATGAGAGCATTTATATTGCTAGAAATCATACTTCTCATCCCTCTAGAGCAGTCCTCATCGCCTGAAGATATCTCATAAACCTCATCCTGTGCAGGTTCGCTCTTTTCCAGTGCTTTCTCTTCTTTCTTTGATGATAGGTGGCCCTTTTTACTCCTGCGAGCTTTTCTAGACTTGCCTACAGCATAGAAAGTTCCAATGTATAATACCAGAAATATTAAAAAACTCTGCAAACTACGAATTTTAAAACCCAAGTTCTCAAGCCGGGGTGGGGTGTGGGGTAACCTCCATAGTAGTAATAAGAAAAATATGTATCTTGGAACCTAATATCACGTAATCATGAAAGAAGCCTACGTTCTTTTTGGGTATATGAGAGATTCATTAAAAGAAAACAATCTTTCGGCACATAGTTGAGTATAACTACAGGAACATGTTATTACTTAAACACTTAATATGACAGTTGGGTAAATTGAATATTTCACATAACTAAATTTAAGAAAAACAAAAGAACATCAAGAAAAGCAAGAGTGATTATTAATTCTACAGATATTAATGAATTCCACATTCCCTACAGCGATCCGAGTCATGAACCAAAGTGCCTTGTTAAGTTCTTACCCCAGCATTCCTATTACGTGGTCTAATAGATGTATCATGTATAACACTCGTAATTCATAAGCACCTTATAACGAAAAAGGAAGCAATGTACTACACGTTCAAAAAGGGAAGCAAAGCTCGTGGAAAGAGCATAACTCTGTAACGAGGAGCATGAGGCTTCCTTGTCAATATTTCAACTTTTCAACCATCATATATAGTTTCTTCTTCTGAGAACTTTAACATACCATTCTCTTCTTTAGAGTCATCTTCAACTTTGTTACAGAGCACATTGACTTCGTCAATTCCAGCTTTCTTTGTCTTCTCAGTTCTTCTCCCCTTTTTCCTTAATTTTCCATCTTCCTTTTTTCCATGTGTATGTTCGCCATTCTGTTCGTCCAACGCATATTCCACATAATCTTGTAGCACATCAACTTTTCCAATTTCAGATACATTCATTCTGTCTCTCTTTCTTTTCATCTTCCTCAACAATTTTCTTTTGTTCTTTTCGCTGAGTGCCCCATCTGACTTGAATGCTAAACCAACACACCAGTTGGAAGAAAATCAACAAAAGAAGATGATAATGGTTCAAAACCTATGAAACACAAAAATAACACATCAAAGATGCTTCACCTTCAATGTCATGTTGGCCAACTACAGTGGCTTTACTTCTGCTTCCCATTACTGTAACTCCTCTCTTCTGCCCCAGAGATTTGTTCCTTTTCTTTTCTTCCTTTACTTCGTACGTGTTTGTCTCCGGAACTACAAAAAGCATTGTTAGTCATTCCTCACTAAAATACTCTTCTACCCCTGGAGAACCAAACCAACAATAAAAAAGAAGGAATAAAGAGGGAAAAGGACAGACTAGTGCATATCAAATTCGGATATCTTTGAATGTGCCATGGAAGGACAGAACAAGGACCCAAAGCCAGGAGATTTTAGCAATGACTCGTGATCTACAGGGAAGTTCTATATGCAGTCATGATTTTGGACTGACTTACTTTGTTTTCTCCGGTGAACAACAATTCTCCCAAGTCCCAAATGCACCACTCTGTTCACCAAAACTATAAAATTTTCTCAACTTCCAAGGTAAACCATTTCTAAACTGAGCCACACATATTGAGATGTAAAATGCACCAAATCATCCCCTTTGTATAAATACAGCTGCCTGTCAAGGGGTAAGTTCAATGTGTGGGGTTGGGCTGGAATGGAATGGCCCTTCCAACTTCCAAATCCTATTCTCCTGCTCTAAGTTGAAATAATTTGTGATTCAGCAGAATTTGCCACTCCACAAAAATGTGGTAGCCTCATTCCTCTTCTCGAGGTGAGGAATGCTCACTTAGGAGAGAAATTTCTTAGGGAATTACTAAGTAACTAGGTTATATCAGTGTTTTAAATGGCAATAGGTGCACCGAGGTGCCAAGGTCCCCGGAGCTTAAGCGCAAGGCGAGCGCCTCATTAAAGCGAGGCGCAAATTTTTTTTTTCGCTCGGCAGCAAGGTGCAATTTATTAGAACGAGTATTCTTATGTAGGCAAAAATTTCAACACAAACAAACACTAAACAAAAATAACATCCATGAAAAGCTAATATAATAACATTTAGAAGGCTGGAGGTGAAGAAGAAGAAAAAAATAGAGAGAGAGGCGTAATCCAGAGACAAGAAGAAGGGCTTCGACGAAGAAGAGAGAGAGAGATAGACATAATTACCTGGCAGAGATGAAGAAGGAGACAGAGCAGTCGACTGAGCTGCTGCTATGTTTGTTTCACGTATTTAGGGCTAACAATCAATAGAAAGTTTTTATCGGGTGTGGTTGGAACATGTTATAACCTCAGATGAAGGGTTAGGATGCATTTTGTGGTAAAATACAATAAGCCCGCGCCTCGGCGCCTAAGCTGCGCATTTGTGTTCTGCGCTTAAGCTCAACGATACGAAGCGCAACTCATGTGCCGCGCCTCGCCTTGCCGTGCCTCAGCGCTTAAGCGGGCGCCTTTCAAAATCACTGGGTTATATGTTGTTGCACAATTTCGTCTTGAATTGGTTGTTTCCGACTTCTGTCCATTTATAAAACAAACTTATGGAATTACTTTAATTATTGGTTATCATTCTACCATTTCCACATATATATTGCAGTATCACCAACTGCATATCATTTCCCCAAAAATCCCCTTTTTAATTCTAATGCACTTGATAATTTTTCTTTAAAATAGTGCATTTCCGCTGCTTTACCTTCAGGGATGCTTAGAGCTGAAGGGAGCCATCAAAATTAAAGACAGCGAATCAATTTATGAAGCATAGGTACTTCCTAAAATGGCCTTATCGTACTCGTACCTGACTACCTGTAATCATACCGGATATTGGTACTTTGCATGGTACTACCGAAATTTTTCTTTCTATGACTTCTGCCATACCCTAGAAGTACCTCATTATATATATCAAGCCGTACCAACACAGTTTTCTATGCTTAGCATTATTGTAGTATAAACATGTTGGTCCACAAATTCTTTAAAAACTCTGATTTGTACCTTAAATATGACGTCAAACTATTAGAGCTTGTTCGTTTTGAGTTTTGGGACTTTGGCTTTTCTCTCAGCGCACGGTCTCCAATAAATTCTCTCAATCATTACCCTCATTTCTCTCACCCTCATTTCTCTCTCTATCTCTCCCCACTCAAAATCCAAAATCCAAAAACCAAAACGAACAAGCCCTTAGTTTTCTCCAGCATGAGCAAAACTTTTCGGAATGGGTTAGGAATGGGCGCCACTATCCAAGCCCAGATCCAGCCAGGTTCTATTGATCATGTTTCCTTCCCAACAATTGTACCTTGTCTTGGGGCATCTTTGGCTTCATGAGAGAGAGCCCGCCGGAGAAAAAAAAGCCTTTCTCTTCCCGTCCCGGGTCATACTCTGCTGCTTCCACACAAGAGAAAATCGCAATGCATCTTGCTCGGAAGGCATAGCTCTTTTTTTTTTTTTTTTTGTAACTGCGACGTTTAACTATTAGTTGAGGTTGGATTCTTAACGCCAATGTTATTTAACTATTTCCTTGTAGGTGTAATTATTACGTGTAATATATAGCCCAATAGCCGTACCCGTCCCCTGCAATTTTCTGGTTTTGCCGCATCGACGTACTTGTATCGCACCGGTACCCTTATCCGTAACCCATACATGTGCTTATCAGGAATTAATACTCATATTTCAGGAACTAAGATTTGATTCGAAACGTGCCCTAAATGTTTAAAAATCCAACATCAACGTTCAATGGCTTCAGTATTGCTGTGCGGATTGGACATCCCCTTACTCCCGAAGGAGTATTTGCTCACTAGACCCCACAATTATTTTAACTCTTCAAGATTAATTTTTTCGGGTGGTTCTAGAGATTCTAATCGACTAGTCATTTAGGGCTGAAGCCAATTTATGTAAAAATGTAGTAGTATACTAGTATGTATATTCTAGGAACAAACCACATAAAATACCCTAGCATTTGATCCGTGTCACAAATCAAGCCTTGCAATTTTGTGACTTCAATTATATCAGTTCGAACCCCAGACCTCAATTTTTCAAAACCCTATACATACCATGAACAGTAAAGCAAACCAAATTCGAAAAAGAAAACCGTAGGGGGTGAAAGCACAGAACAAAACCACATACCAGTTTCAGTAGGCTTGTCTTTCTTCTTGATTTTCTTCAATCCAGTTGGTTTCGCTTCTGTTAGCATATCTCTCTCCATCCCTCCCCAGTCTCTCTCTCTCTCTCTCTCTCTCTCTCCCACAGAGGCTCTCTCTCTCTATACCGTTGAAGGTAAGGGAGCCCTAAGCCCATTTGTTCGGGGTTTTGGATGGATTATTCGGGCCTTGTTTTTAGACGCCCAAACAAATTAGGCGCTTGGGAACGAGAAAAGTGGGTACTACCCGACCCAAAAGAAAACGCACATATTCTTGTAATTCGGTTGGTGCTGTGCAGTGAGGTGCACAATATCGTGTTACGCACTTTCGGACCGTCGAATTGTGTATCTGACGACTCGGATCTCATTTCGACAACCAAAGATCGAGATGTTCATTGCCGAGATGAGATCCGAGCCGTCGGATGCATGATTCGACGGCTCGGAGGTGCGCAGCACGGTGCTGCGCACACCACTGCACAACACCATCCCCTAATTCCATATTCTTAGCCTTTTTTTTTACACTAAACTCCCGTTTAGCATTTTGGGTTTTTTTTTATTTTTTTTATTTTATATTTTGTCCTTATTCAAAATTTCATTAGCTTTTTTAATTTTACGTCAAATTTTTATGGATTATTGATTCATTTCGACGAGAGGAATCGGGAAAGTATTTTTTTTTACTTTTATCCATATATTTTTACTTTTTTATTTTGAGACCAATAACCTATAAAAGTTTGACACAAGACTAACAAATGTAAAAAAAAGAAGAAGATAAAGACAAATCTCAAAAAGCCCAAAAAGCTATAAAAATAAAAAATAAAAAATAAAAATAAGCTCAGGAGAGCAACAACTAAGAATTGGAGAAGATTTTCAGTGCCGAGTGGGTACCATGTGGTACCTGCTCGGCGCATCCGGACCTTCTACTTCGATTTTGGAGAGGGAAAAAAGAGAGAGAAAGAGGAGAGAGTATTGGGGTGAGAGGAGAAAGAGTGTTTCAATCTAAGCAGTCCATTATAATTTTGGACGGCTTGGATGTGTTGCTCGGACACCACGTCGGCCGGGTGACGTGGTACTGACCCGACACCCAAAAATTTCTCTAAGAATTGGGTTCGGATTTTGTTATTGGACCCAACCATACTAAGGCTAACTAAAAGCCCGTTACCAGAATAAGGCTAAGTTCTGCTAAGAGTTTTTTAGGCTATTTCATGTTTAATTTGTCGTTATTCAATTTTCTTTTTTGGCGTTTGTCAATTTTGCGCCTAATTTTTGTAGATTATTGATTCATCCCGTCAAAACGAATCGGAAAAGTAAAAAATTATGATTTTTACTCAAACATTTTTGAAAATATCTAAGATAAAGCCCAAAAAACTCAAGGCGCAAAACTGAAAAACACAAATTTTTTTTGAATAAGAACGTAACAAGAAAAAACCCAAAAATCTTAAAGTAACGCCTAAATAACTAAACAAGAGACTCTCATTCAGAGTGTGCTCATCCTCATGTCCTTTAGATAGGTTGTGTTCAATGTCATATTCTTAAGAGTTTTTTTTTATTTTTTGAGAGGATCCAACTAAGAGTCAACAGTTTTTTTTTTGGAGAGGATCCGACTAAGAGTCAACTCTATCTTGTTGTCTTTGAGCAAATCAGAGCCATTGATTCGACCAATGTATGGTTCAAATTTGAACTATTCCGTACAGTCCAAAACTTGGATCGGAGAGGATCCGATCCCTTTTAATAAATAACTTCTCTTACCTCCTTTAAAATCTCCATTCTCAACCACCTTTGAATTGGTTTAATCCCTAAAATATGGATCTTCAAAACTCCTCATCAACTGGTGATGGGAATTACCAAAATTTCAGCAAGAGATAACACTTGTTAGATTATTTTCCACGTTCGATCGCTTCCAAAATCTATAAATTTGGGCAACTCAAACATAATCTACAACAAATTAAAAAGAAATTGCGTTTGAGCCCTAGAAAATATTATTCGTTACTGATCAAAGAAGTTGAAGCAATGGACAACTCTCAAAACGCAGGTTACCAAGCTGGACAGGCCAAGGGCCAAGCCCAGGTGAGTTAACTTAGTTTTTTTTTTTTTGCTCTTACTTATCTTGAAATTTTTTATTTCCCAAATTTAATTTCGCGTGGTGGTGGTGATTATAATTAATTGTTATCTTTTGTTGCAGGAAAAAGGCAACCAAATGATGGACAAGGCTAGCAATGCTGCCCAATCTTGCAAGGAAACCATGCAAGAGGTTCTCGATCTCTATTTTGCGTCAATTAATTAATTAATTTATGAAACTTCAAAATATTCCTATAGAGAATTTTAGTCCGTTTTTACAAGATGGTTCGTCCAAATGATCAAATGCAATGTTTTTCAAAAAATTGGTACCAAAAATGCCGTTAGTGCCATCTCATGTCTGAAAGACAACAAATCGCGCGAGTTTAGTTTCTACTCTCCAAGTGGTGTTGCCTTTGGGCGCACCGTGTTTTGAGTTTCATTGTTAATCGTCTCATTCACGTAATGAAATTCTTACTTATTGAAAGAGAAATAAATAAAGTCAAAAGAAAATCATAGTGAGCATTTAAGCATGAACCCTTTATTATTATTATTATTATTATTATTATTGCGCAGACGGGTGAGCAAGCGAAGGCTAAGGCGCAAGGAGCAGCCAATGCTGTCAAGAATGCAACCGGCACGAAGAATTGAAGCAGAGATGATGGATTTGCGGATCTCATCCAACTTTTTTTTTTCCCTATTACTTTTGCTTAATTCCCGATTGAGCAGTTTATGTAAGCTTCTCCTTAGGAGCTATAGGTTGTTTAGGTTGTCTTCTAAACAATCACTAGATCTCTCTCTTAATAATTAACCACATTGTTATTTTTCAAGTGGCGAGAATGACTTTTAGGCTTTTTGCATATGGATCTCTACCGTTGTTATTGCAAGTTTTTTAATATGTCTGCTGATAGGAAGACATCTACATTCCTTAAGTCTTCATTAAAAAATTTTTGAGTTTGGATCACAAGTTTTATATTTTTTCGATTCCTCTTGTAGAGACGAATCAATAATCTACGAGAATTTGACAAGAAACTAACAAATGCAGAAAATGAATTAAAAAAGAAGAAGATCGAAACCACTTTAACTTATTTAGCCAAAAACATACAAGACCATTTTAGTTTATGTCTTCGGTATCTTCTACTGTACTACTTATTAAGTGAGAAGTTCTGTTTGGTTATTAAAAACAACAAAAACTGAGAGATTCCAAATTGGGACCACTATATATGTTCACTAAGTGCATCCATTTTTTGTTTGTTTGTGGGTACATAAGAAGGCCTATATAGGCCGTAAGAAACAAAAACACTTGACGCATAGCTCGATGAAGTACTCCAAGACCATCGCGGTCATTGCGCAAAGCCTCCAACACGATTGATGGGGCTTGATCAAACATCACTAAGTGCATCTCGATTTAAAGATATGTATTTGTTTCTTTGGTTATTTATTTCCTTAATTCCTTAGCTGTGGGAACACGGAAAAACACCATTGGCGACTGAATTACTGACGAAAAAGATTTGGTTGCCGAAAGCATACTATTTAGCGACTAAAATTAGTTGGTCGTCGAACGTATGTTCCTTTCGCCACAACAATTAATTAAACCTAGTCGCTAAAACTAGAGCCTTTAGCTACTAAATGTAATTTTGGTCGCCGGAAGAAGGTGTATTTGCGACTAAGGTATTTTTAATCACCGAAAGTAGATGAACACTTATATTTTCTTAGACTCTAATGGAAAAAATCAAACCTTTTTATTACTATGAAAAACATGAGTGTAACCTATATTCTTATATTTCAGGAAAAATATAATTGCCGAAAGTAGATGAACGCTTATATTTTCTTAGACTCTAATGGAAAAAATCGAACCTTTTTATTACTATGAAAAACATGAGTGTAACCTATATTCTTATATTCCAGGAAAAATATAAGGCTTCATTTGTTTGGGCGTAAAATATTTTACCTATTTTTATGTGTTTGCTTGTGTAAAAAATAAGGAAAATATTTTACATGTAAAATATTTTTCATTAATTGGATGAAAATGACTCTTAAATCTTCCGTAAGTTATTTTCCGAAATGAATTTGCTGCCTTCTACTGCAATTTTCACTGCTCATTTTTCTCGATCGTCAGTTCTGACCCACATTCAAGTCTAATATTCTCAGATCTCTCTACCGTTTAAGTCCCCCCTCTCTCTCTCTGTACACTATTTTTGTTGATTTCTGAAAATATTTTCAAGTTTCAACCAAACAACGAGAAATAAAAGTTTTAAGTTTGTTTTTTGAAAAGACATTTTACATCGAAACAAACAGTGCCTAAGTCTAAAATTTATTTTTATAGTAATATTTAGAGTTGTATTTATTTCGAAAGCTTTAATTTGTTTTCTGAATTTAGATAGATACTTGTTCTCCGCTTGGGGATCCCGTTCTCCGTTTCTCATTTGTCTTTGGGATGGAGAATATAAAAAGACTGATCTCTGTCAGTGATTGGGGACGGAGTCACGGAGATAGTGATATCCCCGTCCCATTCCATCCCATTCCAATACCATCCCTAACTCGACGTGCCATATAAAAAAAAGTAATTGAGGTGTGCTTTTAGCTTGAATGTTGGTATCGTTTCATAACCAAAGACCAAAATAAAAGTATGGGTTATTTACCGAGATATCCCTCAACGTTTACCTGTTTTTCAAGGACACCCTCATCACGAATTTTCGCTACGGCCAAACCCTCTCATTAAAGTTTTCGTTTGAGGGACCGAACGCTGTTGGACGGAATGGTTGAAAAGACCATTTTTCCCTCACCTATTTTTGCCTCACCAGTCACCACTCCCACTCTCTCCCCTCTCCTTTTGGCTGAAATTCAAACCAAACCCATTTCTCCTCCACCTCACCCACCAGCACCCACCGCCACTACCGACTGCCGACCATGGCTGGCGGGAATTACAGCTCCAACGACCGCACCACGCCCACTCTCTCTCTCTCTCCATTTCCTTCTCTCATTTCTTTTTCTCTCCCCTGAAATCACCCCAGTTGAAAGTCACAGATTAAAATCGAAGTGAAGATTCGCTTCTTTTTGCATTTTGAAATAGATGTTTGCCCGTGACCCAGTTTGATTTCAGCTCTCTCTCTCTCTTCGTCCATGTGTTCTCAATCCCTAGATCTTTGATTTACACCTTCAGAAAAGTATTTTTTTTACTTTTATCCAAATATTTTTACTTTTTTTATTTTGGGACCAATAATCTATAAAAGTTTGACACAAGACTAACAAATATATATAAAAAAAAGAAAAAGATAAAGACAAAGCTCAAAAAGCCCAAAAAGCTAAAGAAGAAGAAGAAGATCGAAGAAGCTAAGGAGAACAACAACTAAGAATTGGAGAAGATTTTCAGTGCTGAGCGGGTACCACACGGTGCCCGTTCGGCGCATCTGGACCGTCTATTTCGATTTTGGAGAGAGAAAAAGGAGAGAGAAAGAGGAGAGAGTGTTGGGGTGAGAGGAGAGAGAGTGTTTCAATCTAAACCGTCCATTACAATTTTGGACGGCTCGGATGTGTTGCTCGGGCACCACGTCGGCCGGGTGACGTGGTACCCATCCGACACCAAAAAATTTCTCTAAGAATTGGGTTCGGATTTTGTTATTGGACCCAACCATACTAAGGCTAACTAAAAGCCCGTTAACAGAATAAGGCTAAGTTCCGCTAAGGGTTTTTTTAGGCTATTTCATGTTTTGTCGTTATTCATTTTTCTTTTTTTGCGTTTGTCAGTTTTGCGCCTAACTTTTGTAGATTATTGATTCATCTCGTCAAAATGAATTGGAAAAGTAAAAAATTATGACTTTTATCCAAATATTTTTGAAAATATCCAAGATAAATCCCAAAAAACTCAAGGTGCAAAATTGAAAAACCCAAATTTTTTTTTGAATAAGAACGTAACAAGAAAAAACCCAAAAATCTTAGAGGAATGCCTAAATAACTAAACAAGAGACTCCCATTCAGAGTGTGCTCATCCTCATGTCCTTCAGATAGGTTGTGTTCAGTGTCATATTCTTAAGAGTTTTTTTTTTTTTTGAGAGGATCCGACTAAGAGTCAACAATTTATTTTTGGAGAGGATCCGACTAAGAGTCAACTCTTACTTATTGTCTTTGAGCAAACCAGAACCATTGGTTAGACCAATGTATGGTTCAAATTTGAGCTATTCCGTCCAGTCCAAAACTTGAATCAGAGAGGATCCGATCCCTTTTAGTACTTTAATAAATAACTTCTCTTACCTCCTTTAAAATCTCCATTCTCAACCACCTTTGAATAATTGGTTTAATCCCTGAAATATGGATCTTCAAAACTCCTCGTCAACCGGGGATGGGAATTACCAAAATTTCAGCAAGAGATAACACCTGTTAGATTATTTTCCACGTTCGATCGCTTTCAAAATCTATAAATTTGGGCAACTCAAACATAATCTACAACAAAAAGAAATCGAGTTTGAGCCCTCGAAAATATTATTCGTTACTGATCAAAGAAGTTGAAGAAATGGACAAGTCTCAAAACGCAGGTTACCAAGCTGGCCAGGCCAAGGGCCAAGCCCAGGTGAGTTAACTTAGTTTTTTTTTTTGGCTCTTACTTATCTTGAAATTTTTAATTTTCCAAATTTAATTTCGCATGGTGGCGGTGATTATAATTAATTGTTATCTTTTGTTGCAGGAAAAAGGCAACCAAATGATGGACAAGGCTGGCAATGCTGCCCAATCTTGCAAGGAAACCATGCAAGAGGTTCTCGATCTCTATTTTGCGTCAATTAATTAATTTATGAAACTTCAAAATATTCCTATAGAGAATTTTAGTCCGTTTTTACAAGATGATTCGTCCAAATGATCAAATGCAATGTTTTTCAAAAAATTGGTACCAAAAACGCCGTTAGTGCTATCTCATGTCTGAAAGACAACAAATTGCGTGAGTTTAGTTTCTACTCTCCAAGTGGTGTTGCCTTTGGGTGCGCCGTGTTTTGAGTTTCATTGTTTATCGTCTTATTCAGGTAATGAAGTTCTTACTTGTTGAAAGAGAAATAAATAAAGTCAAAAGAAAATCATAGTGAGCATTTAAGCATGAACCCTTTATTTCAAGTAGCTTCTTCTTCTTCTTCTTCTTCTTATTGTTATTATTATTGCGCAGACGGGTGAACAAGCGAAGGCTAAAGCGCAAGGAGCAGCCGATGCTGTCAAGAATGCAACCGGCATGAAGAATTGAAGTAGAGATGATGGATTTGCAGATCTCATCCAACTTTTTTTTTTCCTATTACTTTTGCTTAATTCCCGATTGAGCAGTTTATGTAAGCTTCTCCTTAGGAGCTATAGGTTGTTTAGGTTGTATTCTAAACAATCATTAGATCTCTCTCTTAATAATTAACCACATTGTTATTTTTCAAGTGGTGAGAAATGAGAATGACTTTTAGGCTTTTTGCATATGGATCTCTACCGTTGTTATTGCAAGTTTTTTAATCTGTCTGCGAATAGGAAGACATCTACATTCCATAAGTCTTCATTAAAATTTTTTTGAGTTTGGATCACAAGTTTTATACTTTTTTTGATTTCTCTCGTAGAGACGAATCAATAATCCACAAGAATTTGACACGAAACTAACAAATGCAAAAAATGAATTAAAAAAGAAGAAGATCGAAGCCACTTTAACTTATTTAGCCAAAAACATACAAGACCATTTTAGTTTATGCCTTCGGTATCTTCTACTACTTATTGAGCGAGAAGTTCTGTTTGGTTATTAAAATCAACAAAAGCTGAGAGATTCCAAATTGGGACCACTATATTTGTTCACTAAGTGCTTCTTCTTGACGTATAGCTCGATGAAGTACTCCAAGACCATCGCGGTCATCGCGCAAAGTCTCCAACACAATTGATGGGGCTTGATCAAACATCACTAAGTGCATCTCGATTTAAAGATATGTATTTGTTTCTTTGGTTATTTATTTCCTTAATTCCTTAGCTGTGGGAACATGAAAAAACACCATTGGTGACTGAATTACCGACGAAAAAGATTTGGTTGCCGAAAGCATACTATTTAGCGACTAAAATTAGTTGGTCGTCAAACGTGTTGGGCCCGGAGTGCCCCCATGGATTTGGTTACACAATGCCACTCCCTGCGACCGCTCTAAAAACAGACTTGCGGGTGCGATGTCGAATGCCATAAAAGACTTAATTGAAACCCTTCCTACCACCAATTGGTTTTAGGAGAGATGGTGGAAAAGCGGTCCGACAAAACGTACGTTCCTTTCGCCACAACAATTAATTAAACCCTAGTCGCTAAAACTAGAGCCTTTAGCGACTAAATGTAATTTCGGTCGCCGGAAGAAGGTGTAGTTGTGACTAAGGTATTTTTAATCACCGAAAGTAGATGAACTCTTATATTTTCTTAGACTCTAATGGAAAAATCAAACCTTTTTATTACTAGAGTTTTTTTTTTTATCCCCCAAACTATGCACATTTTCTCTACTTAGTTCCTAAACTATCAATTTAACGATTTCATTCCCTCAACTATGACACCGTTATCTACTTAGTCCAATAGATAACAAAAGTTAGGAATTTGGACGGAAAATGCCATGTAAGGCCTGTTTGGGACCATGTAGAGTAGATACTTGATTATGAGAGCCTTAAAGATAAAAAATAATTATGATCTTTTAAGATAAAATGATCAGAAAAATAAGACCTTCGCACCGGTTTCAACAGATTGAAAATTTGAATACTTAATTTTGTAACTATATTTTTTAGTATTTAAACCTTCTAAAAAAAATTAAGTGCTCGAATTTTCAATATGTTTGAAACGATGTGAAAATCTTATTTTTCTGATCACATTATTCTAAAGAGTCTTGATTAATTTTTATCTATAGGGCTGTCATAATTAAATATCTATTTTTTTATTTAGAATCCTTTAGAGCAGATACTTGATTATAAGAGCTCTAGAAAGAAAAATAAATTATAACCTTTTAGCATAAAATGATTAGAAGAATAAAATCTTCACACCGGTTCACATGGATTGAAAATTAGAGCGCTTAATTTTTAACCATATTTTTAATATATAAACAATCTAGATTCTATATAAAGAACTTAGTCTTTTTTTTTTAAATGTATGTATTAAAATGCCACGTAAGATTCTAATATATGAACCTTGTAAAAAAATTAAGTTCTTCAATTTTCAATCTGTTTGAACCGATGCGAAGGTCTTATTTTTCTGATCATTTTATCCTAAAGAGTCATAATTAATTTTTATCTCTAAGGCTCTCATAATCAAGTATCTGCTTTACATGGTCCCAAATAGAGTCTTACGTGACATTTTCCGTCCAAATTTTTAATTTCCGTTATCTATTGGACTAAGTAGGTAACAGTATGATAGTTGAGGGAGTTAAATCATCAAATTGATAGTTTAGGGACTAAGTAGAGAAAATGTGCATAGTTTAGGGGATAAAAAGAAAAAGAAAACTCTTTATTACTACTATGAAAAACATGAGTGTAACCTATATTCTTAAATTCCAGGAAAAATATAATCGCCGAAAGTAGATGAACGCCTATATTTTCTTAGACTCTAATGAAAAAAATCGAACCTATTTATTACTATGAAAAACATGAGTGTAACCTATATTCTTATATTCCAGGAAAAATATAAGTGTAAAATTTATTTTTATAGTAATATTTAGAGTTGTATTTATTTCAAAAGCTTTAATTTGTTTTCTGAATTTAGATAGATACTTGTTCTCCGCTTGGGGATCCTGTTCCCCGTTCCTCATTAATTTGTCTCTGGGATGGAGAATATACAAAGACGGATTTCTGTCAGTAGTTGGGGACGGAGTCACAGAGATAGTGATATCCCCGTCCCATTCCATCCCATCCCAATACCATCCCTAACTCGACGTGCCATATAAAAAAAAGTAATTGAGGTGCGCTTTTAGCTTGAATGTTGGTTTCATTTCATAACCAAAGACCAAAATAGAAGTATTTTTGGTGAATATATAAAAAAAAAGTATAGATTTTTTTGCACATGAATTTTACAAAGGTTTGGTCACGGTTTACTTGTAACGATCCGGATTTTCGACCCAATTTTTTTTTCTAAAATAATAGCGTTAATTATTAGGTCTTAATTATTTTGTAACAACCCATAATTTCTATCATTAATAATAACATTAGGAAGTATTATTAGTAATAGTAAAATTCTTTTTCTTATTCGATAAATACAAAGAAAATAATTATCTTATCTAATTATCCCTTTTTATTTACTTTCTTTAAATTTGCATGCAAGTATACTACTCCTTCCGCCTCTCCTACTCGTACTCAATCTCTACCTCCTCCCCAATCCTATTTTCCGTCCATATTTCCGTCCATATCAAAGCCCTAGAGTTTGAAACCTTTTCGAATACAATTTATGCATTCTCATCAAATTTCTCTTATAAGTACCCCATAATTCCGACCCTAGGGTACACCACGAAATTCCCCACACCCTACTAGTCCAGAAGAGAGAGAGAATTCGAAGAAAATCGAACTCCAATCCATGGAGTTTTAGAGAGAGAAAGAAAGAGAGAGAAAAGTGGGTTTCGTGCCTACGCCCAACCGAAACTCAAATTGATCGTTCCAATCACTTCCCTCGAGCCCAAGCATCTCCAAACGTCATCCAATTCGAGCCCAAGGTCCCCCGATCGAAGAAACCGAAGTCGTCTTCTCAAAAAATTCAAGTTTCATTTTTAATTCAATTCGATCCGATTCGAGGTACTATAATCTATTCCAAACACTCCTCTAAGTATATTTGATGTTTTTATACTTAACCCAATAGCCCTCGTAGTCCCATGCATCGAAACCATAGCCGTAAAACAAAAAAAACCGAACCTGACAGCAACCTCGCGGCCGCAACCTGCGGGCTGCTCAGCCGCAAGAACCAGGCCCTCGAACCTTGCGGCCGCGAACTAAACCCGGTCCAGACCTTGCGGTTTGGACTGTTTTGTTTCGAAAACATTTTGCGACCTTCCGAACATTGTTTTCGACCCCCGATCTATTTTTCCTAGACTTCTAACACCTCAAAGATCATAACTTGTTAATGTCATATTTTTTTTATTATCTATTTATTAGTTATTTATTTGATTTCTTGTAAAAGTTTACAAGCAAAAAAAAAAATCTTTGCGACCTTATAAACTATTTTATTAATTCCCAAAATATTTTTTTTAGATCCTTTACATTCTAAAGATGATATGTTGTTAGCCTCAAAATATTTTATTTATTAAATAATTTATTATCCTTTTATTTTACTTTTGACAACTTTAAAAATCATTTTATTTAAAGAATAATCTCGCGACCCTCCGGACTCGATTTTGACACTCGATCCCACTGTGTTGAACCATAGGAATTTTTTTTTTAAGATCATGCTAATTATTTTTAATGTTATTATTTATTTATTGTGTTCATTACGATCTTTAATCAATCTAATTTTCTAAATAAAATTTATACAAGCTTAGATTATATTATTTTATTTAAAACTTTTATTTAATAAAAGTTCCTTGTTTATTTATTAACTTCTTGGTCATACAAGATTAAGGGCAACGGCCCATTCATAAAAGGTTACGTGATTTCTACGCTTACTATTTATTTCAATTACCATTGTGATTATTTGTATATTGCTCTGTCTCTTGATTATTGTGCTAGATTGGACCCTAGAGACATGGGGTGACTTATGAGTAGGATTTCGTCTAGACGTTATTAGATAATGGTTATTTGGGAGGAGGAGGTATCAGAGGATGCCTGCAGGCGGATTGTGTGATTGATTTGAAACTGGTGGGTAGTCCAGTGACGTGATTTGAAACTGGCGGGTTGTCCAGTAATGATATAAAACCTGGCAAAGTAAGCCCAGTGATGTTTTGTGATGTTTGTGATGATAAAACCTAGCGGAGGTCTAGCGATATTTTGTGACAGTAAAACCTGGCGGTGGTCCAGTGATGTTTGTGATGATAAAACCTGTAACAACCCGTAATTTCTAATTAATAAAATTATTAAAAAGTATTAATAATTCCAATAATACTATTTTCCTTATTAGATAATATTAGATAATTACAAAAAATAATTATCCTATCATAATTATCTCTTTTTTTTTTTAAGTTGCATACATGCATGCAAACTCTTCCATCTCTCCATCTCCTATTCCTACTCGATCTCTACCCCTCCCCTGACCATATTTTCGTCCATATTTCGTCCCCATCGAAACCCAAGAATTTGAAACCTTTTCGAATACGAATTATTCACCCTCATCGAAAATTCTCTTATAAATAACCCTTAACCCCGACCCTAGAACTCACCACGAAATTATTCACACCCTATCAGTCCAGAAGAGAGAGAGAATTCAAAGAAAATCAAACTCCAATCAATGGAGTTTTAGAGAGAGAAAGTGAGAGAGAGAAAAGTGGGTTTGCGCTCTAGGAACCCCCGAGATCCGAATTACCTATTCCAATCATCTTCTGCAATCCCAAGCATCCACAAGCGTCGTCCAATTCGAGCCCAAGGTCCCCCGTTCGCTCCAACCGAAGTCATCTTCTTCAAAAAGTTCAAGATCCATTTTTTTTCAATTCAATCCGATTCGAGGTACTATAATCTATTCCAAACACCCCTCTATGTATATTTATTGTTTTTGGGCCTAACTCATAGTCCCCCATGATTCCATGCATCAAAACCGTAGCGAAAAACAAAAAAAATCCGAATCTGCCTTCAACCTTGCGGCCGCAAGGTTCGGGCCGCAAGAACCAGCCGCGAGTTCGCGGCGAGGTGCTCCACCGCAAGGTCAACCCGGTCCAACCTTGCGGTTTGTTCTGTTTCATTCCGAACTGATTTTTCGACCCTCCGAACATCGTTTTCGACGCCCGATCTATTTTTCTTAGACTCCTAACACCTCAAAGATCATAACTTGTTAATATCATATTTTTTTATTTTAATATCTATTTAATTAATTTTTGTTTATTTTCAATCAAAAGTTTCAAACGAAAAATCCTTGCGACCTTATAAACCATTTTATAAATTTCCAAAATATTTTTTTAGATTCTTTACATCCTAAAGATGATATGTTGTTAATCTCGACATATTTTATTTATTGAATGATTTATTATCTATTTATTCTACTTTTGACAACTTATTAAATCATTTTTATTTTAAAAATAATTCCGTAACCCTCCGGAACCACTTGTTGATACTTGAACAGGTTACGTAGGACCCTAGGACTCCTTTTAGAACCATGCTACCTATTCTAGTGTTATTAATTACTTATTGTATTTATTATGATCATTAATCAATTTATTTTCCTAAATTAAAAATTTATACAAGCCAAAATAATATTCTTTTTAGTTAAAACTTTTATTTAATAAAAGTTCCTGACTTTATTAATGACTTATTGATCATATAGGACTAAGGGCAACGGCCCATTCATAAAAGGTTACGTGATTTTACGCGTATTGTTTATTCCAATTATTATTTTGATTGTCTATTGATTATTTCAACTTCTGATTGATATGCTAGATTGGACCCTAGAGACATGGGGTGGTATACGAAATAGAAGTCACTTAGACGATGCTAAGTAATGGACAAATTGTGAAGTTTCTTTTTTTTTTAGATTGCCTGCAGGCGTGATTTGAGATGTGATGAGATTAATAACCTGGCGTGTGTCCAGTGATGAATTGATAGCCTGGCGTGTGTCCAGTGATGAATTGATAGCCTGGTGTGTGTCCAGTGACGAAATGATAGCCTGGCGTGTGTCCAGTGATGAATTGATAGACTGGCGTGTGTCCAGTGATGATTGTGAAATGGTTGTGATGTGGTATATAAGATAGGCGAACCCTAGTTGTGATTCCGGCATGATAAGCTATCCCCTTGTTGTAGTTATTGTAACTTAGGTTATCTACGACAGCAAAAGGAAGTGATCTCATGGGACTGAGCATAGCTAGCGGTTGGGGAGGAAAGATCTTGTGGGTGAGATCTTAGATTTCACGATAAGTTAATGGATAGTAAATAATCGATTGATGTGATATATCCCTGTTTTACTTATTTGTACCATGTTTATCTTGCTGATTGCTAGTTGTAAAATAAGAGGGGTAGTTGGGTTGGATTATTTTATTGGGTGATTTATCACTCACGGATACGTCTGTATCCTGGTAAATCGATTGCTTCGGCGATCAATTTGCCAAAGGATGCAGGATTCAATGGAGAGGATCCTACGATGATACAATTTCAAGGAGAGACACAAAACTCCGAAGGCGAGCAATATTATGCAGAGGGAAATCCAGAAGTGGGAGTTGAACCCGAGTATGCTTGGGATCCGTATCAGACTTAGAAGTTGGCTCTGATACTTTATCTATTTTATTATTTCAAAGACTATCATTAGGATTTCCCAGTGGTTTGTAATAATTGAATCTCTACGTTGAGAATTTTGTTTTGGATTTAAACTTTAATTTAGTAAATTTTTCAAACATTATTATTTAAATGCTTTCGATTTTAACTCCGAAAATCGGGGCGTTACAACTTGGTATCAGAGCCTTAGGTTCAACCCTCGGCCTTGGGTAAATTGGGTAATTTCACATTAGATTGAGCTTATCCTTACTTTATTGGGATAAACGCTATTTGAAACATACCAAAAACCTAACGATAATTATATTTTCTTTATTTTGTAGATGGACCCCACCTTCGCAATCCAACTAGCCGACGAATGGAGCAAATTACAAGACCTTTTGGAGAACATCGTAGGATCCGACTTCTCTTTTCGAGACCCTTACGTACCTGCTGAGTTCCCAATTTTGTATGCCCAATATCAACAACTGATGGCGAATCCGCCAAACCAGAGGGAGGTATACACAGACCAGCATCCAAGCCCATGGAGAAGGGCTAGACTCGAGAGGGAAATACGTGATATTTTGGAAAGCATACCAGGCTTCGACATTAGGAATGATCCTTACTACCCATACTATAGAGATATGGATAACCAGCCTCCGATTCCTACCCCGAACCAACAACTCAACCCTCCCAACACTCAAGAAGAGGACGAGGCGACCCACCTAACTGCAGAAGTAGAAAGTCTAAGGGCATTCATGACCACCACCCCAGACTTTCCTATGGGAGACGATTACTTGGCTGGGATGTTTCCGATTCTCTATCAAATGAGGCAGGCTCACCAAAGGATTTTAACTCTCGTCGACACCATCACTCACACCATAGTTGAAGACCGCGAGAGGCGAGACATGCTAGCCTACATTCTCGGAGTGGAATTAGGACCACGAGAGGAACCCCCTGAAGAAGAAGAGGATCCTGAGGAGCCTCCTGAGGAAGATGAGGATCCCGAGGAACCACCTGAAGAAGAGGAGGATCCCCAAGAACCCGCAGAGGAGGAAGAAGACCCAGAAGAGCCTCCGGACCAACACGAAGAAATGGACAATGCTGAACCTGAATTGGAAGGAGATGCAGGTAATAGTACCGACAGTGAAGATGGATTTTTGGAAGAGCTAGAGATGGACGACTATGGCTGGATGTTACCCATAGACGCACCAAGAGATATGGACGCTGAGCTACAGTGGTGGCTGACAAACCAACGGCTCGAGATGCAAGAACCCCCACCTTCTCCAGCTCCTGTACCAATGGACGAATCCGACAGTGAATGTGAAGTCATAGATGCCGACCCTCCACCTCGCCCTAAGATGACCCGGCCTGCAGGAATTCCATGGGTAGGACACCATTCCGGTTATGACCCGAACACTTGGGTCTATATCCAACTAGAGCCACTATACCCTTGCCCATTCAAGATCCGAGCGCAGTCTGCTTACTTAGGACCAGTAAGGACCATAGCCCCATGCTATAATGGCTACTACCTCATTGCCGTACCCCGAGGATTCCAGGAGCATTACACCGATCGCATCCACTATTCTCGCGTCTCAAGGTCCCGTCCCGAGCAGGAACATCGTATCATTTCAGGGAATGCCGACTTCACCGGTCACGTCACCTTTACAGAGATACCCATCCGCCTAGAGCCTTATATCAGTCCAAACCCCAGCGAAGGACAACAAGAACCACTATGGCGAGTAACATGGCGTTGCTACGGGCTCACAGAGGATACCGTTGAAAAACAGAGTCTTCTAGCGGAACATTTTCCAGTGCTTTTCGATTGATCGATTTCCCTTAGCATTTGTTTTAGGAAAATAATTGTGGTAGTAGGAACTATCGTGACTTTTCGTAGCGTGACTTTTAGTAGCTTGATTGTTTTTCCTTTATCGTCAAATTTTAGGAAATTTTGTGTTTATTTTTGGTTTTATTAATAAAAGAAAGTTTCTTATGATTTTCTGCTTCCGTTTATATAAATGTCAATAGATATATGTTCTTATAATAAAACCCCCTTAATAAAATATATCATAACGGTATCTAGATGGAGGAAGGAAGAAACAACCAGAATAACGAGCAAAACAATGGACCAAATGGAGCCAACGGCCAAATGGGGACTCCCGAACTTGTCCAACTCATGCAAGCATTCATTGCTGCTACGACTGCAAATAACCAGAATCAACGCGGAGCCCCGCACACACCTAAAGGACCAATGACCAGGAGTCAGGCACTAAATGAGTTCTGCAAACGTCGCCCGCCCTATTTTCAGGGAGAACCTAACCCCACAGCTGCAGAATCTTGGCTGGAGGAGATCAAAAAGATTCTTGAAACCCTAGACATCCAAGAAGCCAGCAATCGAATTGCTCTAGCTACCTATCAGATGCAGGGTGAAGCTCAACATTGGTGGAACCTGATGAAAAATACTCATGAAGTGGCAACAATGACCTGGGAAAGATTTGAGGAAATCTTCCTTGACAAGTATTTTCCAGCACCTGTCAAACAAGCATTGGCCGTAGAATTCATGAACCTCGAACAGGGCACGATGACCGTGACCCAGTACGTAGCCCGATTTGAAGAACTGTCTCGCTATGGCACAACAATGATACCTACTGATGACGACAAGGCAAGAAAATTTGAATGAGGACTCAATGAGACACACCGAGCGGTAGTGGCACAGACACTTCCTACTTACTCGCGAGTGGTGCAATGCGCACTCAAGATGGAGAGAGAACACCTGGATTTCAAGACAAAGCGTGAGCAGAAGAAGACCACACCTGCAGTTGGAGGACCTATTCGCACTAACCCTAACAACAGGAGTACCCTAACCTTTCAACCCTACCCCCAAAACTACCCTCGCCCTCAATCAACACAGTTCAACCCAGCATGGAGGAACCCCAACCCAGGGTTCAATCGAAACCCGAACCCAAATCCAAACCAGATCCAAATACCGAACCGAGGCCCAAACCCTAATCCTGGACCAAACCGCAACCTCCTTCCCCAGAATCAAAACTTAGACAACCGCTGTTATTACTGTCTAGAGGAAGGACAAATCAGGAGAAATTGTCCTAAGTGGAATGGCGCTGGAAACTATGGAGGACCGCCGCAAAACCAGGTCAAGACGACAGGACTTGGAAATCAGAATCAGAATCAAGCTAGGCCGGTTTGGAATGGTAATCAACCCGGAGGACAGAACCAGCCTCGTGGTGGGTGGAACCAACCACCAGCTCGCCCTTTTCAGAACCAAGGACCGAACAGGCCAATCCAGCCCAATGCTGGGAGGATGTTTGCACTGCAAGGAACGGAAGAAGAGATGGACCCTGCAGTAATCCAAGGTACCCTCACTCTTTATACTACATGCGTTCAAGCACTATTTGATTCTGGAGCTTCGCACTCATTTATATCTGCCGCATGTGTATCTGCACTTGGATTAGAAACTGAAACCCTAAAAACAACTATGCATGTGACCTCACCATTAGGGGTAAGATTTCGGTAGAACTAATCTGTAAGGGGTGCGAACTAGGAGTATCAAGTTTACGATTAACGTGCGACTTACGAGTAATCGAAATGACGGACTTTGACGTCATACTTGGGATGGACTGGCTGACTGCACACCGAGCTGTTATAGACTGCCATCGAAAGATGGTGACAGCTTATTCACCAGATGGAACTTGTTTCAAATTTAAGGGGGATAGACAAGACCCTTATGCACCCAACACACACAAAACAAAGTGGCATAGAGAACTTTCAGGTTGGTTAGCAAGCCTCATGTTGGAGGAAACAGACCGAAAGGAGTTGGGTCTTCCTCACATCGTCTGTGAATACGAGGATGTATTTCCCGAAGAGTTACCAGGGTTACCGCCGCCAAGGGAATTGGATTTCACCATCGAGTTACAACCTGGCACAGCCCCTATCTCTATGGCCCCGTATCGGATGGCGCCAGCAGAACTGCGAGAATTGAAAACGCAGCTTCAAGAACTCTTAGAAAAGGGTTTCATCCGACCTAGCACCTCACCATGGGGAGCCCCTGCTCTTTTTGTCAAGAAGAAAGAGGGAACACTTCGACTTTGTATCGACTACCGCCAACTCAACAAGGTCACAATCAAGAACCGATACCCCCTACCGAGAATAGACGACTTGTTCGACCAACTTAGAGGGTCGACCTGTTTCTCAAAGATTGACCTAAGGTCTGGATATCACCAATTACGAATTCAAGATGGTGATATACCTAAGACGGCGTTCCGCACGCGCTACGGACACTACGAGTTTGTAGTCATGCCGTTCGGCCTAACCAATGCACCTGCAGTTTTCATGTGTCTAATGAACCAAATTTTCACCCCGTACTTGGACAAATTCGTGGTAGTGTTCATTGATGACATTCTTATTTACTCTCCCACGGAGAAAGAACATGAGGACCACTTGAGAATTGTCCTCCAAGTACTTCGAGACAATCATTTGTATGCAAAGGCAAGCAAGTGCGAATTTTGGATGAAAGAAGTAAAATTCCTAGGACACGTGGTGTCAGATAAAGGAATTTCAGTCGACAACAGTAAAGTAGAAGCAGTCATGGACTGGAAAAGACCTTCTTCGGTGTTCGAGATTAGAAGTTTCTTGGGATTAGCCGGTTACTATAGGAGATTTATTCAAGACTTCTCCATCTTGGGAAAGCCATTGACACGACTAACCCAAAAAGGGGTTAAGTTTGAATGGAATGAAGCATGTGAGAAGTCATTCCAAGAACTCAAGAAGAGATTAACCAGTGCCCCTATATTAATCGTTCCCGAACGAGACGCAGGGTATACCGTATACTGCGACGCATCCAAAGATGGATTGGGAGCTGTCCTCATGCAGAACGGAAAAGTCGTTGCTTACGGATCCCGACAGTTGAGACCGCATGAAAGGAATTATCCAACCCACGATTTGGAACTGGCAGCAGTAGTGTTTGCCCTAAAGTCTTGGCGACATTATCTATACGGAGTGCAATTTGAGGTATTCACGGACCACAAAAGTTTGAAATACTTGTTTACCCAGAAAGAGTTAAACATGAGACAAAGGAGATGGGTGGAATACTTAGAGGATTTCAACTTCACGATGTCCTATCATCCTGGAAAGGCAAACGTAGTTGCTGATGCACTGAGTCGCAAGAACCGAGGACAAGTGGCTAGTTTAGCTGTAAGAGAATGGAAGATGATGGAGGATCTTAACGGATTCAAGCTGCAGCCAACCGCAGAAGGCACCAACGCCTGTCTTTTCGCCATAGCCGCAACCCCAGCTTTACACCGAGAAATCCTTTTAGCCCAAACCTTTGAACAAGAATGTGATTTCATCAGACACCAACTCTCGATTGGAAAAGCAGCCGCCGGATGGACAATCCACACTGATAAAAGCCTTCGCTTCCAAGGAAGAATTTTTGTACCTGACATCGGTACCCTCCGAGAAGCAGTACTTAAGGAATTCCACCATTCCAATTTCGCCGTCCACCCAGGAAGCACCAAGATGTACCAAGACCTCCGCCGACAGTACTGGTGGGCTGGAATCAAGAAGGATGTGGCCAAATACGTTTCAACATGCCTCACGTGCCAACAAGTAAAAGCGGAACATCAGAAGCCCGGTGGAACCCTACAACCCTTGCCTATACCCGGATGGAAGTGGGAACATATCGCTATGGATTTTGTAACAGGACTGCCTAGGTCTCCGCAGTCAAACACCGCCATTTGGGTGATAGTCGATCGTTTAACAAAATCCGCCCACTTTTTACCCATAAAGATGACAGACTCAATGGACACTCTCAGCAGACTCTACATCCGAGAAATCGTACGATTACATGGTGTACCCGTATCCATTGTGAGTGATCGAGATTCAAGGTTCACGTCGACCTTTTGGGAAAGCCTACAGAAAGCGTTGGGAACCGACCTTCGTCTTAGCACCGCATTTCACCCACAGACTGACGGACAATCCGAAAGGACAATTCAAATCTTAGAAGACATGCTCCGTGCCTGTGCTTTGGACTTTAAGGGAAGTTGGGAACGACACCTACCCTTAGTTGAGTTTGCCTATAACAACAGCTATCAATCCAGTATAGAGATGGCACCATACGAAGCTTTGTATGGGCGACCTTGTCGATCGCCAGTTTGTTGGGCTGAACTGGGAGAAGCAAGCTTACTAGGACCAGAGCTAGTCCAAGAGACGACAGAAAAGATCATAACCATTCGCCAATGGCTCCTGACAGCACAGAGTCGACAGAAGAGCTACGCCGACAAGAGGACCAGACCATTGGCCTTTCAGGTTGGAGAACATGTGTTCTTAAAGATCCGACCACGAAGAGGAGTTATCCGATTTGGAAAGAAAGGGAAGTTATCGCCACGATACATTGGCCCTTTTGAGATCCTAGAGAAAATTGGAGAAGTGGCATACCGCTTGGCACTACCGCCACAACTAGACCGAGTTCACAACGTGTTCCACGTGTCGATGCTCCGAAAGTACATGACGCATCCTTCCCACATCATCAATTGGGAAAACGTTGAACTCAACGAAGACGTCACTCTCGAGGAACAGCCAGTGGAAATCCAAGACTATAGTGAGAAGTGTATTCGGGGCAAAACCATTCAACTCGTTCGAATCCTTTGGCGACATCGAGGATTCGAGGAATCAACCTGGGAACGAGCAGATACTATACGCGCCAACTATCCAAGTCTATTTCCTCCTGAAGGTACACTTTAATTTCGAGGACGAAATTTTGTTAAGGGGGATAGGTTGTAACAACCAGTAATTTCTAATTAATAAAATTATTAAAAAGTATTAATAATTCCAATAATACTATTTTCCTTATTAGATAATATTAGATAATTACAAAAAATAATTATCCTATCATAATTATCTCTTTTTTTTTTTTAAGTTGCATACATGCATGCAAACTCTTCCATCTCTCCATCTCCTATTCCTACTCGATCTCTACCCCTCCCCTGACCATATTTTCGTCCATATTTCGTCCCCATCGAAACCCAAGAATTTGAAACCTTTTCGAATACGAATTATTCACCCTCATCGAAAATTCTCTTATAAATAACCCTTAACCCCGACCCTAGAACTCACCACGAAATTATTCACACCCTATCAGTCCAGAAGAGAGAGAGAATTCAAAGAAAATCAAACTCCAATCAATGGAGTTTTAGAGAGAGAAAGTGAGAGAGAGAAAAGTGGGTTTGCGCTCTAGGAACCCCCGAGATCCGAATTACCTATTCCAATCATCTTCTGCAATCCCAAGCATCCACAAGCGTCGTCCAATTTGAGCCCAAGGTCCCCCGTTCGCTCCAACCGAAGTCATCTTCTTCAAAAAGTTCAAGATCCATTTTTTTCAATTCAATCCGATTCGAGGTACTATAATCTATTCCAAACACCCCTCTATGTATATTTATTGTTTTTGGGCCTAACTCATAGTCCCCCATGATTCCATGCATCAAAACCGTAGCGAAAAACAAAAAAAATCCGAATCTGCCTTCAACCTTGCGGCCGCAAGGTTCGGGCCGCAAGAACCAGCCGCGAGTTCGCGGCGAGGTGCTCCACCGCAAGGTCAACCCGGTCCAACCTTGCGGTTTGTTCTGTTTCATTCCGAACTGATTTTTCGACCCTCCGAACATCGTTTTCGACGCCCGATCTATTTTTCTTAGACTCCTAACACCTCAAAGATCATAACTTGTTAATATCATATTTTTTTATTTTAATATCTATTTAATTAATTTTTTGTTTATTTTCAATCAAAAGTTTCAAACGAAAAATCCTTGCGACCTTATAAACCATTTTATAAATTTCCAAAATATTTTTTTAGATTCTTTACATCCTAAAGATGATATGTTGTTAATCTCGACATATTTTATTTATTGAATGATTTATTATCTATTTATTCTACTTTTGACAACTTATTAAATCATTTTTATTTTAAAAATAATTCCGTAACCCTCCGGAACCACTTGTTGATACTTGAACAGGTTACGTAGGACCCTAGGACTCCTTTTAGAACCATGCTACCTATTCTAGTGTTATTAATTACTTATTGTATTTATTATGATCATTAATCAATTTATTTTCCTAAATTAAAAATTTATACAAGCCTAAATAATATTCTTTTTAGTTAAAACTTTTATTTAATAAAAGTTCCTGACTTTATTAATGACTTATTGATCATATAGGACTAAGGGCAACGGCCCATTCATAAAAGGTTACGTGATTTTACGCGTATTGTTTATTCCAATTATTATTTTGATTGTCTATTGATTATTTCAACTTCTGATTGATATGCTAGATTGGACCCTAGAGACATGGGGTGGTATACGAAATAGAAGTCACTTAGACGATGCTAAGTAATGGACAAATTGTGAAGTTTCTTTTTTTTTAGATTGCCTGCAGGCGTGATTTGAGATGTGATGAGATTAATAACCTGGCGTGTGTCCAGTGATGAATTGATAGCCTGGCGTGTGTCCAGTGATGAATTGATAGCCTGGCGTGTGTCCAGTGATGAATTGATAGCCTGGCGTGTGTCCAGTGATGAATTGATAGACTGGCGTGTGTCCAGTGATGATTGTGAAATGGTTGTGATGTGGTATATAAGATAGGCGAACCCTAGTTGTGATTCCAGCATGATAAGCTATCCCCTTGTTGTAGTTATTGTAACTTAGGTTATCTACGACAGCAAAGGGAAGTGATCTCATGGGACTGAGCATAGCTAGCGGTTGGGGAGGAAAGATCTTGTGGGTGAGATCTTAGATTTCACGATAAGTTAATGGATAGTAAATAATCGATTGATGTGATATATCCCTGTTTTACTTATTTGTACCATGTTTATCTTGCTGATTGCTAGTTGTAAAATAAGAGGGGTAGTTGGGTTGGATTATTTTATTGGGTGATTTATCACTCACGGATACGTCTGTATCCTGGTAAATCGATTGCTTCGGCGATCAATTTGCCAGAGGATGCAGGATTCAATGGAGAGGATCCTACGATGATACAATTTCAAGGAGAGACACAAAACTCCGAAGGCGAGCAATATTATGCAGAGGGAAATCCAGAAGTGGGAGTTGAACCCGAGTATGCTTGGGATCCGTATCAGACTTAGAAGTTGGCTCTGATACTTTATCTATTTTATTATTTCAAAGACTATCATTAGGATTTCCCAGTGGTTTGTAATAATTGAATCTCTACGTTGAGAATTTTGTTTTGGATTTAAACTTTAATTTAGTAAATTTTTCAAACATTATTATTTAAATGCTTTCGATTTTAACTCCGAAAATCGGGGCGTTACAAAACCTAGCAGAGGTCTAGCGATATTTTGTGACAGTAAAACCTGGCGGGTAGTCCAGAGATGTTTTCTGTTGATAAAACCTGGCGATGGTCCAGTGATGTTTTGCGATGATAAAACCTAGCGGAGGTCTAGCGATATTTTGTGACAATAAAACCTGGCAGGTAGTTCAGAGATGTTTTCCGTTGATAAAACCTGGCGGTGGTCCAGTGATGTTTTGTGACGATAAAACCTGGCAAAGTAAGCCCAGTGATGTTTTGTGACGATAAAACCTGGCAGGTGATCCAGCGATATTTTGATGATAAAACCTGACAGGTGGTTCAGTGATGTTTTGTGATGATAGAACTGGCGGGAGTCCAGTAGTAATTTTGATGTGGTGATTAAGATAGGTATACCCTAGTTATGGTCTGGCGTGACTAGCTTTCTCTTGTTGTTAGGCTATTGGGCAGAAATGAATAAATTCATATGTGATACTTCTATTTTACTTTCCTGCATTGATAATATATGGTTATCTGCTAGCTGTAACGTAAGAGGGGTGGTTGGGTTGGATTATTCTACTGGGTGATTTATCACTCACGGATACGTCTGTATCCTGGTAAATCGATTGCTTCGGCGATCAATTTGCCAGAGGGCGCAGGATTCAATGGAGAGGATTTGACGATGGTGCAGTTCAACACGGAAAGAATATCAGGAATGAAGATCGAGTATGCTTGGGATCCGTATCAAGCCTAGAGTCGGCTCTGAAATTAATGTATTTTGAATCAGTAAATCTATCTTGAAATTGTAATAGCGAAACCTTTATTTTGGAAAATTATGTTTATTTAGCAAATTCTCTTAAGAAATTATTTTATTTTGCTTCCGAAAAATCGGGGCGTTACATTACTAAAGCAAAATGATTTTCACACTCCTTTTTTTTTTTAGTGAAAAAATTTCATTAAAAGACAACAAAATGGAGTGCATATATCAAAATTGGAAGTGTAAAAATCATTGCCCTCTACTAAATCATGCTTAATCAATAAACTACCCCTATTTAACCTATCCGTGTTCAATTAGTAATAACTCCTTTTAAAAAAATAACGAATTGGATCCAGGATCCCTCCCTAGTCCTTAATTTGGACAGGAGGGGACAATTCAAATCTAGATCGTGCAATGTTGCAAATGATGGTTGCTTAGACACTTTTTAAGAGTCAACTCTTACTTGTAACCGTCTCTAAGAAAATTTGAACAATTAATTATATCAATGTATCATTCAAATTTGGACTATTCCTTCCCCTCTAAAACTTGGATCGAAGAGGATCCGATCCCTTTCAATAAATAACTTTTCTTACCTCCTTTAAAATCTCAATTCTCAACCACCTTTGAATTGGTTTAATCCCTAAAATAGGATCTTCAAAACTCCTCATCAACAGGCGATGGAAATTACCAAAATTTCAACAAGAGATAACACCTGTCAGATTAACTTCCACGCGCGATTGCTTTCAAAATCTATAAATTTGGGCAACTCAAACATAATCTACAACAAAAAGAAATCGAGTTTGAGCAAATATTAAGAAGTTGAAGCAATGGACAAATCTCAAAACGCAGGTTACCAAGCTGGACAGGCCAAGGGCCAAGCCCAGGTGAGTTAAGCTTTACTCTTACTTATCTTGCAATTTTAATTTTCCAAATTTAATTTTGCATGGTGGTGATTATAATTGTTATTTTTTGTTGCAGGAAAAGGGCAACCAAATGATGGACAAGGCTAGCAATGCTGCCCAATCTTGCAAGGAAACCATGCAAGAGGTTCTCGATCTCTATTTTGCGTCAATTAATTAATTTATGAAACTTCAAATTCCTATATAGAATTTTAGTCAGTAGATCGTTCGTCCAAATGATCAAATGCAAAGTTTTTAAAACTTTTTGTACCAAAAACGGCGTTAGTGCCCTCATGTCTTAAAGTCATGCAACAAATCGAGTTTTAGTTTCTACGTACTCTCCAAGGGCTGTTGCCTTTGGGTGTGTTTTGAGTTTCATTGTTAATCGTCTTATTAATCAGATAATAAAATTCTTACTTATTGGAAGAGAAATAAATAAAAGTCAAAAGAAAACCATAGTGAGCATTTAAGCAAGAACCCTTTATTTTAAGTAGCTTATTATTACTATTATTATTGCACAGACGGGTGAGCAAGCGAAGGCTAAAGCACAAGGAGCAGCCGATGGTGTCAAGAACGCAACCGGCATGAACAATTGAAGCAGAGATGATGGATCTACGGATATCTTCCAACTATCTTTTTTTTTTTTTCCTGTTCCTTTTGCTTAATTATAGATTGAGCGGTTTATGTAAGCTTCTCCTTAGGAGCTATAGGTTGTTTAGGTTGTCTTCTAAACAATCATTAGATCTCTCTCTTAATAATTAACCACATTCTTATTTTTCAAGTGGTGAGAATGACTTTTAGGCATTTTGCATATATATGGATCTCTACCATTGTTATTGCAAGTTTTTTAATCTGTCTGCTTCTAGTTGTGATAAAACATTTGTGTTCCATAAATAAGTCCTCTGAATGGGTTTTGCAAAATTAACCAATATTATTTGTGCAACATTAATAAGCCAAAAATGTAGATTTTTTTGGCTTATTTTTGTTTTTATTAAATTTTTATTGGGTTTGGATCATAATTTTTATACTTTTCCGATTTCTCTCGTCGAAACAAATCAATAATCAACAAGAATTTGATGCAAACTAACAAATGCGGAAAAGGAATAAAAGAAGAAGAAGGCACTTTGACTTATTTAGCCAAAAACATACAAGTGCATTTTAGTTTATGCCTTCAGTATCATAGTACTACTTATCAAGCGAGAAGTTCTATTTGGTTATTAAAAGAAACAAAAACTGAGAGACCCCAAATTGGGACCACTATGTTCTCTATAAGTGCATCTCGATTTTTTTTTTTTGTCAGAAACAAACTAGCATAGATTAAACAATACAAATAAGTCTGGGATATTTAATTCCTACAAAGTCTTGCTGAAATTGAAAAGACAAAATAGACAGAATGTATTCGGTTCTTTGGTTATTTATTTCCTTAGCTGTGGCTACACGAAAATCCACCATTGGCGACAAAAATTACCGACGAAAAAGATTTGGTTGCCGAAAGCATACTATTTAGCGACCGAAATTAGTCGCTAAAACTAGAGCGGGCCTTTAGCGATTAAATTTAATTTTGGTCGCCGAAAGAAGGTGTATTTGCGACTAAGGTATATTTTTAGTCGCCGAAAGTAGATGTTTTTGCGACCAAACAGTTAGGATTCTAATTAACACTGTATAAGCAAACAGCATCATGTAGCTGCCGAAAATTTGGGAGGTTTGGAATCTTATATATATGGCGACATGCGTTGGAAGGTACTGGACGTGATGAATAATAAATTAATCCCTAAGTGGAACATATTAAAGAGATGGACAAGAGATGCGAGAAATGAAACCATCCAAGATAGTCATGGGCGGGGTTAGCCAAGGGGATGCTAATCTACAAGTTACAAACAGGTGTAGGATTCTTTGTCCCAATTTGATCAAGATGGCTTGTCGAGCTGCAGAATGTGAAGAAGCATTTTCTTAAGTTGTTGATAAAATAACTATAATTGAGCAGTTGAAGACATTTGTAACGTGTATGTCATGAGGAGGACGAAGTCATTGAAAGAAAACATGAGAGAGAAGCTGGCTGCTTGGAAGATACAACAATTCTTAAAAGTGCTCCAACTCTTTCCAAAAAAAGGAAGGGCGTAAGTGTGAGAAGCGCGCGGCTGAAAAGTTGGGTTGAGAAGCAACGTCCAAGGAAAAGCAAAGTTACTTCAACCCGATCGAGAACCGCCAAGTTCAGTTTCAACGGTTTCAAATTCTTATCCTAGAACTCCCTCTCATTCATCACTAGTACTACAATAAGGCGAACGTACGATAATTTTGTATGCATCCTTGTAAGCTTAATTTATTTGTGGCCAAATTACTCAATTCGCACCAAGCCCAAACTATAGAGGGTCAAGTGTAATTTGTCCAATGGTTAATTAGTGGGAAGATAACGGAAGTTATCTATTACCCTTGATTGGCACAAAATCGTAACTGCAGGCAGTGACGGAGTCAGGAATCCTGTTCAGAGGGGGCACCATTTCACAATAAACTAAAAAATTTCACAGTAAAATTTAACGAAGAAATACTTAGTACAAAAATTTAAGTATTCTTTAATAGGCACAATAGATTGTAGCCTAATGTATTCAAAAGATTCAAAACATAAGCACAAAAGATAAAAAAAAATACTAGCAATTTGCTATTTGCCCTTCTGAAACAAGCATTTAATTATTTAAGTGGTCCATTGATTTGGTTGAAAATACATGAAAACAAAGTAACAAATAAGCCCTTATACCCAAAATTTTCAATTTCTCTAATATTTTTTAAGTAGGTGTACCCCCAAAAAAAAAGGGGGGTAGGGGATAAATTTCCGGGATGGGGGAGCATGTGACCTCCCGGTCACATGCGCCCCTGACTACAGGGTTACAATCGAGCCAATTGGAAGAGTAGGGACCAAAGTGACACAAAAATCAAACCAGGGACCATTTAACTAATTTACTCTCTTTTTTTTTGATCCGCAACTAATTTACTCTTTGTTTTTCTGTTTTTAAATATTGGAGCATTATACAACAAGGCATAGTCTGCTTTTGCAAGCTGTTAAAAAAAAAAAAAACTGCTTAAGTTGTTTTAATTCTTGTTCGTTTCATTATGTTCATCGTAATTGTAATAGGGTAGCGCAAGAGGCCGCAAAATTTGCCCTTACTAGTGATTCTCTTTTGACTTGGCTTGGGGATTTCCGAGTTGGGCCTAACGGAGTGCTACTGCCAATGTTTCTACTATGAGTTAATTAATAAAGTCTACCGAATGAAAATAAGATCAGAGAGCTTGCAGCTGTAATTTTATTACCGTTGCATAACACATGGACAAATATTGGAGAATGTTTGGCGATTAAAAATATACTCCACAATGGTCTGCGTTCTTATGAACTTAATTTAAACTTAACTTAAATCTGAAAATTTTGTTTTTATTTGAATTTTTTTCACATTTGTTAGTTTTGTGCCAAACTTTTATGGGTAATTGATTCGTCTCGACGAGAGGAATCGGAAAAGTAAATTTTTTTACTTTAACCCAAGTATTTTAAGAAATAACCACTTTTTAGAAAGAAAAAAAATTGACTTCTTCGGCTAAAAAGTGGTTATTTCTCAAAATACTTAGGTAAAAGTAAATTTTTTTTACTTTTTCGGTTCCTCTCGTCGAGACGTATCAATAACCCAAAAAATTTGGTGCCAAACTAACAAATACAAAAAAAAATTAAATAAGGATAAAATTCTCATATTTAAGTTAAATTTATAAGAACGCATGTATTAATTTGATTGATAAATTTCCCCTATTCATGTCTAGATGTCTCGGAACGAGGAGCACCGGGATTGCTCCCTAGGAACTCCCGATGGTCGAGCCTGTTTTGCGAACTTGGAGTTAGCACGTAGGAAGACTCATCTTTTCAATTGAAGAACTTTTCTTATAACCTCCTTTAAAATCTCAATTCTCAAACACCTTTGAACTGGTTTAATCCCTGAATTATGGATCTTCAAAACAACTCCTCGTCAACAGGCGATGGGATTTACCCAATATTTCAGCAAGTGATGATACGTGTCAGATTATTTTCCACGTGTTGGCCATTGGGTTGCTTTCCAAATCTATAAATTTGGGCAACTCAAAAATAATCTACAACAAGAAATTCGAGTTGGAGCCATACTTAGAAAATATTATTGTTCCTTAATTACTCAAAGAAGCTCAAGCAATGGATAACTCCCAAAACGCAAGTTACCAAGCTGGCCAGGCCAAGGGCCAAGCCCAGGTGAGTTAATTAGCTTTGCTTTACTTAATTTACTTATCAAATAAACTTAATTTACTTATTTTGCAATTTTTAATTTTCTAAATTTTCTCATGATGGTGATTATAATTGTTATTTTTTGTTGCAGGAAAAGGGCAACCAAATGATGGACAAGGCTAGCAATGCTGCCCAATCTTGCAAGGAAACTATGCAAGAGGTTCCTGTTCTATTTTTTTTTTTTTTGCGTCAGTTATTTTATGAAACTTCAAATTTCTACAGAGAAGTACGCGTTTTGTGGTTAAAAAAAGAACATGTGCAATTTTTTTGCGTCAGTTATGCTGGTTGCGTTTGGAATTCATATTTTCTTTTGTCAATTTGTACAAGATGGTTTGTCCAGAGCTGGCTTTGAGCTAAAACTTGAAAGCCCACCGCTTTGAGCCCCCGATTTTTTGACCAATTTTGAGGGCCTCCAATCTTATAGGTCCATATAGTAATTAGGCCTACATAAAAATTGAGTGATTGTAACGGTTATCGATTTTTGGGTGCTTATGCTCTCAAATGATTGTAATGACGTCATATGAAGTTTTTTTATCCACAAGTATTTTTAACTATGCAAAGTAAATTGAGGCCCCGTTTGAAAAAGTTCGTTTTAGGCCTCACAAATATCAAAGTTGGTCCTGGGTTTGTCCAAATGATCAAATGCAAAGTTTTTAAAGCCTTTGGGATAAAAAAAAAAAAAACACCGCCTAGCTTTATATACGTAATCTTTTTCCTTGAATAATTTTGAATTTGCAAGTTTTAGTTTTTGCAGTTTAGTCAATTTGTACAAGATGGTTCATCCAAAAGATCAAATGCAAAGTTTTCAAAACCTTTGATACCAAAAATGCTGTTAGCGCTCTCATGTATGAAAGAAGATAAATTGAGTTTAGGGTGTTGCCTTTGGGAGTGTTTTGAGTTTTCATTATCAATCATCTTACTCAAGTAATAAAATTCTTATTTATTGAACAAGAAAAAAATAAATTTGGAAGAAAATCTAGCTAGTGATTGAGCATTTAAGCAAGAACCTTTATCCCAAGTAGCTGATTGTTATTATTGCGCAGACGGGTGATCAAGCGAAGGCTAAAGCACAAGGAGCAGCTGATGCAGTCAAGAATGCAACTGGCATGAACAAGTGAAAGGCTTTAGAGATGATGGATCTACGGATCTCTTCCAACTATCTTGTAGTGTTTCAATTTTCTTTCTTTGTTGTTCCTTTTGCTTAATTTTTGATTGAGGAGTTTATGTAAGCTTCTCATTAGATCTGTCCCTTTGTAATAATTGACAACGTTGTTATTTTTCAAGTGATGAGAACGACTTTTAGGCTCAGTTTGTAAGGCTTTTTGCATATGGATCTCAACCTTTGTTATTGCAAGTCTTTTAATCTGTCTACTATTAATTGATGATCTCGTGGTCTAACAGAAAAGATACTTGTACAATAGAATATAAGGACTACAATAATATGGAAATGTGCCTATAAATGATAAAGATTCATCATAAAAATGAAATCTTAGCCGTAACACAATAAAAGTTTGTAGCCTAATAGATACAAAACTAGCTTATATATATGGCAACAAACTTTTATTGTGTTTAGAATTCATCACGTGGTGTTCACAAGCCCATTTTCTACCACACATTGAGATAGGACCTATACATTTTGTCTTGTGCTCAACACCCGCATTGATGAAAAAGAAAAGGGGGCATGGGGCATCACCCGGACTCACGTGTGACGCAGTGAGGTAACTTAAAAGAAAATACCATTGCTTTTGTTTTTGAGAGGATATAAACACATCAATGCAGGGATTGCAATTGGATTTTTCACTTTTGAAGATGCATTGATATTGGAGATCATATTTTTAAGATAAGAAAACCTTAAAAACTTTATGAAATGTGGGTAGAAAAAAGGGTGTGGAAAGAGAGGGGGAAAAAAGTCAAGAAATTTTTAGGGGATAAATTTCTATGATGGGGGGCACGTGACCTCCTGGTCACATGTTGACTCCGCCCCTGACTGCAGGGTTACAATTGAGCCAATAGGAAGAGTAGGAACCAAAGTTACCCAAAAATCAAACTAGGGACCATTTAACTAATTTACTCTTTAATTTTCTGTTTTTTAAATATTGGAGCATTATACAACAAGGCATAGTCTGCCTTTGAAAGCTGTTAAAAAAAAAAAACTGCTTAAGTTGTTTTAATTCTTGTTTGTTTCATTATGTTCATCGTAATTGTAATAGGGTAGCGCAAGAGGCCGCAAAACTTGCCCTTACTAGTGATTTTCTTTTGACTTGGCTTGGGGATTTCCGAGTTGGGTCCAACGGAGTGCCATTGCTGATGTTTCTACTATGAGTTAATTAATAAAGTCTATCGAATGAAAATAAGATCAGAGAGCTTGTAGCTGCAATTTTATTACCGTTGCATAACACATGGACAAATGGAGAATGTTTGGCGATTAAAAATATACTCCACAATGGTGTGTGTACGTTCTTATGAATTTAACTTAAACTTAACTTAAATACGAAAATTTTGTTTTTATTTGAATTTTTTTTTGCATTTGTTAGTTTTGCGCCAAACTTTTGTGGGTTATTGATTCGTCTCGACGAGAAGAATCGGAAAAGTAAATTTTTTTACTTTTACCCAAGTATTTTGAGAAATAACAACTTTTTAGCAAAAAAATTGACTTTTTCGGCTAAAAAGTGGTTATTTCTCAAAATACTTGGATAAAAGTAAAAAACTTTTTCGGTTCCTCTCGTCCAGACGAATTAATAACCCAAAAAAATTTGGCGCAAAACTAACAAATGAAAAAAAAAATTCAAATAAGGACAAAATTCTCAAATTTAAGTTAAGTTTAAGTTAAGTTCATAAGAACGCATGTATTAATTCGATAAAAAATTTCCCTTATTCATGTCTAGATGTCAAGGAACGAGGAGCACCGGGATTGCTCCCTAGGAACTCCCGATGGTCGAGCCTGGTTACATACCCTTTCCGTAAAACCCTAAGCAGTTCGGAAGGAATGAACTAAGGTATTCCCTATTTTGCAAACTTGTAGTTAGCAAGTAGGAAAGACTCATCTTTTCAATTGAAGAACTTTTCTTATAACCTCCTTTAAAATCTCAATTCTCAAACACCTTTAAACTGGTTTAATCCCTGAATTATGGATCTTCAAAACAACTCCTCGTCAACAGGCGATGGGATTTACCCAATATTTCAGCAAGTGATGATATGTGTCAGATTATTTTCCACGTGTCGGCCATTGGGCTGCTTTCCAAATCTATAAATTTGGTCAACTAAAAAATAATCTACAACAAGAAATTCTAGTTGGAGCCATACTTAGAAAATATTATTGTTCCTTAATTACTCAAAGAAGCTCAAGCAATGGACAACTCTCAAAACGCAAGTTACCAAGCTGGCCAGGCCAAGGGCCAAGCCCAGGTGAGTTAATTAGCTTTGCTTTACTTAATTTACTTATCATGTCAAAATAAACTTAATTTACTTATTCTGCAATTTTTAATTTTCTAAATTTACTCATGATGGTGATTATAATTGTTATTTTTTGTTGCAGGAAAAGGGCAACCAAATGATGGACAAGGCTAGCAATGCTGCCCAATCTTGCAAGGAAACAATGCAAGAGGTTCCTGTTCTTTTTTCTTTCTTTTTTTGCGTCAGTTATTTTATGAAACTTCAAATTTCTACAGAGAAGTACGCGTTTTGTGGTTTAAAAAAAAAAACATGTGCAATTTTTTTCGTCAGTTATGCTGGTTGGGTTTGGAATTCGTATTTTCTTTTGTCAATTTGTACAAGATGGTTTGTCTAGAGCTGAGCTAAAACTCGTAAAGCCACCGCTTTGAGCCCCCGATTTTTTGACCAATTTTGAGGGCCTCCAATCTTATAGGTCCATGGAGTAGTAATTAGGCCTACATAAAAATTGAGTGATTGTAATATTGGTTATCGATTTTTGGGTGCTTATGCTCTCAAATGATTGTAATGACGTCATATGAAGTTTTTTTTCCACAAGTATTTTTAACTATGCAAAGTAAATTGAGGGCCCGTTTGAAAAAGTTCATTTTAGGCCTCACAAATATCAAAGTCGGTCCTGGGTTTGTCCAAATGATCAAATGCAAAGTTTTTAAAGCCTTTGGGATTAAAAAAAAAAAAACACCACCTAGCTTTATATACGTAATCTTTTTCCTTGAATAATTTTGAATTTGCAAGTTTTAGTTTTTGCAGTTTAGTCAATTTGTACAAGATGGTTCATCCAAAAGATCAAATGCAAAGTTTTCAAAACCTTTGATACCAAAAATGCTGTTAGCGCTCTCATGTATGAAAGAAGATAAATATTAATTGAGTTTAGGGTGTTGCCTTTGGGAGTGTTAGTTTTCATTATCAATCAACTTACTCAAGTAATAAAATTCTTATTTATTGGACAAGAAAAAAATAAATTTGGAAGAAAATCTAGTGATTGAGCATTTAAGCAAGAACCTTTATTCCAAGTAGCTGATTGTTATTATTGCGCAGACGGGTGAGCAAGCGAAGGCTAAAGCACAAGGAGCAGCTGATGCAGTCAAGAATGCAACTGGCATGAACAAGTGAAAGGCTTTAGAGATGATGGATCTACGGATCTCTTCCAACTATCTTGTAGTGTTTCAATTTTCATTCTTTGTTGTACCTTTTGCTTAATTTTTGATTGAGGAGTTTATGTAAGCTTCTCATTAGATCTGTTCCTTTGTAATAATTGACAACGTTGTTATTTTTCAAGTGATGAGAACGACTTTTAGGCTCAGTTTGTGAGGCTTTTTGCATATGGATCTTAACCTTTGTTATTGCAAGTCTTTTAATCTGCCTGTTACAGTATAATTAATTGATGATCGATCTCGTGGTCTAACAAGAAAGGTACTTGCACAGTAGACCCTCGGGTGTTTTTGGGTTTTTCGTTGTTCATTTTGGGTATGGGTCGGGCTTTATTATTCTTATCATTGTGGACCCTGTAGACCCTCGGGTGTTTCGGGTTTTTGCTCTTGTGGTGTTCATCGAACTTTTTGTTGGATTCCCTTCCACTTTTCCCCATTTTTAATAAAATTTCATCTTTGCCGATCAAAAAAGAAAAAGAAAAAAGACACTTGCACAGTAGAATACAAAGACTACAATAATATGGAAATGTGCCTATAAATGATAAAGATTCATTATAAAAATGAAATCTTAGCCGTAACACAATAAAAGTTTGTAACCACCCTGTATTGACGGATCCAGAAATTTCATACAGAGGGGTCACCTCTCAAGCATAATGTTAATAAAAAATTTCTCAATCCAATTAAGAGTGAAAATTTACATACACACAACATATATTTTTCTTGTTTGTTTTAGCTAATTTTATCTTGTGAAAACACTTCAACGAAAGTGAAAAACATAAAAATAAATAAAATGAATGGACTGTATTTGAACTTCATTATTTATTGTTTTTATGTGCATGAATATCATTCAAGAGGGTCAATCGTTATCCTGCCCTTTGTGTTCCCTGGATATTGAAACTCCGAATCACCTGTTATTGCACTGTCAATTCTCTTGGAATGTCTAGTCTATAGTCTTGGATTGGTGGCATGTATTGTGGGTATGCCCGCACTCTTTGTCAGATCTGGCTCTATGGTGGTTTGACACCAGGTTTCGGAATCTAGAGAAAAGTGTGTGGGAAGTGTCTTTTTATGCTACGTTGTGGTCCTTGTGGCTAGCTCGGAATGATTATGTGTTCAACAATGCTAACACGAGTATTAAGGTGGTGGGGGAATTGGTAAAAACAAAAGTCGCAATGTGGATGAAGGCTAAGTTCACAATCAAGATTTATTCGGTGGAGGAGTTTAAGGTGTTTCTTGATGGTATTCGTAGGCTAAAACTGTAGATCATGTTGAGGTTTGAGTCTATTCAACTTTCTGTTGGATGGGCTAACTCTGTTTGCTTTATTTTTGTATCTCCCTCGATGTACCCTTTCGAGTTTATATAAAAGTTTCGTTTGCCGAGCAAAAAAAAATACACTACCCATGGGTCGGCGGGCTGGGTCGGTAGCTGATCCGAGTCCAGCCGGGCCTGGTTAACCGTGGTGTTGACCCGTGGGAGGGAACGGTTTGGTTCGGCGTACTTATTAGTCAGTATGATCCGGTTCGGCGGTTTCCCGCCGAGCGGGTTGGAGGTTGCCCCTGTTGAAGCAATCAGTGCCGTACCAGCAGTCCGGCAGAACCTGTACTCGCCGGGCCTCCTGTCCCCTAACTTGGAGAAGAAGTTAGGAAGAGGTGGGCAGGAGGAGGCAACCTCGCGTCTTATCCGATCCCATATATTTAGGAGCGGAATATGGGGGATTGAATAGGTTCAAGATTGGGATGTCTATCTGGGTCCGAGGTAGGCAGGCTCATCATACAACGTGTGGAAGTCTTATGGGAGTTGGACTCTGCACTCCCTTTGGCTATAAAAGGAGGTATTTCCCTCTAGAATAAGGTAACACTTACTCAAACCCTAAACTATACTTCGATATCTCCTCTCCTGTTTACTAACTAGAGCGTCGGAGTGCCTGCCCCGGACCACCACGCTCCGGGTTTGGGCACTAACGCGGTTGCTTCGTGTGCAGGGCTAACCCATCTTCGTCCAAGCCTCAACCATTCAAGCCACAAAGGTCCAACCGTAGAAAGCCTGCCACCACAATTGGTGACTCTGCTGGGGAAAAGGTTAACAAACACATCTTGTGGTGAAGCTTTCTTTCCGTCGTTCTCTTTTCCCAGTTCAGGATGACAGGCACGGACGGACGACCTCTCGGTCTCACTTACTTCGATCCAAATGTGGGTCACCACTCCTCTCAGCGGACGGAGTTAGGGCGGAATGGCATCCCCACTGGGGGACCCGGCGACCCCAGGGTGGCGGGTTCAAACATCCCTGACCCTAGCAACCAGGATTTAGGAGCAGCGGCATTCCACATAGATGGTGTGCACCACTCTGCAACAAGCCTCACAGTTCCTCCTCCCCCCCCGCCAGAGCTCCCGGTGAGCATGGCGGAGGAGTTATTGCGACTAAGAACACAAGTACAAGAGATCCAGGCACATCAGAGCGCCCCACCCGTTTCCAGGTCGCGGGAACGGCGACGGAGGAGGAATGCTCTCCAGCCGACCCAGATGACTAACGCTGTTAGGGCCTCTGCCTTTACAAGGCTCGGCCCACTGTGTCGCATTGATTCTAGCGGCCGTGTCCATCTCGAGCCCGGCCACCGAACCGGCCAACAAGACGGTGCGTCCGGAATCGACAATGTTCGCCGAGCGTTATTTCCAGCAACAAGCGCCACGGCGTCAAGCGCTCGTTCGAAGTCAAGGGGAAGGCCGGACCAGACACAAGGACTTCCTCGGCTCGGCGACGGAAGAAATGACGCAGAAGATCTTAATCTCCCTGTTGGGTCGCGAGGTCACCAGGACAACCAGAGAATGAACAGATCTGAGGGGCGGCGATATGAAGAGCAGGAAAGGGAAACGAGCACTCGGCTCCGACAGCGGTCACCGGCCCATTCGACCAGTCGCTCCCAACACCGGCCAAGGCAGTCTGATCAGGGTCACCACCGGCGATCGCCGGGTCGATCTACCGGACGATCCAGACCTCAGGAAGAGGACAGCCAGGGGCTGCTACCGGAGGAGAGATGCGAAATCAGCGCCGGCGGCGGGGCTTTGACAGTGGTAAATACTCGCACCGGCGAAAGAATCACTTACCGGGTCGTCCAGCATCGGGAAGAACCCCCGGTAAAGGGTAACAGGAGGGCCACAGGGTCGAAGCGCCGAACCCCCGAGCCAAGTATCGGCGGCCGGGGGGTTCAGACCCCACCGATCCATAAGAGATCAATGGATGACGCTCGAGAGAAGAGCTTCACGCCTTCGGCGGTCGTCCCGCCGAAGGAAGTGGTTACAGCAACCTCGGCGAAAGGTGTCTCCCCCTTTTCCAAGGCTATAGCGGATGAGGTTCTCCCTCCCCATTTCAAGGTCCCCAAGTTCACCGTATACAACGCAAAGTCGGATCCGCCGACCCATGTGCAGCAATTCAAGTCCATGGCTGCGCTCTGCGGATTGAGCGAGGCAATGATGTGCCGAACGTTCTCGCTAAGCCTCCCGGACACTGCCATGATGTGGTATACGCAGCTTAAACCGGGTTCAATAAGCAGCTTCGGCGAACTTGAGCGTTCGTTTACGGCACGGTTTGTGGCGAGTAACCGGAGGCCAAAAACAATAGAAGCCTTAACGGACCTTCGGCGGAAGACCGGCGAGTCCTTGAAGGATTATTCTGAGCGCTTCTATAATGTATACAACATGGTTGAGAGCTGTGACCAAAAGACTGCGGCTACGTCGTTCAAACGTGGACTGGATAGGAATTCTGACCTATCCAAGGAATTGATGCTACGGCCGCCGAACGATATGACAGAGCTCATGCATACCGTTGCCCGGTACATAGAGCTTGAGGAGTACATCGGTGGATCCGATATAGCACCGGTGGCCGAGCAGGGTAAAACGGCGGCCAAGGAAGTGAAGAAGCAGGTTACTATGGTGTCCAAGAAAGAGGGCGCAGGGTTCGGCGGAAACAAAGGAAGCGGAAAGGCATGGGACCGCCCGCCGAGCGATGGGCGGGACCACCTTGCCGTCACAACCTACTTCAAGGAGCCAATCTTTCGTATGCTCCGAGAGTGTGGACGGCTTCCTGGTTTCCAATGGCCAACAGGGGCGGCGGAGAAGTTAGGAACTGCCGATGGCCGGGAACCGAACCAGAGGGTGTACTGCTCATTCCACAACGAACAAGGGCACTACACGACGGCATGCCAGCCATACAAAGTCTACCTCGAAGAGCTAGTCCAGCAGGGAAGGATGGATCGGTGGATCGACCGAACCAAGTCACCGAATGCAGGGATCCAGCCGAGAGCCCAAGTTCTCGACGGCATGGTACACTGCATTCACGGGCCAATGAACAGGGCCCGGGCCAATGAGCTCCACGAAGAATTGTACCGGTCTTCCCTGTCGAAGGTGATGGCGATTCAACAATCTCCAAAGCGGAAAATGGACGCTCGTAACACGTGGGAGATCACGTTCACCGAGCAAGATTTGGAGGGGTTATCCTTGCCCCACAATGATGCTTTGGTCCTCTCTATGCCCTTCCAGCAGAAACTTGTTCGGAGGGTATTGGTTGATCAAGGCAGCTCGGCGGAGGTCCTGTTCTATTCAGCGTTTAAAGCTCTTGGCCTCTCAAAGGATCAACTGACCTCGGTGGAAGCCCCTTTAATCGGCTTTACTGGGATTCCGGTGTACCCGCTCGGTAAGATCGTACTCCCGGTATACGCTGGTTCGGTGAAGCTGGATGTGGAATTCATAGTGGTCAGTTCGCCGAGTCCGTACAACGCAATCCTAGGAAGAAACTGGCTGTACGGCATGAAGGCTGTGGCATCCACACTTCATCAGTGTGTTAGATTCATTGGAGAATCTGGGGGACAGGAAACCATCAAGGGGGACCAGGTAGCCTCAAAAAAGTGTTTTGTGAACTATGTCTACGGAAATGGCAAAGCAAAGGAGATACAAAGTATAGAGGTACCTGAGTTGCTAGATGAGACCACCCCCGGAGGGGAAACGAGAGAGGCGTTGCAAGGACCTGAAGAAGTTGGAAGACCGGCAAGCGACAGGGCCGTGGAAGACTTGGTTCGGATCGCTATCAACGAAGATGGGACCCGCTCTTTTCTTGTTGGCTCGGCTCTTGATGATGCCGAGAAAGCACAGATGGTCGAGTTCCTCAAAAAGAACATAGAAGTCTTTGCTTGGACTCCATATGAAATGCTGGGTGTTAGTCCCGACGTAATAAAACATTCGTTGAACGTAGATCCGGCTAGGAGGCCCGTTGTGCAGAAGCCACGACGGTCCTCGGCCCTACATGCTGATGCAATTAACGAAGAGGTAGAACGCCTCCTTGATGCCGGAGCTATTCGGGGGGTCCAGTATCCAACGTGGTTAGCAAATCCAGTGGTGGTCCGAAAGAAGAACGACAAATGGCGCGTCTGTGTCGACTTCACCGATCTGAACGACGCGTGCCCAAAGGACTGTTTCCCTTGCCCGTGGATCAATCAGTTGGTGGATGCTACCGCTGGGTACGCTCGGCTGAGTTTTATGGATGCATACAGGGGATACCACCAAGTTGCTATGGACGAGGAGGATCAAGAGAAAACGGCGTTCATCACTCCCAGTGGCACTTACTGTTACCTGGTGATGCCATTCGGCTTAAAGAACGCCGGGGCTACGTTCCAGCGTATGGTAGCTTTGCTGTTCAAAGGGATACTTGGCAGAATAATGGAGGCATACATTGACGATATGGTCGCCAAAAGTAAGGACGCAGCCGATCATCTTCTCCATCTCGGCGAAATTTTTGGTGTTCTTAAGAGGTTCGGCTTGAAGCTGAATGCTGAAAAATGTGCATTCGGCGTTGGCTCTGGCAAATTCCTTGGACATTTGGTTACTCGCCAAGGAATCGAGGCCGACCCAAGTCAGATCAAGGCCATACAAGAAATCAAGGCTTCGGCCACGGTGAAGGAGGTTCAGCGCCTCGCCGGCATGGCTGCCGCCCTTAATCGCTTCATCAGCAAGTCTTCGGATATCTGCCGACCTTTCTTTCAATCGATAAAGGGCAACAGCCGAAGAAGCTTCGTATGGACGCCGGACTGCGATGACGCGCTCACCGAACTGAAGAGATGTCTATCCCAAGCTCCTTTGCTGGTTGTGCCCAAGGAAGGGGATGAGCTCCACCTCTACCTTGCAGTTTCCGAGCATGCCATTAGTGCTGTCCTGGTTCGGCAGGAGATCTCAAAAAGTGTGACGGGCACGGACCAGAAGCCAGTCTACTACATTAGCAAGGCGCTTCTGCCCGCCGAGACCCGCTACCTCCCAATAGAAAAGCTGGCTCTGGCATTGGTAATGGCGAAGAGGAAACTCCTGCCGTACTTCCAGAGCTTCACCATTGTGGTCGTTACCGAGTACCCTTTAAGGGCGGTATTACGCAAGGCAGATCTCTCTAACAGATTGTGCAAGTGGTCCCTGGAGTTGGCAAACTTTGATATCCGCTACCAGGCCAGAACGGCAATCAAAGGTCAAGTGTTGGCTGATTTTATCGCCGAGTTCTCCCCTGGGGTGGAAGACGGCAGAGACAGTGACGAGGACCTGGCCAGAGACTCCACTGGGCCGGCCCTTGGACCTCGGTCGAGCCATCCAGCTCACGAAGAATATATCACGAAAAGGCCCATCCCTTCACGCCGAGCGAACTTGTTCACCGGGCACGCCTGGAGACTCCACGTCGACGGAGCATCTAACAACCGAGGGGCTGGTGCCGGGATTGTTCTAGTGTCACCGAGCGGGACTTTGCACGAGCATTCGTTGAGCATTGGGTTTCCAGCAACGAATAATGAGGCAGAATATGAGGCCCTCATTGCCGGGCTCAAATTAGCTTGGCATATGGGTGCTGAAGAAGTTCAGGTTTATAGCGATTCCTAGCTCGTTTTTAATCAGCTCAATGATGATTATGAGGCCAAGGATGCACGCATGAACAAGTACGTGAGCCAAGTTGTTTCCCTGGCTGGTTCATTCAAAAATGTATTTTTTGACCATGTTGGGTGTGATCTCAATTCTCATGCCGATGCTCTTGCCGGACTGGGAGCCGTATGTGCCGATCAGGGAGGTGAAAGAACGATAGTCCTCGGTGAAGTCCCATCACCGAGCTTCGAGCCGGAGCCACAGGAAGTGATGGACGTCCATCAGGCACCCAGCTGGATGGACCCCCTCGTCTCCTATTTAAAACACGCCGTGCTTCCTACCGACCGCAAAGAGGCCCATAAGATCCGTTGTCAATCTGCTTCTTACTTCATCGATCCATCCGGCACTCTGTACCGCCGATCATACACTGGTCTTGACCTCCGTATGGTGCATGAGCAGGAGGTCCCCGGCATCCTCAAGGTGTTGCACGGTGGAAGTGCTGGTTGTCACACCGGCGACCGGTCCTTAGCTGATCGTGCCCTTTCCCAGGGCTATTGGTGGAAACGAATGGTACATACGGCTACAGAATTTGCCAAGCAGTGCAAATCTTGTCAGAAACATTCTCCCCTTCTCAACCAGCCGACCCTACCTTTGCAACCAGTTTCTAGTCCTTGGCCCTTTGCTCAATGGGGGGTGGACATCATTGGCAAGTTGCCGAAGGCTACTGGCGGCTTTACCCACATCATTACTGCTACGGACTATTATACCAAGTGGGTGGAAGTCAAAGCACTCATAACGATCACGACCGCCGATGTGGAGAGTTTCCTTTGGAAGCAAATTTTTACCAGGTTCGGCGTACCGTACACCATTGCGTCAGACAACGGTACCCAGTTCATCACCGACGCAATTAAGGCCTTATACAAGAGGCGCGATATACAGATGAAGACAGCTTCCGTCTCTTATCCACAAGGGAACGGACAAGCCGAAGTTGCCAACAAGGCTATCTCTGCCGGCCTGAAACGCCGACTCACCAACAAACGCGGCAAGTGGGCGGAAGAGTTGCCTGATGTTTTATGGGGCTACCGAACCACTCCACGGCGGGCCACTGATCGTACTCCTTACTCTATGGCGTTCGGCGTCGAGGCCGTGCTCCCTGTGGCTGTTACTCGACCCACGTCTCGAACTGCAACATTTGACGTTCCAACGAACGATGCAATGCTAGCCGCCGAAGCAGATCGAGCAGATGAGGTTCGAGACAATGCCCACATAAAGTACGCAGCTTATCAGCAGCAGTTGGCTCGGAGTTATAATAAGAATGTGCGGAACCGCCCTTTCAATGTGGATGATCTTGTCCTTCGGCAGATAGTCCAGAAGATGCATTTAAAGAAGTTCATGCCGAAGTGGGAAGGTCCTTTCCGGGTGGTTAAAAAGGTTGGCTACGGTTCGTATGAACTCGTCGAGATGGATGGAACGGCGATTCCGAACCACTGGAACGCCCAGCTGCTTCGAAAGTTTTACGCTTAAGATGTCTTTTGGCTTTTCGCCTTGGCTATGTGTTAAGCCTTCAGTTTGCTTTGTTTGAATAAGTTGTCACTAAGTTTGTTTTGTTTTAATATGTGTTCTGTTACCCTCGGTGGTATTATTATGCTCATTGAGACCTGGAATGCCGAGGCACGCCTTTTCAGATTCTGTTCGGTAACGACTTTGCATGCCATATCCTGAAGGGGGCATTCCCAGCTTCAGCCGATCCTTTTGATCCGGCGGAACCAACCTCGGTGGTGTGTTTCCTCCGGATTAGGGGCTGGGTATGGCAAGCTGGGACGGATGATTGTTAGAGAGACTATTGTTAAACCATGTGCATGAAGTGCAATACGTGGTCTTAACATGCATGAAGTGCAAATAGTATGAAACATAACTGAAACACTTGACACTTTCATTATAACAAAGTTGGTCCATTACAAATAAAAACTGGGGCTCGGCTGAACAAGATACTTTTTGCCGACCCTAAATCCTACAAAATGCAAACGAAATTCTAAGCTACGATGGGGCCGTCAGTAGGCTTCGCCGGCTCAACGGTGGTAGGATTGGGCAGCTCGGCAGAACTCAACGGCTTGTCAACAGTTGGATTGGGCTGACCGGCGGAGTTTGGTGGCACGTCGGCGGTTGGGTTGGCCTGTTCGGCTGAAAGCAGGTGCCTCGGCAGATCCACAAGTGGCACCACTGGAGCCTCCCTTCGGTGGTCATCCTTGGGGACCTCGGCATAATCAAGGCCGACCTGGTATCCGCGGAGGAAATAGGAGGCATGAGCGTCTTCATATCCCTTCAGCTCTCCGTCCCTAAAAGCCTTTTTGACAAGGGCTTCCACCTGCTCCCGGTAGTAGTCGCCGGCCTCGTTGTAACCAGCATCACCGGACTCCTCTAGCTTGGCCGGCAGCTCTTCCTCCATCTGCTGCATCTCCTCTTTCAGTTGGTTCCGCTCGGCTTCAACTTCCTTGAGCTTCAGCAGCAGGCGGTCCCTCTTTTCCAAACCAGTCTTGGCTTCAGCAACTTTGGCCTCTAGATCCTCGATCTAATCGGCGGCCTCCTTCACTTCCTTCCTCATCGCCTGCAGGTCCCCCCTTTGGTTTTCTTGGTTTCAAGGAGGACTTCCATATCACTGAAGGCCTTGCTGGCACGCTGCCCGACCTGCAAGGAAAGGGAGTGAACATCTGGAAAAGGAAGTGAACTTTAGAAGATAAACGAGGGAAATCCATACCTTGGCAAGGAAGAGGCAGAGTTCGGCCATGTTCTTGGCCTTAGCTAATTTTAGGCTCTCCATGTCCTTTGGGAGGGCCAGGCCTTTCAGAAGAGTCATGGCGAGCAGAGCGTTCTCCTCCAGGCTGTCGCCGAGGGTGATCATATGCCCGTCTGGGCATTGGAAGTCCGAAACAAAGAGCTCCGAGGATTCACCTCCGGCGAGATCGGTGTTGAGGATCTCCGCGTCCTCTTTTGCGGGTCTAGCCTTCTTCACAGCCCCCTGGTCCTCCCCCTCGGCGACCAGGCGCTTGTCTCTTCGGCGGGTGTTACGGCTTTTCTCAGTGGGAACGGCAATGGGCTGACCCTGGGGCTCCGGCTTGCTAATGGGAGCTTGCACCGTTTCCTCCCTTTTTGGCAGCCCGGAGGATGAGATGTCCTGGGCCAAGTACTGCAACTGCAGTGCTTCCCCGGCAACAGAGGCTAGGTCGACTGTCTTCCTCACCATGTTCTCCTTGTTCTTTCGGTTGACGTACCCGTGGTAGAAAGGGGTGTAACCAAGGAGGGTCGGCGCGTCTCGATCTCCGCCCACTCTCGTCATGCCACGTGGAAGGCCTGCACCGTTTCGTACCGGCGTCGTTTCCCCTTCCACTACGTGGCACCCCACGCCGTTTCAGTTTCAAGGTGGGCTGTTTGATCTCTGACTCCCAACGGTCCCATCAGCCCCCATTGCAACAGATACATCATTACCCCAAGATTCGAGAAGGCTCTTCGCTAACCCTCACTGGACCGGCGGCGTATGCTCGGTACGTTTGCCTCAGGACGCCCTCTGTAATAAGTTTTTCTTCTGTGGTCAAACCCCTCCCACCTTTTGCAAAGGAGGAAGAGGTTGAGGGGCTATTGTGGAGGGCGTGGTCCGGCGGAGGGACCAAGGTAGTGGCCACGTTGCACCAATTAGTCGGACCAGTGAATCTACTACCCATGGGTCGGCGGGCTGGGTCGGTAGCTGATCCGAGTCCAGCCGGGCCTGGTTAACCGTGGTGTTGACCCGTGGGAGGGAACGGTTTGGTCTGGCGTACTTATTAGTCAGTATGATCCGGTTTGGCGGTTTCCCGCCGAGCGGGTTGGAGGTTGCCCCTATTGAAGCAATCAGTGCTGTACCAGCAGTCCGGCAGAACCTGTACTCGCCGGGCCTCCTGTCCCCTAACTTGGAGAAGAAGTTAGGAAGAGGTGGGCAGGACAAGGCAACCTCGCGTCTTATCCGATCCCATATATTTAGGAGCGGAATATGGGGGATTGGATAGGTTCAAGATTGGGATGTCTATCTGGGTCCGAGGTAGGCAGGCTCATCATACAACGTGTGGAAGTCTTATGGGAGTTGGACTCTGCACTCCCTTTGGCTATAAAAGGAGGTATTTCCCTCTAGAATAAGGTAACACTTACTCAAACCCTAAACTATACTTCGATATCTCCTCTCCTGTTTACTAACTAGAGTGTCGGAGTGCCTGCCCCGGACCACCACGCTCCGGGTTTGGGCACTAACGCGGTTGCTTCGTGTGCAGGGCTAACCCATCTTCGTCCAAGCCTCAACCATTCAAGCCACAAAGGTCCAACCGTAGAAAGCCTGCCACCACATCCGCATAAAGGAAATTAGAAATACAACTAGGAATAACCGGGTAGATATATAAATCTCCCACTGAAACCGGAGCATCATTTGCCAACGCATCTGCACACCGATTAGCTTCGCGATAGATATGCGTGATAGAAACTTCCTCAAACCCTTGCATCAGCAACCTACAATCAAATAACAAATTGCCAAGCGGGTGATTCACCATGTTAGTGGCATGAATCAAGTTTAACACAGTCATGGAATCTACTTCAATTTCCAGCTTTTTGATATTTTCATCCTTTGCCAAACTCAAACCATTTCTTAAGGCCCATAATTCCGCCTTTAGGCTGGAATCCGCGATAATGTTCCTGTGGAATCCACCTATCCAAATACCATAATGATCACGCAAAATCCCCCCAGTGGAGGCCGAGCCCATCGCACAATTGTACGCACCATCCGTATTCAACTTGGAAAAACCCATTCTTGGCGGAACCCATCCTACCTGTATATCCTTCCTATGAGAGTTCCTCTCTTGGAAAACAAGAAAGAACCACTCCGAGGATTTGTTCAAGATAGTAACTGAAATTTTTGTTGGGTCGATGATGCTCGAGTTGGAATTAGGGTTGGTATAAAAAAGACGGCGATTGCGATCCAACCAAATATGCCAAATAGCAAACAAGAAGATAATATTCTTAGGGACCCCGGAACTGTGGGTATTAACAGATTTTGAATTCACACGAATCCAATCAAAGGGAAGCGCTTGAGAATCCACCAAAGAAAACTGAAGGGCGCTCCAAATGTTAGAGGCATGAGGGCAATCACAAAGGACATGGTACGTGGACTCCGGAATATCTGGACACCATTCACAAAAAGGGGAAGGAGTGATATTGCGAAGGAACAAATTCTTACGGGTTGAGAGACGATCATGAGCAGCAAGCCAAACAAAGTGTTGGATGCGGTAGGAACAATGGAGATGCCAAATCCAATCCCACGAGAGACGGGAGCTGACATTCACTACAACAAAATCGGGTTCTGCCGACGCAAAAAAGTTGTCGGCAAAGGCATATTTGCGTCGGCAAAGAGTTTTGCCGACGTAAGACCTTGCGTCGGCACGTCGTCGGCGTTGCTATGTCGGCAATAGTCTTTGCCGACGCAAATTGCCTATGTCGGCAAAAAGCAGTGGATTTGGCTACACAAGTTGGTGTCGGCGAAAGTGCATTTAATCTGGGATAATATAGCACCTTTGGCAACAGACTTTGCGTCGGCAAAAGTATTTTAAATAAATAGGATATAATTTTTATTAAATCTATTTTTTCCATATAACCTGATATCATACATTTATCCATTCATAATTATCAATAACTTGTAAATACATTCATTCCAACCAAACTCATTCAGAACTTCATCAAAATCAATAGATGGGTCATTCTATTACCTTAAATATATCGCATTCCAAAAACCAATTATCCAAACATCCAGAATATTACAGCCAAATGATTATCCCCAACTTATCCAAACATCCAAAATACAACCAAAAGATTACTCCACCTGCCATGTATCCAAAAACTAGTTTACTCCACCTGTCATGTCTCCACAAATTTACTCCACCAGCCATGTATCCAAAAACTAATCTAGATGTCTATGCATCCAAATATTTTCAACAGTAATTAATAACCAACCATAGTTGCATCAAACGTAATATCCAAAAACAAATTCAAAACATCTAAAGTTAGTACGTTCGACCTCCATTTAAGTCGAAATTCCATCTTCTAGTCCAATCGAAGTGTCTTCTCCATTTTCATTACTTGAAATCAACCTCGGAATGGTGGCTGGATCAACTCCATTCTTCGTAGCCATGAAGAGCATCATGGTTTCAAATTTTTTAGCATATTTAGCTAGGAGTTTTGCTTGATCAGCCACAACTTCTTTAAGAGCAACTACCTCTGAATTTGGGACTACTTGAGACTGTATAGCATATGTGCTCTTGTGAATTCCATATCCCTTCAAGTAGCCCGATCTCTTCCCAAGCACATCAATGGAAACTTGTACCTCAGATTGAGGATTTGTGACACTGGGTTGCAACTGCTCGGCTATCTTTTTAGCAATCTCAGCCTACGTCAATTTGAATTAGTTAGCATATTACATGTATATGTAGACATTTACATTTGGCAATCTGTTTCTGATCAGTAGTCTACCAACAAAGAAATAATGTTTGAAGCAAAATCAAGACCATATCATGAATTCCTATGCTGATCTTCAAAGGTTTACCAGTAAGCATATCAAGACAGATCATTTCAAGTGATTTGCTCATGCAACAAACAAAGTAGTACAAATTTTTTGGCAGTTCACCGATCATTTGTCAACTACTCCCTATATAAACATATACCCACGATCATATAACGTTGCTCTTAGTTTGAAATAATGCAAATTGACAAGTGAGTTAACAAGAATTAACCCTACAGCAGCACTATTTTCTAAGAACATGTAAGGTCTTTTATTAGCTGTTCTCTTAGGCCATTATCGGCATATATAAGAACCTGCATTTGCAATCAAGTAAAGGGGAAAAGAACTTAAATCAAGTATCGATGACGTAGCCTTGTTTATCCATACTTAAATCATTTGCAAACAGAGCAGATAGGGAACACAATAAACTGAGCAGATGTAGTAGAATTCAGTAAAGTTCATACGTACATGAACTTCTTTAGCCTTGTCGTTTATCCATACTTCCTCTCCATGTCGATGACGTATGTGTGTGTCCTTGAACCTCTCTGGAAAAGACTGCTCTCTGTTTTCTTTTTTTACCTATTATTTAATTTGCATTTCTTCTTAACATTAGAATAAGCAAGTTTATGATTTAAACAAAAAAAAAAGAAGATATCTACAAAGTCATACTTACAAACTTGGATGCTCGTGCTACAAATGATTGGGAGCCTCTAGTATGGTTATATTTCAACGATTTTCGTGCATTTTTCCCTCTCTAAGACTTCTGCGAAAAACCATAAAACAGACTTGTCAAGTACTTCCCAACCAAAGAACAAGCCAATAGGATCTTACATGTTCTGTTGCTTCCACATCTTTCTACTAATTTATGCATACATGGTAATGTCTATTATATACTAAAAAAGGACAAAGATTACCTTAAAAGCTTTTTTCCGCCATACTTTCTTAATCATGAATTTCCAGTCCTCTGGATTGCAGGGATATAATGGATGGTTTTGGGGGTCAGACACCTCCTTCTTGATCACTTTGTAGTGATCATGTAACCTGCACTTCCAGTCTCTATACAAAGCTTGGCACTTAAAGTCGATGATGCGCCTAAGAACCATATCATTCTTATAGTCACCAAGTCCAAATGTTTGCTGTAAGGAAACGATCAAGTTTAATATAAGTTGGTAGGTGAGTGAATTAAATGGATAATGTGTTAAAAGAGTACCAAAAAATGCAAATTACCCCAACACGCAAAATAATGGATTCTTTGATCCCAAAATCTATATCTCCCCACTCAATGTCTCGAACTGGAGCATGAGATCGAATACTCTCCCCAATAGCATAAGCCACGGAAGATGAATAATCTCCAACTATTGCCATTGCTTCGCGATCTATTTCAACGGGAATGGGATGACCAAGCTTTTTCCTTTCCTTATCCACATTTATCCCTCGTGTAGGACCTCGTACACGCTTCTTACTTGGGATTAAGGTGGACCCTATTAAAGACCATAATGCAATTTTAACTTAGTTTTAAAAAAAGAGTTCCAGCATACACGGACATAATTACAACTTGTAAATCAACCAAAAAGCCCAGCCTAATAATCATGTAGATATAAATATTCTAGATAGGAAATACTTGACCTTTCTATCATCTATAGATAGGAAACACTCCCCCACCCAGTTCTCCCCTAAGCCATAGCTCACGGTTCAGACCATCTGGCCACTTGATCAAATGCCACAAGAACAACCCAAAACATACAATAGCTACTACCTTGAAAAAACCAAGGTTAGGCTTTTCAAAAAACCAAAACATACAATAGCTACTTGGTCGGTTTCCAAAAGTTCCATCACAGCTTTAAGCTTTTCTTCTGTAGCTTTTACTTTTTGGGTGAACAAGATGTATATTTGCTAGAAAGAAGAGACAAAGGTAATCAGTAAACCGATATTCGTGCCTCAATCTCCAAAGTGGAACAGAGGCAAGGTTGTTGACCGAAGCTGAACATTGTCCGCGCGAACTACGCATAATTGATAAGAAGTACTCCATGCTTACTATTAGTTGTATTCAGCTAATGTTATCAGCTATACAGTAAACCATGATGCACTAGTATTAAGAAGCAAAAAATGGATCTGGATCCTCTCTCCAGAAACACTCCCTCAAAATCTTCTGGAGCATTCAATAGAGGAGAGTGCCAGCACATTAATGAGACAATCAATAGACAAAAATGAGCCACACAACCATCCTCTACCTTTTCTACATCCAAATTTTGCCACGCAGTAGATGAAATCCACCGCCGGTTCTCTTTTGCCTCACCGAAGAGGACTGCATAATTTTCTCAAGCGATGTAGAAAAAGGAACGAGCGCGGTGCTCAAATGTAAAAGAACTCTGCTGGAATGGAAAATTCTAGGAATTTCCATTACAAAAAATAAAAGTTACAACTGAGGAGTTGGTAGAATTGAATGAAAGGAAAGATAATTGAAGGTGCTAGACCTATGGAAATTGAAATTGATTGAGGAAAGACATTTGTTGTGTGGTAGAGGACCTTTTTTTCCTCCTCCGTTTCTTGCTTTTATACTGCCAAAGCAAACATTTGGTATAATGCTCCATTTTTGTCGAGTATTTGAAAAGCGGTCCGCTCATATTAATTGTCATTTCTGGGTACTTACAACATCATCTCAAATTCAATTGAACAGGAGACTTGGTTGTGCGCGGAAAAATTTGTACGCGGGCTACTGGTTTGCCATGGTTATGGTTCTGTTTGGTACAGTATAGGATGGGGATATTGTTTCCTTGATACTGCCTAAACTGCAGCTCTAATGTCAAAGACTTAGCTGGTCCAAGAAATCTGAATAACATTAAGTGCTTTCCAGACTGTGTACCTTGAATGTTTTTGAAGATTAACTGTGTATATGATCTATGCACTGGTTTTTACAGTAAAAGATGGGGAGATTTGTTCCATACTGTAAGCTCGGTGACTAAAAGAAAAGTTAATGAACAACATGTAAGTTGCAGCAGATGACCTCTTTTAGCACACATTAGTTGCTAATTTATGAAGGCAAACTAAGATTATAAATGACATCAAAAGCGAATTTGTTCTAGTTGACGAGTAAATGACGTTATTCATCTTCAACAACATTAAGGAAAACAAAGCCACGCTCAGTAAACCGGCGGAATAGAGGGTTTGATAAATGGATTTCCATCACAACTGTCGAGCTAGGAGACCACCAAAAGAAACTAGTGGCTAGTTTTCTTGAGAAGGATTGAAATTTGGCCAATGGGTGGGTCTAGTTTGTTCACTCATTTCATGAGGAGAAGATGCACAGTCAAAGAAGCAAATATACAGACTGAAAAAGACTCCAGAAACTGTAAATTTGAAGAAAAGAATCATGGTCGCCTAGGGTTTTTTTGCTCTTGGTCGAGGTCTTTAGGTTATATTGGTAAGGCCGTTACGAGATAATTATCTTGTCTCTATTGCCCAAAAGGAAAATAAAGAGAACAGATTGCCTATATTATTGAGTCTTTATTGAGTGGTGCTTGTCCACTTATTCTTGGACTGGTAGAAGTAGAACCCATAGTCATGACCTAGGCTGATCAAATACTGAAACGTCAAAATTACCCACTGTCCCTAATCGTCGATTTTTTTTCTCTATATTTCTGGTATTCGGACTACCTAATGTGCAAATCTTGTAGAGCCTAATTCTACTGTCCACTTGTGGAGGGAGTGTCCAATTAAAGTAAAAGCACAACTCTTTTCGAACGGACTCAAAAGAGTTGATAGCACCTTAAAGATTTCAAACCAAAAACCTTAAGAAGGAGCAAAACCTAAATCTACTTGCGGAGGGAGTGTCCAATTAAAGTAAGAGCACAACTCTTTTCGAACGGACTCAAAAGAGTTGATAGCACCTTAAAGATTTCAAACCAAAAAACTTAAAAAGGAGCAAAACCTAAATCTCAAACTCTCAAGGCTCGACAACTAGGCCAAACCCTTGTGGTGACCCCAATGGTCTTATAAGTACTCAGTTTCACAAATAAAAATGACATGATATATAATTTCTCACCCATGCTGCCCCCGACATTAGGCAGGCTAGAATGCTGGTTGGTCTCATCGGTAGGTGAGGTGGGGAGCTCAGAAGGTTGGGCAACCATCACAGACATGCCCTCAGCATGATTATCTGTAGGTTCAGTTGGCAGAGATGAGGTCGCTCCATTGGGGCTGGCACCCTCTTTTTGAATTCTCTGTGATTTTCTCAAAGTTTGAGTAGTTGAAGTGCCTCTCTTTTTTCCTGGACCCATAACTTTTGTCTGAAATTTAGAAACAAAAGAATTTAAAAGGATTGCACATATAATACAATATATGCATTCCCAAAACAAATAAAAAGGATTGCAACTATAAGAGTAATCATGTGCAAATATCACCTTTTTAGCTTGAGACCTAGAAGACTCATCATTGTCACTGTAGGAACTTAGAATTTCTACACCTTTGGGTGGTATATAATCAGGATCAGCGCCATGGCCCACCTTGTTGTTCCCCTCTTTAGTGCTTTCACCACTTGCTTTCGGTTTTGAACCAAACAATGACATTGCCATGCTCTTCAACCTAGCAGGATCTATCCCAACAGCCTCTAATTCTTTTAAGTTATGTTTAATAGTTTCTTGCCTTTCTTTTTCAATTTCTGTCAGCATCTAGAATTCCAATAACTATTGTTAGAATCTAGAAATTCATCAACAAGATACCACCACTTCTATTAGAAAAAGGTCAAAATTCACTAACTACTGTTATATCTAGAAATTCATTAACAAGATAACACCATCTCTATTAAAAAAAACAGATTAAGTAAATGCAGATAATGCATACCACATTCCAAAAAGAGAGAATCCAAAAGCGTATTTTTACATTCTAAAAGGAACTTTTTCCAACACAAAGGTCGCGCCTGCTTCAATAAAAGCTAGAACTCAAAACACGAAAAGGGGAAAATACTCGTAGAGAGCAATCAACAATAACATGGTACCTTCTTCGCAAAAGATTGGCCAAAGTTGTTTACTAGTTTTCTTCAATTTAAGCCAATCTGCAAGGAAAAATCACTTATAAATACTACATTGAAGAAAATCTGCCAGGAGTACTTGATTGAGAGTTGCATCATTCCAGCTCTTACTAATTGGATTTCACTAGATATAACAAAAGTATGCAAGGAGAGCTATTACTAAAATAGAAGAATGGGTACAAAATCCGTGTGATCTGCATATATTAGTATTCCCAAGCTTAGAGTAAAAAACCCCCTTTTGACCCATTCATATTCTGGATATCAGTACCAATATTACACTACCATACATCCTAACATTAGCATTTCAAAAAACTGCAGCAGCCAACCCAACCCACATATGCCACACCATGCCCCATCTTTACTTGTTCCCTAATAGCAGTAAAATGACCAACATGGAACCCCATAAATACGTACAGCCCCTAGCCCATACACAAGCAGTAACAACATTTCATCACATTTATATTGTAAAATAAACACACTACAGTACAAGGATTCTTAGGAGACTTACAATACTCATAATCAGAACAATGCAAAGAACATGATCTGTCCAAAAGACTCAATGCAATTTCATAGGCCCAAAATAGCAAAATCAGTACCAAAATCACACCATTATTGCCAAGTTTTCAAAATCTTCAACAGTCTAAAATAGTTTGCATGTTATAGACAGAAACAACATACCATAAACCTTAAATCAAACAAAAACAGAAACTTAGTGTTTCAAAATTAGGCTGATTCAAAAATAAATAAATACAACATTCGAAAAATGATATAAATTAGAGAAACCTAGGGCTTGAAAATGATAAGGAATAATATTAGTTGATACAAGGGTGTCTTCTTTTTTTGGTAAACTGTGAAGATTTATAAAGCTCAAACAAGGATTACGACGGGCCTTAGCCAAAACAAGGAGAAAACACAACCTATCAGCACAAAGCTATACACAAAGGGGTCTTCTCTGCACAGAGAGAATCAGAAGACAGAAAATACTGAAGTTCATGTCAAAGGTACGAATCTAATTCAACGCACTAGACCCATGCGTGGCGGTAAAAGGCCAACGAATCCAACCCGTCGTGTCAGCTCCTAGGCAAGTGGCGCACCGACGACCACATGCCGTTGTGCAAAGCCCCAACTTTTTGCCCCAATTCTTCGTCGAAAAAGTAAATTGAAAATTGATAAATAGATGATCTTCGTAGAGAGAATCAAGAAGGAGAATCGATAAATAGATGATCTTCGTAGAGAGAATCAAGAAGGAGAGAGAGAGAGAGAGAGACCTGGTACGAGAGCTAGAGACCGAGTGGTTGCTCCATCGTCTGTAACGTCAGATGAATTATGAAAGAGAAAGGATAAGTGTTCCCCTTTATCTTTCTTTTTTATCCGAAATAAAATAAAAAAATAATTATCATTCATTGATACTACGTCGTTTTGGAGCCAAAAAGTCAAAATTGTAGCGCGAAACGTGGCGTGAAACAGATTTGGGATTTCAATTATTTTGGAGAACTAGCGCCAAAATAATAAAGCACCCTCGTATCGTGCAGTACGGACAAATTTTAAACTTAATCAGTCAATTACATTTTTAATAATGGTTGATCTGAACCATTAGAATTTCACGTCTAATTGAATTCATCATTATCACCAAAATCGAGGATCATCGAATATCAGCAACTGCCTGATCGGACAACATTTGGTGCATCCCGAGGCATTAGACTACTAGATTGCAATACTTGACCTCCACATGAGTCTTTTTTTTTTTTATCAAACCGTCCATCTTTTACATATTATGTAGTATATCATTCATACAAATAACGAAATTAATCGGGTATCGCTACACATTTTGATCGAACAGAAAAACTCATTATGTTAATCAACTTTTGTCTCAATAAAGAAGCTTTTCAAACCCGATTGAGACAAATTTTTACGAGAATGATATAAACAACAAGAAAAACAAAATCAACGGTCTGGATCGTCGTAATTATGTCGCGATCGAATGACTACTGTATGTTCAAGTACAATACAAGACTTAGTATGTTAACAATTAAATTGAACGTATAGAATTTAAAGCTCATTACCAATTCAATTTTTATAGCGGTTGATCTAAACCGTTAGTATTTCACATCTCACTGATTTCATCGTTGTCACCAAAATTCAAGATGATCGGATATCAACAAAAAGCGTTGGAATAGACACCCTCTTTCCCAGCAGCCCAAAAGAAGCGCAGGGATAGACCCTATGAACAAATAAAACTATATCTAATAATATTACTACACTGGATCAAAAAATAAAAATAATATTACTACATGTTATACATTTTTATTACCCTTCAATACGATTATTTAGGAGATCTCAATAAAACAAAACTATTTTAATAGTCGAGGCCGTTGATCATCGTTGTGCTTATTGATTAAATCATTATCATAAAAATTTGGTTCGATCGGGTTTAGAAAACTCCTTGATTGGGACACAATTTAGTTTTTGGATGATAGTTATCATCCGATTAAATGTATAAAGATACCCGATCAACATAATTCTTGGTACGAATGATAAATTCAAATATATGCAAAAGATAGAAGGTTCAGATCGAAATATAAAGACTTTGGCGGGGTCGGATCTTGCATTCTAATACTTTAATGCCTTGGGTTGCATCAAATGTTTTCAGATCAAGCGGTCGGAGATATTTGATGATCTCCGTTTTTTGTGACAACAATGAAATCAGTGAGACATGAAATCCTAACGGTTCAAATTGACCACGGTAAAAATTGAGTTGATAATTGCCTTTAAATTATATATGTTCAATGTAATTGTTAACGAATTAAATCTTGTGTTGTACTTGAACGTATGGTAGCCATTTGACCGCGACACAATTACGACGATCCAGACCGTTGCTTTTATTTTCCTTGTTGATTATAGCATTCTCGTAAAAATTTGACATGGTCGGGTTTAAAAAGCTTATTTATCGAGACACAATTTTGTTAACAAAATGAGGTTGTATGGGCCGATCAAGTGTGTAGCGATACTCGATTAACTTCGTTTTTTATATGAATGATGTACTCCATGATATGTAAAAGATGGACGGTTCCGATCGAGAAAAAAAGATTAAAGTGGGGGCGGGTATTGCAATATAATACTTTAATGCCTTGGGATGTGTCAAATGTTGTCCGATCAAGCGGTCACCAATATCCAATGATCTTCAATTTTGATGATAATGTTGAAATCAGTAAGACGTAAAATTCTAATGGTCCAGATCGACCACTATTAAAATATAGTTGGCTTATTAAGTTTGGAATTTGTTCGTATTGCTCGATACGAGGGCGCTTAATTATTTTGCCATAATTCCCCAAAATACTTGAAAAGTCCGTAGAGTCTGTACAGCCACTGCACCAAAATGCGATGGCCAGCCACTTCACGCCATGTGGGGTTCACTCCGGGGTCTGCACGGATAATCCGAGATGTTCAATATTTTTTTTTTTAAAAACCGAGTGGGTGATGCAAAAATTAGCTCGATCCGATATGTGTAGCTTCTCATCTTTGAAAAATCGATAAAAATGGAAAGATTGGTTTTCTAGTGTACAGAAAGATGAGAAGCTTGATCCGAGCATCTACACATTGGATCGAGCTGACTTTTTGCATCTCCTACTCAATTTTTTTTTAAAATTATTGAACGACTCGGATTATCTGTGCAATGCCCGGAGTGGACCCCACACAGTGTGTGATGGCCGGCCACTGCATATTGATGCGGTGGCTGCAGCGTTGGTGTCCCTAAAATCCATTCGCGCCTCTCTCGAAACAAATGGCGCGCTGAAGAGAAATCCCAAATCCCTAAATTCCCAAATCTGTTCGCGCCTCTCTGGAAACAAATGGCTCGCCTCTCTCTCTCTCTCTCTCTAGCTCTCTTCTGCGGCTGCCTGCAGTTCCTCCTGCTTCTTCCGTCTCCCTCAACGGCCTCCATAGTCCATCCCCACCAGTCCGTGCTCGTCCGTTCCCAACGGTTAGTGATGCATCTCTCTCTCTCTCTCTCTCACACACGCACGCACGCCACCGACCTCGGTCGCAAACCACTCCGCGTTGGGCCAACACTCTTGGAACCGAATACCCATAATTTAGTTTTCTTGTTTATTCCTTGATTTTTTGCCATGTTGACATCTTGTTATAGTTCGATCAACATTAATAGGTAGAATGTAGTGCTTCAGGTGGGTTTTCGGCTCTGCTTGTACGAATCTTGTGTTATCTTTGTTCCAAACGACCTATTTTTTTGTTCTATGGCCAGAGATTTGTTTTATTGGCGTGTGTATGTATATCCCCAAATTTGTAAATCCCCAAATTGTTTCATCCGTGAACCAGTTTTTAAACCCTAGACTTTCTTCACTTATGACTGATTAGAGGTAAGAAGTGGTCAGTATTGGACCCAGTTGAGTTGTCGCCTTCAAACTAAACGAGAGTTTTTTGGCCATTCGAAAGCTGGTATTCCTACTTTAGTTCCATTTTCTCATATTGCGGTCCACGAAGCCCATTTGGAATCGGATTACACACTTAATAGTTACAACTGCGTGTGAAGGGCCATATTCAGGTTGGACTCATTACTTCAGGGTAACTGTATTTCGGGTCCAGTCATTATGTAAACAAGTTATTTCCGATGCCTACCAAGTGTTTGATAAATTGTGTAAAAGAGAAATTATGTTTCTATCCTTTCGGTTATCCTTTTGGCTTAGCCTGGTCCTGAAAGGATTTAAAATCCAATTGGAAAGCCACCATTGAGATTGAACTTGAATATAAACAAAGAAGTAACACAATACAAATACACTCCAGATTCTTAATGCGCTAAGTGATTGTGGACTATTGAAATCAAAACTGATAAAAATGTGCCTCCAATTATAAACACAGAGTTTCATTCTGCTATGTGAGCAAATTGATCAGATTGATTTTTGATGGGAATTGGATAAGGCTTGTTGATTAATTTTATAGCTTACCTGAAGTTTGCAATTTGATGAATTTTGTAGAATAAAAAAGGCACTTTGTTATGTGAGTTACAAAGGGCTTGTGCTTGTCCGAAGAGGTCACAAAGTTGAATATTACACAGGCGAAAATTTTCAAACTTTGGGGTCGCTGGAGGTTCGCTTTGTCGTTAATTTCATAGCCCAGATTAATCGAGGTGTGCGCAAGTTAACGCGGACACCCGGTTGCCTCATGTTGGGATGCAAGGTCGATTATCACGATGTTAGTATTTGGGATGTATGAATAGGTTTAGATTAGTGACTGTGTATACGCATACGTTTTTCAATACTTTAAACATTTTGGGTTGTGAGAACTAATCATATACTTAAATTATCTGATTTTAAATGATCCTATAACTGGTGAAAGATTGGGTATTGAGGGGGATCTGTGCTCCTTGAGAGTAATTAAATATAACCAAGAGAGGGGCCATTGAAAAAGCAGGGTTGTTTGGGATAGATAAATAGATATCAGCAATGAGATGGTGCCTTCTAGAGTTTGAAAGCTAATGCAAGACTGATTCCTTTCCTCTTTCACTTTTGTCATGAATCCTTAATGTTCTACTTTGTTTGCATATCAAGCAGGGTGGTTAAGATGCCATTGTTAGGATGCCATCATTTGAGTTCGCAAGGATTTGCAAAGATCTTAGCTCCATTGGAGATACGGGTACTATATCTCGTCACACATTCGAACTTGAGTATCTTTTTCTTTTTGAATTCCTTCTCTGCTATTATATTCTCTAGCCCCTTTGGCCTTTAGAATAATGATATTACAAAAGATATTCAGAATGCTAACTATTGGATGCAATTGTGTTGTTGTAGTTGTAATATCAGAGGCGTGAAGTTCTCCACTAGAGGTGATATTGGCATTACAAACATTGTCTGTAGGCAGAATACTTAAGTAGACAAGGTTTGATTTTATGCACAATTCAAAATTCCTTAAATTATTTTTAGCTTAAGTTCTAATTCATACCTTCCGCTAGATGCTGTTTTATGTTAGTGAATAGATAGTGGATGTTTTCTGAGGCGTGAAGTTCTCCACTAGAGGTGATATTGGAATTGCAAACATTGTCTGTAACATGAACGTATTGCTGCTATATCTTCAACACCGGTTTCCCTCCTTTTATTGGTATTCCTACAGATTAGGGGCTGAAGGTAATATAGTTGATATTTTACCAAGTTTAATCGAATGTGATCTCTTTTGACTTGTTGAATCTCGTATGGTAATTGGCTCGATCGTACATATATATCCCATATACCTTTTACTATTTGCACAAGCATATGGAGAACTGCATAGAACCTTATGCTTGCTTCTGCTTCTTTTTTGGCAATACAAACGTATCCCTATTGAACAGTTTCAAACCTAATGGTGATAATTTAAAAGTTGGAAGCACTAGTTTATATTTTCCCGTTTATCTTCTCCGGCCCTTTACCCTTAATTTTGGGTGTAGCGAAGTAGCTTTCACGAAGCAGAATTGGAGTTGAATAACTTGTTTCCTTGGAGTATTTGAATCTGCACTTTGCCTATCATTCTTCCCTAGTAAACGTGTTCCTTTTATTTTTTCCACTTGCAGATGGTTGACTCTGTACATTTGGATTGTTGGTTTTTCCTTATTGATTTTGGGCACTCCTAGTTTTAAGTTTTAGCTGAAAAAACAAATCACCACCTCACTGTTTTTTTTATTTATATTTTTGTTCAAACAGGTTCTTCCAAAAACAGGGGGTAGCTTCAAATGTAAATTTGTTTTCAAGTCTAACTATGGTTGTGACATGCTCTAGTTCATATTGTTGCACTCCCATAGGCTCTATTTCTTTGAATCCTAAAATCTACATGACTGTTGGATTAACTATTGTCAGTGACATCTCACAATTCAATGTGGTCAATTCTTTGCGGCGGTGAGTAAGCTCCAGTTTGATAGGTCACATACCAAGACTAGTATGGAGTGGCTGCGATGAGTTACTGTGACAATCTCATTTGGTTGAGGAGACTTGGAAAATAGAGAGCACTACGAATAATCACTATCCTCATTTGTTCAAATCTGTAAGTTTACTGTTTGGGATGAATAGCATTGAATAAAATTACAACCTGCTACATGAAGGGAAGGTTTTAATTTTGATTTTGGAAATTGTGGTTGGTCGACAATGGTATAAGAACTTTTTAGCTTGTAGGATGTTCTTTGATTACTACAGCTGCTTTCGTGAATATACATGTGTTTGTGAGAGAAGTGTTAGGATGAGTTGACTATTAGGTTTGCTTCAGCAATACTCATAATTGAAAATTAGTTGCTAGCGTGTCCAATACGTATTTGGGCGTGTCCCCGTGTCCAATACGTGGACACGGTGCCCTTTTGGAGTGTCGGTGCTTCATAGGGCTTGCTAGATTTGTTGGAATTGGTGTTTCAATTGCTATATTTTGTTTACGCTACATATTTCATCAAGTGTACGGCTATTGTTGCTACTCATGAGATCTGTTGGTGCTTTCATTTTCCGGTTCTGCTATCCATATGATGTCGTATGTTGATTTTGAGTGTTGATGTTGCAACTATATTGCTAGTTTTTGCTCTCTATTGAAGTTGTTGTCTGCTGGAACATGTTGATAAGACTTAGAATTAGTGTAGCTTGTAAGCTGCATTTCTAGACATTGATAAACAGATTGGATTTTGAAAGAATCATGAAAAGGAACTTGAATCGACCCTTAAAGATTTTTCATTTCCATAAATAGTATTTAATAGGCTTTGGGACACAACTTAATTTCCTTAGATATGAACTTTAAATTTGTGTTTACCAGGAACAATACTTTCTTTACATTAACTTAGTTGTGGTTATTCAACTTTTTTAATTGAATGAATTGTCATGGGAGTTAAAAGATAAACTTGGTTCTTATTCTTCGTCATTTGCATTGCAGGTACTAGGACGTTCGAGCAAAAACCATGATTTCAACTTGTCATTTTGAAAGCTCTCTTGGGAAGATCTTGTTAAGGATGGCATTGTCGACTTTTGATTAATTATCTATTCCACGTAGTTTCTGCAGTGCAGTTGGATTGTAATATTTTGGCATGTTTGATCTACTTTTGAATATTGACAATGTTATGGACCATCTACTTGTGACATTTTATATATGGAGTATTAGTTTCTCCAATGAAAAATGAATTATTTTGGTTTTTGAGTTATTTGGAAAAAGTTGGTAAATCGATATGTGATGGAAAAGTGGCTAGTATAATTTATTATAGTTAGGAAGTAGTTGAAAATTGGAGTAGTAATTCTTTATTTATGGAAAAAAAAACTGAACCTATAGCAACGTTTTTAGGTGTTGGTAAAAGTGTGGAGGTGGCCAGGTGCATTCAAATATACACCAGCGCTTGCAATCGCTGGGGAACACACTATGTTATATCAACGTTTAAAATCGCTGGGAAAGAAAGCGTTGGTAAAAATAAATCTATACTAGCGCCCACAAAAAGCGCTGGCATAGAGCTATAGTAGCGCTTCTACTCCGACGCGTTGTCCAAGCGTCGGTATAGGTCATGTTGGGCTATACCAGCGCTTTGCAGACCATTCAGCAATGCTTTTGGCCGTTGGCATAGCCCGACTTTCTTGTAGTGTATATACTGCCTGATCGGACAACATTTCATGCATTCCGAGGCATTAAAGTATTAGATTGCAAGACCTGACCCATACCAGAGTCTTTATTTTGCGATCTGAATTGTCTATATTTTACATATTATGGAGTTCATCAATCTTACCAAGAATGAAGTTGATCGGGTATTGCTACACATTTGATCGGATGATAATTATCATCCAAAAAATAAATTGCCTGCCAATGCAAGGAGCCTTCTAAACCCGATTGAGTCAAATTTTTACGATAATGATTTAATCAATAAGCACAACAAAATCAAAGGTCTCGATTGTTAAAATAGTTGTCTTATTGAGATCCGCTAAATAATTGTATCAAAGATTATTAAAAAATGTATGAGATATAATAAAATTAGATATTGTGAAGACTTTTGGCGACGCAGTAATGTTGTCGCTGAACATTTCGGCTTAGTGCCAAACGAAAAGTTAAGCGCGGGAAACATCCCGCCAAAAAATTTGCCTTTCAGCGACGTAAGTTGCGTCGCCGAATGTGAAGACTTTTGCCGACATCAAAATGTATTGCCGAATTTGCCCTTTAGCGACGCGACTTGCGTTGCTGAATGTAAAGACTTTTGCCGACATCAAGGTTTGTCGCCGATACATACCCAACGGCAACACACTTTTTGTTGTGTCGCCAATCCTTGTCGCCGAATGTGAAAACTATTGGCGACATCAAAGTGTGTCGCCAATATATACCCAACGGCGACACATTTGCTGTTATGTCGCCAATCCTTGTCGCCAAAAGGCAGATTTGTTGTAGTGATTCTTGGAGGGAATGAGAGAATGAGCCGATTTGTAATTGAACTCACCATTGGTTGAAAGATTCCAAATGGTACAATCCGGAGATGGGTTGAACCATTGGAACGGAACAACGTGAATGCTAGAAAGAATCTCCTCAGGAAGGACAAAGGAGATGGCTTGGAGGTTCCAAGAGTGATTAGACCAGCATTCTTTAACCTTAAGAGAGCTCTCTTGCCGCTGAAGAGGTCCGAGAATTTTAGAACGGAGAGGGCCAATCCCAGTCCAGTTGTCCATCCAAAAAGAAGTGGAGGACCCATTACCCAAACAGACCCGGGTACCTTCTTTGAAAAGATTATTTCCCGCTTTGATACCCCTCCAGGTGGTGGAGGGCTTGGAGCTACGCGCAGACGTGGAACGATAACGGTTCTTTAAGATACGGACCCACAGAAGGTCCACACGTTTAGAAAGTTTCCAATTAAGCTTAGCCATAGCAACCATATTATTATTCCTGGTTTTCCTCAACCCAAGACCACCTAAAGCCTTAGGACGAGTCTCTCTCTCTCTCCCCCCCTTGTAACTAATTTACTCTATGTTTTTCTGTTTTTAAATATTGGAGCATTATACAACAAGGCATAATCTGCCTTTGCAAGCTGTTAAAAAGAAGAAAAAAAACTGCCTAAGTTGTTTTAATTCTTGTTCGTTTCATTATGTTCATCATAATTGTAATAGGGTAGCGCAAGAGACCGCAAAATTTGCCCTTACTAGTGATTCTCCTTTGACTTGGCTTGGGGCCGGGATTTCCGAGTTGGGTCTAACGGAGTGCCACTGCCGATGTTTCTACTATGAGTTAATTAATAAAATCTACTGAATAAAAAAGAGAGAGCTTGTAGCCGTAATTTTAATACCGTTGCATATATAACACATGGACAAATGGAGAATGTTTGGCGAATAAAAATATAGAATACAATGGTCACGGGCCTCATGGCTCATTAAATCATGTCTATTAACTTGATCGATAAATTTCCCCTGGCCTATTCATTTCTAGATGTCTCGGAAGGAGGAGCACCGGGATTGCTCGATCCCTAGGAACTCTTGTTGGTCGAGCCTGGTTACATACCCTTCCGTAAAACCCTAAGCAGTTCGGAAGGAATGAACTAAGGTATTCCCTGTTTTGCAAATTTGGAGTTAGCAAGTAGGAAGACTCATCTTTTCAATTGAAGAACTTTTATTACCTCCTTTAAAATCTAACTTCTCAACCACCTTTGAACTGGTTTAATCCCTGAATTATGGATCTTCAAAACAACTCCTCGTCAACAGGCAATGGGATTTACCCAATATTTCAGCAAGTGATGATACGTGTCAGATTATTTTCCACGTGTCGGCCATTGGGCTGCTTTCCAAATCTATAAATTTGGGCAACTCAAAAATAATCTACAACAAGAAATTCTAGTTGGAGCCATACTTAGAAAATATTATTGTTCCTTAATTACTCAAAGAAGCACAAGCAATGGACAACTCCCAAAACGCAAGTTACCAAGCTGGCCAGGCCAAGGGCCAAGCCCAGGTGAGTTAATTAGCTTTGCTTTACTTATCATGTCAAAATAAACTTAATTTACTTATTTTGCAATTTTTTAATTTTCTAAATTTACTCATGATGGTGATTATAATTGTTATTTTTTGTTGCAGGAAAAGGGCAACCAAATGATGGACAAGGCTAGCAATGCTGCCCAATCTTGCAAGGAAACTATGCAAGAGGTTAGAAAAAAGAACATGTGCAATTTTTTTGCATCAGTTATATATGTTGGTTGCGTTTGGAATTCGTATTTTCTTTTGTCAATTTGTACAAGATGGTTCGTCCAGAGTTGGCTTTGAGCTAAAACTCGTAAAGCCACCACTTTGAGCCCCCGATTTTTTGACCAATTTTGAGGGCCTCCAATCTTATAGTTCCATGGAGTAGTAATTAGGCCTACATAAAAATTGAGTGATTGTAATATTGGTTATTGATTTTTGGGTGCTTATGCTCTCAAATGATTGTAATGACGTCATATGAAGTTTTTTTTCCACAAGTATTTTTAACTATGCAAAGTAAATTGAGGCCCCGTTTGAAAAAGTTTATTTTAGGCCTCACAAATGTCAGAGTCGGCCCTGGGTTTGTCAAAATGATCAAATGCAAATGCAAAGTTTTTAAAGCCTTTGGGATAAAAAACGCCACCTAGCTATATATACGTAATCTTTTTCCTTGAATAATTTCGAATTTGTAAGTTTAGTTTTTGCAGTTTAGTCAATTTGTACAAGATGGTTCATCCAAAAGATCAAATGCAAAATTTTCAAAACCTTTGATACCAAAAACGCTGTTAGCGCTCTCATGTATGAAAGAAGATAAATTGAGTTTAGGGTGTTGCCTGTTTGAGTTTCATTGTTAATCATTGTACTCAAGTAATAAAATTCTTATTTATTGGACAAGAAAAAAATAAATTTGGAAGAAAATCTAGTGATCAAGCATTTAAGCAAGAACCTTTATTCCAAGTAGCTGATTTTTATTATTGCGCAGACGGGTGAGCAAGCGAAGGCTAAAGCACAAGGAGCAGCTGATGCAGTCAAGAATGCAACTGGCATGAACAAGTGAAAGACTTTAGAGATGATGGATCTACGGATCTCTTCCAACTATCTTGTAGTGTTTCAATTTTCTTTCTTTGTTGTTCCTTTTGCTTAATTTTTGATTGAGGAGTTTATGTAAGCTTCTCATTAGATCTCTCCGTTCGTAATAATTGACAACATTGTTATTTTTCAAGTGGTGAGAATGACTTTTAGGCTCAGCTTGTAAGGCTTTTTGCATATGGATCTCAACCTTTGTAATTGCAAGTCTTTTAATCTGTCTACTATAATTAATTGATGATCTCGTGGTCTAACAGAAAGATACTTGCACAATAGAATATAAAGACTACAATAACATGGAAATGTGCCTATGAAAGATAAAGATTCATTATAAAAATGAAATCTTAGCCGTAACACAATAAAAGTTTGTAACCACCCCGCATTGGTGCGCATTGGCGGATCCAGAAATTTCATACAATGGGGTCACCTCTCGAGCATCATGTTAATAAAAATTCTCTCAATCCAATTAAGAGTGAAAATTTACATACACACAACATATATTTTTCTTGTGTATTTTAGCTAATTTTATCTTGTGAAAATACTTAAACGAAAGTGAAAAACATAAATATATATATATATATATATATATATATATATATATGAATGGACTGTATTTGAACTTCATTATTTATTGTTTTTATGTGCATGATATATAGGTAAAGGATGAGGAGAGAAACTTTTTTTTTATTTCAACCGTCTAAGCATCTAGTATGAATCTAGGACGTGTTTAGTAGTTTAAATGTTGCTTAGTTTTTTTGATGTTTTCCATGCTCCTTTTGTCATTGTAATATTCGTATTTCAATGATAATAATTTTTTTTTGCTGATCAAAAAAAAAAAGAGGAAGTTGCTAGACAGTTTCGAATCCGCGCGCGACCTCTCACGCAGAGGCAGAACTCCTTACCGCTTGTGCTAAACATCCTGCTTGAAATATATTTTGGGTGATTTTATAGATATTACTTACTTCCCTGGATCACAAAAACAAATCCCGACAATTTTAGGAGGGTCACATGACCCTCCTGTGCCTTAGCTGAATCCGCCTCTGACCACCCGGACTCATGTGTGATGCAGTGAGGTAACTTAAAAGAAAATACCATTGCTTTGTTTTTGAGAGGATATAAACACATCAATGCAGGAATTGCACTTTTATTTTTCACTTTTGAAGATGCATTGGTGTTGAAGATCATATTTTTAAGAAAACCTTACAAACTTGATGAAATATGAGTAGAAAAAAAGGGTGTAGAAAGAGAAAGGAAAAAAGTTGGAAATTTTTAGGGTGTTAAAGTGAGTTGTTAATCCTATGCTTCTGATTAGTTTATGGACGGGACTTTAACGGGTTGCGACGTTGTGTAAAGTGGAAATTGGCTTGACCGGCATAGAGTTTGAAGTGAACCCGAAAATGTTTCGAAAAGATAAATTAGGCTGCATTCTTATAAACTTACAAGTCTGAAATTTATTTCGATATTTTTTTACTTTGCATAACTTTTGTGTAGCTTTTCGTCGTAAGTTTTGGGGTTAATCGTTTGTCCCGATAAGACGAATCGGAAAAGTATAAAAATATGAACCGGTGTCGAAAAAATTCAAATAAGACGGTAAATTAAACAAATAAATAAGATAACTGTTTGATACTTTTTTCGTCTTTAGTGAACTTTTTTTTTCGTCATAATTTTATATTTTTTAGACTCTTCTTGTCGAGAATGATAATTAATTCAAAAAAATACGACACGAATTTAATAAAAATTCAGAAAAAATGAACAGTAACACATAAAACGAAGAAGAAAAATAAATTTACAAGAATGTAATAGGACTTGGCTAGACCGCCATAGAGTTTGAAGTGAGGAGCAAAAAGAAGATTCATAATGCTAGGTAACCCGGAAAATAAACCCAAAAACGTTTCAAAAAAATAAATCATTGATTCAGATTCACTTTGATATGATCCGGACCACTGATTTCATTTTCGGGACAAGGAGGCTGAAACTTTAGCCATGCTCAAATCAGGTGGGACCAGGGAAATCAGGAGTAATGGCGCGGAATGGCGGGAAAGTTACACGTGGCGAAAGTACAATGGGCCAAGTCTGATAAGGCATCGAAGTGCTTATTCCCCATATAGATAAAAAGTAGTAATCTTCCAAAACGTCATCATTGTCTTCTTCACTTTCGCCTCTGCAAAACCATTTTTGCCAAGAAAAAGCATTAACTCCGCTTGTCAGTCAAACTGTATGTATAACGACCCTTTTTCTTCACCTGTTTGTTCCCATGAATTGATCCATGCATTTCTACGCTTTTACGTTTCCTGTTGTTTTCGTGGTTTGTAGGCAAGTGAAGTGTTTGTAGAAACGCCTGAATGAAAATTGGGCTCTCTGCTCGATTTTCTTCTTTTCCTCCCCCGGAACTTGTGTGTATGTATGTATCTGTTTAATGGTTATTTTTCTGTTGTCCTCCAAGGACACAAGAGGGGTCTTCCTTGGTGATGTTTATATCCAACAGTTTTGAGCGCTGGATGTTCAAGACACTCACTAGTCACTCAACCCACTATGGTTGGTTAAATGAATAACTACCTCGAGATTCTCATTCAATGTTTAGGTTCAAGTCTATGTAGGAGCGGGTTTTTTTTAATTTAAAAACTTGGACTCTGTAGCAGTTTGGTGGGACCAAACATACTCCTTACCGCTTGTGGCACGTGGTTGGACTTTACCTTTGGCCCCGACATGGGTGCGGTTGCTTAGGTTCCTCAGGTTCAAGTCTTTGTAGCAGTTTTTTTTTTCTTTCTAATTTTAATTTTAGGCTCTATAGCAGTTTGGTGGGGCTAAACATATTGTTTAGCGCTCGTAACACGCAGTTGGACTTCAGCTTTAGCCACAACATTGGTGCGGTGGGACCTGCAGATGGTTATGGTGTTGAGAGCAATACCTAGGGTAGCCTTCTTTGCATATACTTTAAGCACCTCTAAAGAAATTATGAGACACTAAAATACATTTTGTTAAGGTCTTTACTAGCAGATTTGTATAAAAAAAAGGGAGGAGGGGGGTTGTCTGTGTGTGTGTGTGTGTTGAATAATAGTTCCTTGTTATCATGCTTCATACTCTCGAAGGTTTCCTTTTGAGTTTCTTACAAAGCAAGGCTGTCCCTGACGGCTGCCATTTGTGGGGCCCTAAGCAAACTTCAATGTTGAGGCCCTTTTATGTACTTTTACATGTAAAAAAAAATAGACAACAATCAATCTAGAAAATATCTCCAAAATAGTGATCACGACAAGAATTTAGAAATATCGTTGAGATACCAATCTCCTTGCATTTTTATCAGCAAATATAGTAGTTATAGTAATTACACTGGCATAATCAATCTTTCGTGCATTCTCCTTTTAATGGATAGCTCAACCGTTCTTATGACGTGGTCGGCCAAAAATAATTTTGGTGAACTTCAACTTTGAAAAGCTCCTTTGCTTTCTTGATATAATAGACGTTGGCTTAGAGTTACTCTTGAAAATGGGCCCTTTTCTGGCAATTATCAGACAATACTCTCTGCTATAATGACTAGTTGGATAAATGTAATTGACAATCATTGCATCCGTCACCAAGTGGTTTTCAGTTCGCCGAAGTCAATATTTGATCATGTTACACAAATGCTGCTGATACCACTGTTTCTTCATTCATCCAGGTATCCATGGCTGTAGTTCCAATATGCTACAACTTGTGCTACAAGGACCAATTTCTTTTAAATTCAAATGGTATAGGAAAGAATGACAAGGGCTTTATGTGGAGCTTTACAACAGTCAAGGAGGATTATGGTGGTTTGTCTACAATTTCTAGGCGACTGAGAAATGGTGCTGGTGTTCCCCTAAAAGTTAGTCTGAGAAAAGGTGCAAGACTTTCTCAAGTCATGATTTGTAACAGAGGATTTGATCCTTTCAATACTGCAGCTGAGTTATCTGTCCCACCTACAATGCACAAGTTAGTATGCCATCTAGGATCCAGCTCCAGTAATGGTGCGCAGCAAGGGAAATTTCATGTGGTATGCCATGCATACAAGTCAAGTTTAAATGAGAAGCAACTGGAGTCACTAGATACTTATTTGGGAAAACTCAAAGAAGATGCTGATCAGCCTTCTTCAGTTTCTGTAAATAAGAAGGAAGAGCTTAGTTCAGTCAAAGTAAAAAGGGTTCTAGGTACTCTAGAAGATTATCTTGGCAAGGTCAAGAAAGGTAAAAGTCCGATAATTCAGTTCTCCCATTTTCAGTTATGTGGTTTGAGAATTGAGAGTACCTTGATTTATTGCATGAGATTGACCTCGGGCTTAACTTGATTGATACTAGTTGTAACACACGTTTGCAATGTTTGAGTAGAATCAAAACTCAGAACCATATCGCTATACCTGACACAAGGGTTGACAATTGTGAAATATGACTGCCAATCTCCTACCATAGTTTTCTGCATAAAGAGAACTGTAATCTCCTTTTCTCAATGCAAATGGCCTCTTGGATCCCCAACGTCATGGTCCACAAAATGTGCCTGCATATATTTCTGCCAGTTGGTCTTTTCTCTTTCATGTGGGGAACCGCACTCTGATCAAATGAAGTACGCTTCCGATTTCCAATTTTGAAGAGTTGTGTATGACCCTGATATATACTTCTTAATGTGCATTTAAAGATCTAGGTTCCGTTTTTTAGAAGATTTCACTTGTAAGTTAATAGTCACTAGACACATCAAATGGCAATATGTTGAGTATTGCCCTTTCCTTTACATGCAAACGATGCAGATGAGGAATTTGATCCAGATAAGGTAGCAGGCATGACTTATACTTGATAAGTAATTATGCACGGAAGCTGTGATAAAAAAAAATGAACGTAAGTGAGAGCTTTCCTATTTCATGAGTAGTTCAGCTACCTTTGTAGCATTCATGGCATTTTTCTCATTTAATCTTGTGATTCCTATAGCGAAAATGAGGCCATCTCTTCTTAACAAAATTAACTGGAAATATATTAGTCTTTATCTGTACTAGAGGCCGGGGCACACGCAATGCGTGTGCAAGTTAGATTTTGTCAAAATTTGTGAAAATTCGACCAAACAATAAGTGGGAAGCATTTGTGCAAATTTTGACAAAATCCGACTTGCACACGCGATGCATGTGCCCCGGCCTGGAAATATAACAAAATTAACTGGAAATATATTAGTCTTTATCTGTATGTTTGTGAACTGAATTAGGATTGATCTAACCTTTTCTTTTCTTGTCGATCAGATGAGAAGTCAGAAACCTATACATCATCTACTTCTGATGGCAAAACTTCTGAAGAGACACCATATTCTGTGCGGGTAGATAATGAAAGAGATGGGTGGAAGAAACTTAAAAGCTATATGAAGTTAAAAAATAAGGGTAGTGAGGGTGGTCCAAAGAGTGCATACAATGAAACCTCTGATCTTTACTTGACGTAATATACCCATCTCCTCCTTGAACTCTTTATTTGATATTGTATGGTTTCTCTGGCCAACAATTTGAATTTACGATTTGGCAACTCTTTACTCATACCTTTCCTGATGCTCCTAAGTTTCTTAATGCAGAGGTATAATGGTTTCCATAAACATTGCAGTTTTCCTGTTCGAACTAGCAAGTCCAATTCACAACTCTGACTTAGAGGTCTTTTCAGTCCCGTTGGTTTATGGAGCAAAGATCAATCACTTGATTCTACTCGGAGAATGGTGGAGGCTAGTAACGCCAATGTTTCTGGTACAAGATTGATGATTGGGTTCGTGTTTCCATTCTATTATTGTTTTTTACTATTAGTATATTGCTACACAAATGATAAGTTGACAACTTGGTCTGTTGGTCTATGGAATTGGTTAATAAATTGACACTCAATATGTTGAAATATTTTTTTTGAATCATTTGAAGGTTCTAAAAGGAAAAAGGTTCTATTAGTTGCCCTTACTTTCAATTAGTAACTGCTCTTTGTAATCTTTGGGTTGACTGGAAAGTCGAGAGATCTACCAAACATCCATTGGTATAGAAGTTGATTCTTTTGATTGTTATTCTGATATTACCATTTTCAGGTTCCACCTGTCGGTTCAATAATAGAAAAGATAAATGTTACCCGACTTAGGTAGTATTGGCAATTTCGTATGACAAAATTGGGTGTTGTACTCGGGGGATGTGCTATAATGGGCTCGGTAGACTACATTGAGTGTTTTGAGAATGTAAGAGCTGAAGTATTAGGACCCGAAGTTGAAGACATAGCTTCCCTACATTTTGTCATGTAAATTTGCATTGCATGGTTCATTCGATTAGGAATTTTGGGGTCCTAAGTTGCATTAGTATTGGTCCGCCTGCCTTAATTGTGTCCTGTTTGACATAGAGTCCATTATAGCTTTCAAAACAGGATTCAGCATGATTCCCAACCTTCCTGCTTGAGCGGGCTCAGTTTTGGCCCTTCACATTCTGGAAGGCCCCGCCTGACATGGGCCTGATTCCAGCTCATCAGAAGTGCAGTTTGATTTTGCGACAACAATCTAGAAGCTTCTGCTCTATTGCTGCTTGATGCGCGCTCCAATGGGCCACTGAACTGCTGGTTCTGTTTGCAGCCCTGGAACCTGACTTCAAATTAAAGGCCTCTTTAGCATATTAATAGAATTAAGTGCACTATTGGGAGAAAAACTCGGCTCCCTAAGCAATTAGTTTTCTTAAAATCCATTTTTGCCATTTATCATTTTTTTGGGGGGTATGTAAAGAGTCTAAAGACTGTAGTAGAACACCAGAAGGCATCAACAGAATGCCATCAGATTACGAAACAAGATCAAAATAAATTTTCCGCTAATTAATGGACTGGAATAGTGAGCAAATAATTGTTGGTGGTTTCATGATTGAGTTTGTGGGTTGAAAACCTGGACAAACTGTTGTGCTGCATACTCATCCCCAGGCTGTTAAGTAATGGAGCTCAGGAATGGGGATCGGAGCTCCATACTAATCCACTTAGTACGAAGTTTCCGTGCAAATTGCTAGTGACATGCAACAGTTCTTATTCCTTTGTGAGTTTGTATTTCTCTGTTGGATTCTTCTTTAGTTATCTAACTTCTTGGAGAAATGGAGTCGTCGTGAAGAGGTGAAGCCACCATTGAAAATGTCATTTCCAAAGTAATGTGTTTACAGAAATGCTATCTGTAAAGTATGAACCTGAAATGCTGTGAAAGGAATATAAGTTGGTTTCAATTCCCTTTGATGCCCAGAACCTAATAATGGACTGTTTGCATTCCCTTCCATGTGTAAGGGGTCTCCTTTACTGTCGGGAATTTGAGGTCTGAGTTTCTGGATATGCTGCCTCTGATGTATTTTCTGTTTGCAGCACTCAGGAATCTTTCACATAGGCCTTGGTTGCTGGATGCTTCTTACTTTTGGGCCTCGAGTTTGCAGAGCATATGGATCCTTTACCTTTTTCTTGTTATATATCCTTGGAGGAATTTCTGGTAACTTGACCAGCTTTCTTCATATACCAGACCCAACTGTGGGTGGGACGGTAAGCAGCATTCACTACTTTCTGTATATACTTAAAATGATACCGATACCTACATATCTTTTTTATTAGACATCAATGTTCTGACTTTTCTACTTGTTCTCCTTGCTTGTTGCTTGACTTCCTTTACCAATAATTTCGACTTCCTGCTACATTAATCAGTAAAAGTTGTACAAAAGGGCCGCAGTCGTGAGTGTTGAGTATGCATTTCTTTCTTTGAGCTAGCATCATTGCTTCACAAAGCTGTATACCTTCAAAGTAGGTGGCAAAAAGCAAAAGTAATGGGAAGGACAGTGAAGTGATAGGAGCTACAAGGAAATTTAGCCTTTTTTTGTTCTTTCCAAACACACATCCTTATCGCCATATGCCAGCATATATCTTCTCTTGTACTATTTTCTTATTTAAGAAAATTGTGTCACTAATGAATTTAGGGCGAGGGATATCCTGATATGACTAATGATTTGTCGAGAATATAAATAATAAAGTGCACTTTCCAAAAAAAATAATAATAACAATAAAGTTACTCCTCTTTCGACCAGCTTAAGCTTTTAGATGAGTTTGTGGTTAACTATTTGATATGGTATCTTAGCAGGTAATAGATCTTGTGTTCAAACCTCACTGCCTACCTAATGATTAAAAATATTTTCACTTTCTTAGCCCGCTAATGGAGGAGAGCCTTGCTACATGTGAGGGGGCATGTTGAAGATATAAATAATAGAGTGACCTCTGTCTCTAACTTCTTTTCTTAATCAGCAACCTTTGTCTCTAACAGTTTAAGCTTTTAGACAAGTTGGTGATTAACAATCTAATATGATTATCTATTGTTCTTCCATTCTTTCTCTGTATTTCTTGTATCCACCCCTGTAATAATCGAGTCATCGTGTGTGCTCAGGGACCGGCATTTGCTATAATGGGAGCCTTCCTTATTTATCAAATTCAAAACAAGGATGTCATTCGACAGGATGATTTTGATAACATGATTCAGAAAGCAATAATTGCTACTGTCCTCAGCTGCTTATTGAGCAATTTTGGTCCAATTGATGACTGGTTAGTTAGCTACAACCTAGTTCTGCATTTGATTTCCAACGCATTGATGATTTGTTAGTAGGCTATGAACTAGTTTTACGGTGGTTTCTCTAGATTTTGAAAGCTAATAGGCACAAAGCTTGTCAGATTACTCAAGTCACCTGAAATGATAACAAAAATATAGATTGAAGCATAGGTGGAGCCGCATGGTGGCAATCGGGAAGATATTGACCTGACACCATTGACTCGGAAAATCCTCTATTGTTTACACAGATATATAATTAATCATATACAATTATTTTTTTATCATAGTCAATTTTATGCATTGGACCCTCAGAATTTGTAAAGCTGCCTTTCATGCCCGACTAAATTAGGGCGTTGTACTTGGTGAAGTATGTACGTAACCCTATTATACAGAAACCCTGGCTTTGCCTCTAGATAAAAGGGTTCCATTTTCTCATGGCTATCCAAGCAATGCTTTGCCTGAGATTTACATTCTCAGCATATCACATCTAACCATTTCTTCTTTTCCTTCTTTTTTTTCTGCTTTATTTTTCGGGTTGGGGGGTGTCAATGTTGCAGGACACATTATGGTGCAGCTTTCACTGGTATAGTTTATGGATATCTGACCTGCCCAATGCTGCAAATGGATGATAGATCTTCAAAAAGTGGCCAAGAAGAAGGAATTACACTCATTAGACGCAATGCCGATCCTTGCAAATCGCTTATGGTATTCTCTCTCTTTGTTCTGGTGTTAAGCTCTTTACTATTCGTTGTCGAACCTCCCCTCAATTCACTGCCAGTGGGAAGGTTTTTGTAAGTTTTCGTCGCGAGCATATATTTGATCATCTTTGAGCAACTTGTATATATGAGAGCAGAGTGGAGGACTATATAATGAAGATATCTGTACATATGTCTAAAGGCACAATTATTCTATTCTATTAAACTTTGGTTTGGTGACAGAAACAGCACCCCGCCTATATTGTAGTGGTGGTTTTGAGGAATCCCACGAACATAATTCCTTCAGAATGTTGTTTGGGAAGCAATAGTAGAAAATTGAGGGCAGTGTTGGTTTGAAATGACTAGAAAATGGGATTGAAGGATCAATTGTGTCTATGGAAAAACCAGAAAGCAGTTTTGCCAGGTGAAATTGTTTGTTGCCTTTTAGTGTTCATATCACTCTTTGGGCGGTGGAAGGAAAATCCAAAGTCGTAACAAAGAGAGTGGGGAAACCTACAAAAAGAACGAATTTTGAACCCCAATTTCATGATTAATTGGACCAGTCAAAGTCTCGAAAGCCCAAACGTTGCTTAATTGCAAATTACTCAATTTGGCAATTTTCGGACGAGCTCGGATCGGGCCTAAATTTGGTGGGCTGACTTATTTTCGCACTGCGGTCAAGACTCACCACTTTAAGTCGTGAGCCATGGTGTTTTTCGGCTCAATTCCTTCGTTTAGGCCTTCATTTTTCGTTTTTTGCCATTTTAGAAAAGTATTAAATCGTTAGTAACTCTTAGACCATAATTCCGTTTCAGTTGATTCTTTTTGGGAAAGTTTTGTTTTTCTTTCCTTTTTTCAATTTTATTATTTTTCTCAAATTTTGGGAATTTTTGTTTTTAAGTTAGGGTTTTGCTAGGGTTACACATTTTTCTCTATAAAAGGGTTGTTAACCTCATTATGTAAGGAGCTTTTTATCATTAATATTCAGAGTTTCTTTCTCTTTTCCTTGTGCAAAAGATTTGCTCGTGAACTCGAGTTGTTTATCTCGTTTGGACTAGTACACTAACTAGTCTCTTGTGAATTCCGTTGCGTCAAGAGTGGGGAAACCTACAAAAAGAAGAAAGAAAGAACGAATTTTGATTTATCAAATAGACGGTCATGGACAGTTTAACTTTAGACTTATTGACCGTCTATTTTATGAACAATAAATCAATTTGTTATAAACGCATCGATGTATAATCAAGCTAATTTTGGTGGAAATATACTACTCTACGGACTCTACCAGATAAACAGTTCAGATTACTGCAATAAATACACGGTGTGACCCACAAACGGCGGTGGTAGAATTTGTACTCGTATGAGATACTATCAAAAGTTTTGGCAAACAAACAGATTTAAAAGACATGCGCCTTCTATGTTGGTGTTTAAGCCCAAGCAGCATTTGTAGGAGGTAAACACATCACACATGGTCGATGAAGTGTTAGTAGCAAACGAAGTAGAAATTCACATCAGTAAACAAAATAATGGGCGAGGCCAGATTACCAAAATCGACTTTGAAAAAGCATGTGACTCTGTTGACTAGCTCTTCTTGTTGGACGAGGCAGGATCATCCTTCATTTTTTTAAATGGCGTTTAAAGAACGAGTGATTTTTCAGTGCCGAGCGGGTATATCTTACGTGGTACCCGCTCGGCGCATCTGAGCCGTCCGGACAGCTCAGATTAAAACCCTCTCTCTCCTCTAACCCCAACACTTTCTCTTTCCTTTTTCTCTCTCCAAATCTGAGCCGTTCAAACACGCAATGGACGGCTCGGATGCGCGAGCAGATACCACCCGCTCGGCACTGAAATTTTTTCCCTCGATCAGGGATTTCCAATGTAAACAAAAGAAAAAGAAAACAAAGAACTGGCATTTAAAAAGTTTAAAAGTCGAGCCAAGTCAACCCTTGCCTTTAGCTGTACTATCCCGTTCGGCACTGAAAAATCTCTCCCCACGTTGACAGCTGTTGCATAAGAGAGCTCAAAAAATCTCTGCTTCAGAACCATTTCAAACGAATTGAGAAATACTATTAAATTTCACCCGTTGCCAATTTTTAATTTTATTATATTAGATTTACTTATTATATACTGTAAGAGAATCCTATCCAAACGCTCGAATGATGTAATTTCAATATGACTACGTAGTAGTGTTCATGAAGTGCCGTCTCGTGCATGGCACCGGGCCGGCCGGCTCGGGAAAATGATTTATGAAGATACGATTATATTCTTTGATCATCAAGGGCGGCATGTGGTGCACACTCCATGGTGTGTTACGATTGGTAATACTGTTGGATTCATAACTTTTTTGTTAATAAATTAAGGGTCAAAGTTTTGTGATTGGCGTGGAATATTGCTCGAAGAGCTGTCAATAACCTCTCGTTCTTTTTAGGGTTTAGTGTCGAATCAAGAAGAGCGTCAAATGGTCAAGGACATGGATTTCTTCGTGTTTTATTAACGAGTAAAATACTTCGGGTTGCACTTATCCTGTTGCTGGGAAGGCCATGGATGGCCGAGTCCAAACTGATGACGATCCCATCAACTCTACATCAAAAAAATCCGCCCCGGTCCGAGACAAAACGGTCGATTATCGGGCCGTTGAGAAGTGGCTCGAGAGCCTATATGATTATATGAGGTTCGGGTTAGTCTCTGATATTCACCCTGTACGTAGTTCTTTTTTTTTCTTTTGTCCGTTCTGATGTTTTTCATCGCTATCTTACTCTCTACGTAGTTTTTTTTAATCCGCTTAGTACGTAGTTCTTACAAGTGAGAAAATAACAAATCAAAACTATATGTGTATATATATTGTAGACCGTACGTTGGTGTATGCGCAACGGCCGGCACATAATCGATCTTGACATTATACCATGGATATATTGTACAGCTAATTAATTGGGTGTACGTCTTTCTCTTGCTTAGAAACGTGTACATGCAAAATTTCGTAGCGGATTTTTTAGTAATTCAGTGTGTCCCAAGCTAACTTGCGAGCACCTCAAATTAATTTATACAGCCCCTCTCACAGCAGTGTTTGGTTCTGTAAAATCCATTTTAAAATTCAATTACTTGAGCTCCGTGCACAACACGGAGTTAATACTGCTACTATATTTTAAGCGGAATGTTTATCATCCTAGTTGTCCATGACCAATTTCGGACAAAACAATGCAACCAAATATAAAAAGGGTATACTCAGTCCACGAATTTTCCGCATATACGTTATGTGGGGAAGAATTGATATACGCAGCTTATATATAAAGTATCAACCCTGTAACCTTTTACCATTATCTATCCGCGTTACATTCGCTATTATGGCGATTGGAAAATATGAGATGAGAGGCGTAACGGGGCTTCTCTTAGTAGTCAATTTAGTGTTGTATCTCATCATAATTGGTCTAGCTAGTTGGTGTTTCAACCAAGTAATCGACCAACTTTCGTCTAACCGTACGTAACTAATCCAAATCTCTCTCTCTCTCTCTCTCTCTCTCTCTCTCTCCTATTTTCTGGGATGTGCTTTTCAATCTCTCTCTGTCTCTCTTCAGATTTTGGCGGGAATACGGCCACGCTCTTCATGTTGGGGTATGCATTGCTTGGTGGAGTCATAGGCGTGAGTTCGGTGATAGCTGGATTCATACATAACAGATCTTGGAGCAGAGATAGTTTGGGCATTGCTACTTCTACGGCACTCATTTCCTTTGCTGTTACAGCTATTGCTTTCGGGTATCTCTCTCTCTCTGTAAAATGTCAATCTCAAGTCCATTAGCCCAACTTTAATAGCCCTTTACTCTTGTCGTGCTCTGAAGAAAATGGCCCGGTACACTGAAAAATTTGTACACTTTTTGGATGCTTAAAGGCTGTTTGCGCGGCCTTAGCTCAGGGCCGACTTTATGTTGCCATGTAGGAATGGGTGCTTTTCTTTTTCGTTTTTCCATTTCTATCTGAATCACCCACCGTTGTCATTTTAGTATACTTTAAAAAAATTCCATTAGGATTAGTCAGTTTAGTTTTAAAACACCTTCTTAAAAAATAAGTACGTATTTCACGTTTTCAAACTCAAAAATAATTCGTAAATAAAAAATAAGTTTTTGATTTTTTTTGCACTGTATAAAAGATCTCGATGAAATCTTTCATACAAGATCCATATTGTATATTTTTAGATTTCAGTAAGCCTATTATTTTTTAGCTTAAAATTGTCTTCTTAAAAAATAAGGACTTATTTCTCGTTCTGAAACTACTGATCCATTTCATAATTGTAGACCAAGATAAAAAATAAAATACTTGTATCTGTAACTTTTTAATTTTTTTTTCACCAATTTATAAAAAACTCACCCATTACATGTCCAATTTGCATGTGTTTGTGGTTGTAGCACAGTTGGATCTGGATATGGCACGACTACTTTTCACGCGGCAAATCTAACACCACGGGGGTGCATTAGTCAGGATAGGCCTTGTTTAGGCTAGGTTCCGCTAATGGCTTTTTCTTTTTTTTTTTTAAAGATTTTTGAGCTTTTTCTTATTGTTTTGTCTTTGTTCAAATTTTTTCCGCGTTTGTTAGTTTTGCGCCTAAATTTTGTGAATTATTAATTCGTCTCGTCAAGACGAATCGAAAAAGTAAAAAAAAACTGTGTGACTTTTACTCAAATATTTTTGAAAATATCCAAGATAAAGCCCCAAAAGTCAGTTTTTTGGGCTTTATCTACGATATTTCCAAAAATATTTAGGTAAAAGTCATAATTTTTTACTCTTCCAATTTGTTTTGACAAGATGAATCAATAATTCACAGAAGTTACGCGCAAAATTAACAAATGCAAAAAAAAATTAAAGTAAAGACAAAATAAGAAAAAGTCCAAAAATCTTAGCGGAACTTAGCCTAATTGCAGGATTAAAATTGCTTGGATCGATTAGAATTCTTGGCCACGGCCCATGGACTGACATTCCATCAAAGAACAAATTGCCATCAAATTTATTCCAAGTTTTCCAACCCCTGCTTGATATTAGCCATGGATGATTAAATTCTTAGTCCAATCCTTGTCTCTAGATGCACTTCCATGCATAAGTCTTCCATATGGACACTTCGTCGTCAGAGGTCGTTCATCGGTGTCAAATACTTCCCGACACCGACACTCGCTCTCCAAACACTCTTGGACATGTTTCCGACACTCCAAACGTCCTATTTTTTCTCCAACGTTTTTCATTTGGACACGTCAAAGACACCCTAAAAAATGCTCCAGGTGCTCTCGAGACATTGCAAAACAAGTCGGGTGCGTTAGATATTATCGTATATACTACCTGCAAAAACATTGTGTTCTAATATTGTGACGATGATGTTTTGGAACACAGACTTGTATGCAAGGAGATCGCACTGGGGGGACACATAGGAAGTGTTCTGGTAATTAGATTACTTATTGCCTATTGCTTTCAACCCTATAATTTGATTGTTTACCATAGCGATGGTAATGTATTTTGCCTGAATTGCAGAAAGCATTGGAAATAGTCGTCATCGTATCGACATTTTTTCAGATGCTGTATTTGCTGCTCTTGCATGCAGGCATGTACAGAAGCAGGTACGGACCTGCTTTTTCACAGTAGCGATGGCGGCACCACCGGGCTGGCCACGCCTCCTGTCATGTTCAACGTAGATCTTCTTTCATCGGACAAAGCTATTGTTCACGTAAAGTGTGCCACGGGAACATATATAATTTTTTTTTTTTCATTTTTCTTACGTATACATTTGGTTTATGCTGTGTATTTTTTTTGGTGGAGTTACGAATAAATATATACCGTAAAGAAGTGAAGATCTGCATGTTTATGGTTAGTTTACTAATTGTAAGATTTATACAAGAGAACTGATGGTTTATTTGGTACGCATATGGTTTGATTAATTTGTTCCATATTTTTCGGTTCGTTTCTTACGATATTTTGTGGTGTTTGTTATATGTTATTCTGATCGGTTATGAATGGGTCTATACGGTACACACGTACATGTTACGAGTTGTTTTGGCTAGTCATATATGAAACTATTTGGTGCTAGTCACAAATTACTTTATGTAGGTTACACAAATATTGACAAAGTTGTATCATTGGCTTCTCCATATGTATAGCAATGCTAATAAGAACATTGGAACAGCCAAGTGGTAAACTTTCCCGGATAAAAGAAATATCTTTAGAGATTCTTGGGGACCAGGCCTCAAGAAAGTAATCTCTTGTGAATTTTCTAGTCTCGGCATGGACGGCTTGCCTTTGACCAAATTGGGTAGGAGATTAGTCGAGGTGCGCGTACCCTTGACCGGCCTACCCCACAAAAAATATCCCGGATAAGATTCTAATGAGTCCGACTATGTGTACTAACAGGTAGAGTATTGATAATGTACGGTATATCCCAACGGCATGTGGAGCCCCCTTTTGAGTTCCACACGGATAATCCAAACTCTTAATTAATTTTAAAGTAATTCTTTGAGTAGCTTTGCAAAACAATAAGCTTAATTGGATATATATAAGTGGTTGATCCAATCTTTCAACTTTTCATTCAGAGTTTAGGATTCTAAATTCTGAATCAAAACTTCGAAATTGGATCAACCATACCCTATTAAAATTGAACTATAATGTTGCTTGTGAGTGCTCGATCCAATCTTCTCTATCACCCTCATGAGATGCT